>JABSTQ010009449.1:600000-1069569 GCA_013358835.2 Ixodes persulcatus
AATGTTGGTAGAGAGAGGTCATTAAACAGGTTATCAGATAGTTGGAGACTCGAGCTATATGCCACGCTTCGCAAAATGCCTCTAAGTAAAGCGTTCACATTCTAATAATAATACGTAATAATAATAATAATTCATTTGCTCAGGAGAGCCGCGGCTCCGGAGAAAGGCAACAGCCCGAACTTAGGGGGGCCCTCGGTGCCGCGTGTAGTGATGATGATCATGTGATGATGTAATATACAAGCTGAAAGTGTTAGTGATTATATGTGTGTTAGGCCTAGCAGTAATCTTCGCGGGGGGGGGGGGGGGGGGGGGGCCTGAGGTTGCAGGGGTTGGCGGTGGTGTTGGCCAGGCGCCGGTTTTTACAAACGCTCACCTTGGAGTCTCCCAGCTTGCGGTCCAGCTTGTAACTGAGCAGCCTGAGCACCCTGTCAATCGAAGACATGGTCTGTGCCACTCGTTCGGCTAGCCCTCTGACTATCAAAATGACACGTATCGCGCCCAGCTGGCTTCTTCTTCCTTGGTTTGGCAGTGCATTCTTTCCCCCAGCCTCAGCTGAGACGCGGTTTCTAGTAAGTCGGCCCGGGTTTGGACCGCACGTTTTTTTCTTATTCTACCGCTGAATATGGACGTGACGAAAACCTCAGATGCGCCTAGTTTTCAGTCAACAAGAGTTATACCTTATTACTTGAGCGACCCTTAAACAGCTTATATTACTCGAGACGCATTTTTAGTGCTCATAATCACCGCTAGTGGCTGCTTCACTGCTTGTGGTTGGCCCCGAGATGCTCGCCTATTCAAACCAATGTATAGCCAAACTCTCCACGGCTCAGGTTACTCCAGCAGGGAAAAGGGAAAGGATTGCTCAGAGGACGCGCTTTCGGTCAGACAGTCTCAGCAGAGCTGAGATACGTGCCGCTTGGCTTGAGCACTGATTACGAAGCGACTAACCAACAGGTTGTCACAATTTGTGCAACAACCGAGAGGCCCGCCGAGGAGGTAAATGGGCTCTTAACTCCAGACGTATTTGAGCAACTTAAGAGGGCACGTGAGGACTCCCTGAAACAGGCAGAGCAAACCAGCATGCTAGAGGCGGAGACTGGGCCAAGGAAAGCCAAGCTGGCAGCAACCATCGATTGGAATTTGAAACGGACGCAGAGATGCCATAATTCGGGTGTACTTATTTGTGAGATGGACTTGGTTGAGAATGACACAGGATCAGGCATGGCTGAAACAGATTTTTCGAAAAACAGAGCGACGACAGCTCTGAAAATCTCTTGGAAACAGGCTCGCAATAAAACGCATTGCATGTTCATTGAAGATAATGTGTTCTTTGACAGAGAGCAAATTAACTGAGAATGATTTAAGCAGCTCGTGTTCCAGGAGCTTCGCAGAACAGAGGTGCTTCGATTGGGAAATGACATGCCGTGTGAAGGACATTTCTCTGAAAACAAACAAAACAAGGGATTAGAAGCGCATTCTTTTGGCCGACTATTGCGGCCGACGTCAAGAGGCATTGTCGAGCAGGTCGCGAGTGCCTGATATTATTAGGGGAATAGGCTACAGACGAAGTTACAAGAACTCCATTGACAAGGCCTCAACGACCTTTCGAGACTGTCTTCATTGAATGCATTGGTCCACTGGAGCCATTCTCAAAGCCCGGTCACCGGTATGTGCTGGCTGTCGTAGATCACTGCACGCAATGGCCTGAGGTGGTACCTCTTCGATCTCTCACAACCAAAGCCGCATGTCAGGCACTGATCGAGATATTCTAGCGAAGCGGTATGGCGGCGCTTATCTGCCTTGATTAGGTAACCAACTTCACGTTCTATCTCATGAAGGAACTACTCAGTAGCTAGGGGATAAAGATCAGAATCTCGACACCAGATGATCCTCAATTCTACAAGATGCGAGCTTCGTCAACTTCACGTTTTCTTCTCTTCTTGAGACTCTGAATGTTCTGTTGTATTTCGTCTTTTGCCCAGTCTCAGGGGTCTGTTTAAATAATGTTAAACCTTTAGCAACTCGTTTGCGCCCTAACTTTTTATCGTTAACTATTAACACATTGTAATTAATTAGTTCGTCTCATTGCAACAAACAAAACGAAACACTGACTCGCGCTATGTGTCTTTTTATTAACTCTGCATTGGTCAGACAGGCGCAGCATCTGCCAGCACTTTTTTTTTAAAATTCATGGTACAAGTTAGTTGAATCTACCGAAAACCTAAACCAACAGCCCGATTGATTGTTTTAAGAGTGTCCATTTTCGCTCCACCTGGTCTTAATATTTGCAACTTGCAGTTTCAAAAACTTGGCGCTATATCTGACTACCTATTGAGGCATCTCTGCCTATACAATATATAGAAAATAACCAGACAAACAACGTAATTGTTTCATTTAGATCGCATGTTATGTCGCTCCTCATTTATAGCTCTTTTTTATGAACATAATCAACTAGAATCTGATTCGGACGTGTCATGTCCTGAGAGACTCTTCAGCAGCGCAAAACGTCTCACTAATTATTCTATTCGAAAATCTGAGCATAATTTGGTTTCCCCCTTGGAGAAAAAACAATGCCCGTACCAGAATAATTTGGAGACTTAAGCGACAGAACTGGAACCCCTTTCGTTAGGTTGAAATAATTTATGAAATATTGACGAAGAACGTGAGGCTGAAATATGTCCTAGACATAGTAATGTCCTTCGCAAAGCAAAGCAGAAAAGGTATACATACGACATAGCTCAAGCAGTTTGCGTTGGTACATGTCGTGTGTGAACCTTTCTCAGTCTCTTTCTCGTTATTTAGTATCCTTAACTTTAATCCACTCGCTTAACTTATTCGCCCCCTTGAAAATATAATACGCTTTGTTACAATAGTCGCATCAGCCTTAGATATAAAAAAGCGTTTAAATTTGATTCAAGGAAAAAAAACATTTCCCACAAGTGCAAAGCTGCGAAATTTATATTACATTTCAGTCCACCTGGGTTGTGGCACTACTCAAGGCAACTCTACCGATTCGCGTTCTAACACCCCTCTCCTGAGCTGCGTCGACGGCAATACCGTAAATACTTGTGGCCTATACTCTATTCCAGAGCAGGTTGAGAAAAGCAGGGCAAGGATACTCCATCAAAGCGAAGCGCTCTTTCTAAATTACGTTGCAGGAGGAGGTCGTGCCGCTTTTATTTGTTGCAAAAGAGTATAGGGGGCATGACTGTGATGTATTTACCTTCTGCTACGTTCATAATCGGGATGTCGCGAAAGAGCTGAGGTTGACGTTTAACAGAAGTTTGGACCAACGTTAGACTATTCTACGGTGCCTGGTGCGCCACTCCGACGGGTATGTTTTGCCACCCATTCCGCCGATGTTTCGAAAGTGGTCCCGAAGCAACAACAAATGACGCCACCAAAGCCAACGTGTTACGCTGTTGGATGTCGCGATGCAGCTGGTAAGTCGTAAAAGTTATTGCGCAAAGCACGAGCAAATGCGAGTCTCGTTGTCGTCACGAAGTGCCGACTCCTGGCAGCCGAAGCTCCCGTGGACTTTCAGGCTAGGGACCAAGATGCAGCAGCACCGGCGTCTGCCGCTGCCACATCTACCACCGTTGCTGTCACACCGCCAGAATCGCACCGGCGACACCATGACACCTATATGGCGTCATCAGACAGTAATCCATGCACTATATTTTTGGACGCGGTAAACGCACCATTCGGAGACGCGTCCCAGCTAGCAGAAAATAAAGCGTGACTATTATGCGCATGCGCGGAAAATGAGAACGTGCTGACAACACATGGCGGAGGAGCTTAGATAACTAGCAGAACCGTTAAAAGAAGATCCTGCTGCTTACATTTTACTTATCATTAGTGCTATAATAAAGTGTGTTGCAGAGCGGTTGGTGTATATTTAGATAGCAAATAGCATAGCAAAAAACTGAAAACGACAAGTGTGTAGATAGGACATGACTAAAATTTAAAATAATATTGTTCTTAGACTATTTAGAAAAAAAAACATTGCGCGAGGTATTTGTTAAGAACTATGTGGGCAACACTGTTTTGCCATAAATACAGTGCCGGGAAATTTTCTTCGACTGGTATGCCTCTTTAAAAAAAAAAAAAAAGTGGTCACTCGATTCGTTACTGAGTACTTTATAAAAGTGTCATACTGTTGCCGGCCGCGATCCTGCCGGTGTCACAGCATCCGTGGTACGTGTGGCAGAAGTCTGTTCTCATGCAAGTCCCTCTCCAGGTTGATAGTCCACGGAAGCTTTGGCAGCATGGAGTTGGGACGCTGTTTGTGACAACAGCGACACTCGGTTTCTCTCGTACTTTTCCCTTAGAACCTAAACGTCCAATCCCCAGGAACGCCACATTCGACATCATGACATTCCAGCTTTTGTGACGTCATTTGATGCCACCTCGTGAGCACTTGCGGTGCACGACCCGAATATGACGGTCAATTTGCCAGTCAGGGAGGCGTTCTGGGAACCGTGCCAGAAACTTGGAGGTTCGGGGAACTAGAGTCACACCTCGCCATTAGACATCATATCTCAGGGTCCACAAAAGTTTCAGATATTGTTCTTCTTTAATGAAGCTGCTTTCTTGTTTCCGGCCTAACTTGGTTTCTGAGAAGAGGCAGTGACTGTTTTGTCTCTCCTCTCCCGGCCTCCCTAGACGGAAGCGAGTTGCCAGTAAACCAGCGGCAGAGCGTCTTCCCCAACGGCACCCTCCTGCTGGAGACCGTGGACAAGGCGAAGGACCAGGGCGAATACACCTGCTCCGTGGACAGCGGCACCGGTACCACCGTCCAGCAGACAGTGAGGGTCATCGTACGCAGTAAGGACTTCGTCACATTTCTTCCGTCTTCCACACTCCGAATAGTCAAAACAAAGACATAGTTTCCTGTGTATCCCACACATTTACACATTGTTTTCTTTCACTCTCGTCTCAAGCCACCTGGTAGACTTATCTGGTATGGGCAACGAAAAACAAATAAAGCATTTGTACTTACAAATAATAAAAATGTAGAGCTGAGGCAAAATGAGAATGGCTGACGGTTACGCTAATATCCTGAATGTCCTCTGTGGCCGCAGCGGCGGCCAAACAATGTTTTCGGCGATTTCGGAAGTGACGACATTCAAGATAGCGGCACTCTTATGGAAAAGTTGTATACACCAACAGGTGGCTCTGAAGCTCTTGGTACGGCCCATACGTAGACGAATCAGTGTTTGCGAATCCGGGGCAAAGCAGGGCTTTTTTTTGTGAACTGCGCTTTGTAAACAGCGTGCTTTCTCACGAAAAAAAAAAAAGATATTTGGTGTATCAGTAGCACTTTATATACGTTGCACTTGTACATTTCAGCAGTCGGTGCGGCGAAACTGTATTGAAAAGCCCGCAAGTCTGTATTGCGATCTAGATATATGCACAAGCGGGAGCCAGTTTCAACGCTCTTGTCAACGAATCGAGCGAGGAATAGACCGCCCACTGAATATTAACGTAGGTAAAGTCAATTCTTGAAGAACAAAAACGCACATAATTCTAACCTTCTTATAAAACGCACGGAGGTAAATTTTGTAACAAAAGATCTGTGACTTGTACAACGGAAATTATAGTAATCCAGTTCACTTAGTGCCCAAATTTCGAACTACACCAAATCCAAACCCCGGGGATGTTTTGAGGCGAGGCGGTGGTCGAGTGACGCCGTCAGAATGACGTGGTCACGTGACACCAATTTTGTGACCAGGTCACGTGATGTCATGGCTTCACGCTGCGGTGTCACGTGTCCTAACTTTATATTACCACGTAACCGATAGTGGCACCAACCACCTGATCTTCATACGCATGTGACACCGTGGTTTTCAAGAACCTTTCGTGGTGATAAACTTAGAAAACTGGCCATAAAAGCGTTTTGATTTTAGGAACAATAAGAACTGGGAAACGCGACGTGCGCACGAACATAAAAGTGACCACAATGAGGTTGTTTCTTTTACACTAATATTATCCTTACTGTGCAAGGGGACACTTAATACGAGCCTTACATAAGACACCTAAATTGTTAATGCGAAAATTCAAAGGTGCAGGCGAGCTGTATAGAATAAACGAGAAACAGGTTATGAAAAAGGCCCCTGGTTTTATACCAAGTCGAGACTGATTTTTTCAGCGCGCACCAGGCAACTAGCTGTGTTTGGAGTTATGTGTTTTTCCTGGGGCCCCCCCCCCCCCCCCTGTTCCCCTTCTCGAGGGATCATTATCGCTTACACCTTATCTCCCCAAGAAAAAAAACAACTAGACACTTAGACGTACTGATCAGAGGACGTTGGAGCCTTCAGTGTCATTTGTTACAATCTTCTCTAATTTCTAGACATTCCTGCCTATTGGAAGATTTCGCGTTGAAAAGTAAATATGAACGAATCTACTCCTACGTGGTTCCTGAAAATTTGCAGATTGTTGGTGCAATGCTGCTTAAGATAAGGTCCCAAACCAAATCCTAAACGTCCAATGTGGTTGTAACCAAAGACACAGTTAATTTGGTCGCAAGAATAGAGCACGAAATACGCAGTTGGAATATTTCTCGCCCAAAGCCGACGTTGGCTTTTGTCGTTCGTCTTTTGCGTTCAGCATCCGTATCTCTGAATTCAGCATCTCGGTAGAGGGTTCTCCCTCGGTGCCACACAGTGTGGTCAGATACGGAGAGTAAACAATTTACGACTACGGCATCGAGAGTCCACTTAAAAAACTGTCCTCTGTACGCCGGAATTTTGTTTTTGTCTTGTGCAAAGCGGGTTGCATAGAGCTTTCGCAAAAATACCAAAAAACAAAGCGCGAAGTCCTGTACGCTCGTCCTCGCCTCCGCGGGCTTAAACCCGTGACACAAACGAGAGCGAAGGGGAGAGAGAGAGAGAGAGAGAGAGAGAGAGTGGCTATCGCAGTTCCCATATTTTCGAGACTGAAGTCCGCGGAATACAGAGGTTTGAAAATTTATATTTTACGCGGTCTATCTACTAGTGCACATGAATTCTGCTCAAGATCGATCATTATGACGAGACGAATTTTGTCAGTGAAAGTGTATGTTTAAAATGATTTTATATGTGATGCAAGCTTCTCTGTGAGCTAATAAATCTGACATTTGCCAAGGTGTACCATGTTTGAGAATATTGTTTCTGTCGACTAAGCACCAGGTGTGGAGACTAGACTGTGCACGGCGGACGGACTATATTAGCAAACCCTTTTATTTTTCATCGCCAATTTTCCTCAGCGAGTTGTAGACCGGGTGCGGGATATAGGCCTTAAATCCGGCACTCGCCTGGTCTCGCCCAATTGCCTGCGTTTCCTCCGTCGCCTCCGTCGTTTGATGTAACTATAGCTTACCCAGATAACAGTTTGATCATACGAATCCGACCCGCATCCGCAGACTTCGTATCCGGATCCTAACCGCATCCGCAATATACTAAATTAGTTATTTGGGCATCCGATCCGCTTTCGCAGACTGTATCCGCCTCCCAACCACATCCGGAAAATTCGGAACTGCATCCGACCCTTAATTCCCACATTCATTTCACATCATAAAATCAAGCATGAATAAGAATAAAAAAAGGGCGTGGATGGTATTTTATAAGCCCTCTGCTTGCCGTAGTACAAAGATCTCTTCTTGTCAAAATAATGTGAAAGTCATTTTATCATATTTTGTTTTATCATAATTATAAAAGCGATCGTCCTTCCAGAGACACTTCGCATCGATGGAACGAGGATCGTAGTTAGGAGATCATCGTGGAAGTTCGTGGCACTGACACTCTATCCAGAATATTCGCTCAAAAGAAGGAAATTTTAATATTTATACTATTTCTGCTTTGTGAAACCCACTTCAAGCAGATGCATCATTTGTAAACATGAAAATGAACAAACGACAGCCTAATAACATTGAGTCATTTTGTTTAGGCAAAAACAATAAAACAATTGTGATGGAAAAGGCAGCTCACTCACCGCAGCAAAGTGCTCGTGTATGTCTGGTAAGGCCAGACTTGTACCGTACGCATTGCACGTAATCAAATTACTTGTAATCAATTAATTTTTGGAGTAATCTTATAGTCAGTTGATTACTTTTATTCGGCAGTAATCACAAGTGCAATTTGATTACTTTTTGAAGTAACGAAAATTACTTCTAACCGTTACTATTTTCCACGCCCCCCCCCCCCCCCTCCTTTCTGCACACACCTTTTTTTTTCTAAAATTACGAAAACAAAATTTGCCTCTTTTTTCGAACAGAAAAAAAGATTTTTGAGGAGCTGAAAAAACAAGGTCAACCTCTCTGCATGAACAGTTCCTGTGGAATGTCCCTTTTCTTTTTTCGAGCTGGGACTGGGAGTGTGAAGCCCCATGGAAGCCCCAGTGCGTCACAAAGGCCATTCAGGGCGAATTTTGAGGAATCAGAATGTAACTTTGTAAGTCCTTCGTTCAAACTAGCCCCCTCACGCACACACACACCGAAATCAACAAAAACAATCCGGCTTACGGCACCTACTCGCAGCCCGTAGGAGAACCAGAACGGAAGGATGTCTAAAGTGGATGCAAAATATAACAAAGCCAGTTCAAATACACGTCAAGATCCCGTATTTCCCCAACGTGGTCTTTGTCACAAGCAGGGTTTCGAGTTGAGAAGTGGTCAGGGCGATCTCTTCTGCTGATGGATAATACACATGATCCGTTTCAAATCCTGGAGCTGCTGCTCTTTTGTGTAACATGCGAGTTCACCCCATGCGAATAATATCTGGACAAGCGCGTGTGTGTGCGAAAGAGAGTAAGGGCTTCTTGGTTGCCACACTCTTAAAAAAAAGGGTACTGTAGTACCCTCCTAAGGGGGTAACCGACTTGCACACAGGGCAATCCCTTTTGGAGGTATCGTTACCCCCTGCAACGAGGGTGCAAACTTACCCCCTAGGTTAGGGTGCAACATTGCCTCCTTTTGGAGGTAACCTTAGTTCCTTTTGGTGTTAAAAGTGCATCCTTTCAGGGTCAGCCTTTACCTCCTTTAGGAGGGAATTTCAATCCTTTTGAGAGGTAAGACGACTTAATTGAGGGCGCTGCTTTTACCTCCTTTTGGAGGGAACTATGATCCTCTTTGGGGTTAAATACACACGATGAGGAAAACAGCTCAGAAATCGCGGACTACGAAGAACAAACACGATAGAAAAGTGCTGTGCTGTCGTGTTTGTTCTTCGTAGTCCACGCTTTCCGAGCTGTTTTCCCCATCATGTATAACAGCAACCAACTGGCCCAGTTCATCACCTTATTACAGGTTAAATGCACACTTGATGGAATCACTTTTACCCCCTAAAGAAAGGTACTATGGCCCTTTGTGGGTGTGATAGTACGTGCTTCAAAGGTGGGCCTTATAATAGATGAAGACGGCCTAGTTCTGAAAGTACATGACAATGTTTTATTGTGGCTGTCACAAACAAAATGGCATAAAAATCAATGGCATGACAAGACATCTTATAAAAGTTCTAAGATGAAACCACTAAGCGCAATAAAGACATCTGGAACAACATTTTCGGGGCTCTAGTCGTCGCTAAAGATGATCTAGAGGCAGAATGCAACCAGGACTGCCTCAGCAGGCGACGCGGCTTCGAGGTCTCCTCCACTGCCACATAGCTGGGCGCCTCAGGATTAATTAGGCTTGAGTTGACAGCCTCCGGGTAGACTGCACTGCCTGCCTGGAACCAAAAAAATGTGGAAATCATGTGATATGAATTTGAAACATATCATCTCAAATTTGAAAAAAACTGTGAAGAAATATTAGATTTTTCTAAGACGCATTTGGAGCATTTGATGGGCCACTGATTCGAGCATTATAAAGAATCGACCACGCTTAGCAGACGTGACCAGTTTAACTGTTGACTAACTGCCACTGACTAAAATTATCACATGGCGGGTGGTAATCGTAGATTAGTAAGCACTTTGTATTCACCGGTCATGTTTAAATTTGTCACCCCGATTTACTTAGGTGACAAACAGATCTTAGTCAAAAGGGTACAACTAGTGTAGCAGGTTAGTATATACAAGTGCTGATTGTTGGGCTAGTTGGCGTTGTACGTGAAAAAACATGATTGCACTTTAAGACAAGGACAGAGGAAGAACATACACCACAGAGCGCTACACCACATTAGCTACTCAGCACCACAGCAGATCCCTATGACCGCCAACCCTAACTGCCGAACTTAGGCAAATATGCAAATATTTTTGCCGAAGTGCTCTGCCAGATGAAAATTGAATTTATGTTTTATTTAGACATGAGAAGAACAGCACACAAGGACGAAAACACAGAAAAAGAACACACCGAAAAAGACACACTCAAGCGCCTTGTGTGTCTTACTCTAATTTATTTACTCGAAGTATACCCTCAACTTTCTCTGGAAAATGAACGAACACCACACACACAAAGAAAAGATAAATATCAAGAACCTCATTTCAAGTGCCCAAATGCGAACAAGAACATCAAAATAATATATCTGACTACGCTTACCTGCAGTTGCGTCCAAGGTAGCAGGCATCCAGTACCCTCGACGAAATCACCCTACAACGTTGACGCAGTAGGAATGAAATATATTCAATCAACTTCAAATAATGCAAACTTAGCCATCTGACTCGCCTATTGCATGATCAGCTTTTAAAATGTCTGATGACTCGCAAAAAAAATATGCCAAGACAATATACTTGCTAGTCTCTCTGCCGGCAATAAATTAACGACCTTATTCAGTAATATATTAGTATTAATATTTGCGAAGCGCACGATTAATTTCTGACTGCCGAATGTTGAACTTCGGCAAATACTTAAAGTTTTTTGCCGAAGTAATTTGCCAGATTAAAATTTGAAAATTGAATTTATGTTTTATTTAGACACGAGAAGAACAGCACACAAGCACAAAAACACAAAAAATAACACCGAAAAAGACACACTCAATTGCCTTGTGTGTCTTACTCTAATTTATTTACTCTAAGTATACACTCAATTGTTTCTCGGAAATGAACAAACAGCACACACACAAAATAAACATAAAGATCAAGAGCCCCATTTCAAGTGCACAAATAGGAACAAGAAATTCAAAATAAAATATCGCACTACGCTTACCTGCAGTAAACAGTGTTAAGAACTGTCACGAGATGCGTCCAAGGTAGCAAGCATCCAGTACCCTCGACGAAATCACCCTGCAACGTTGCCGCAGGATGAAAGAAATATATTCAATCAACTTCAAATAATGCAAACTTGAGCCATATCTAACTCGCCTACTGAATTATTACTTTAAAAAAAAACCTGATCACACGCAAAAAAAAAAAGAAAAAGCCAAGACAACACTATAATGCTAGTCTCTCTGCCGGCAACAACTTAATGAATTTATTCCGTAATATACTACTTTTAATGTTTGCGAAGCGCATGAATAATTTCTAACTGCCGAATGTCGAACTTCGGCAAATATGTAATATTCTTGCCAAAGTAATTCGCCAGATTAAAATTGAATGTATGTCTTATTTAGACATCATAAGAACAGCACACAAGGACGAAAACACAAAAAAGAATACCGAAAAAGACACAGTCAAGCGCCTTGTGTGTCTTGCTCTAATTCATTTACTCGAAGTATACCCTCAATTTTCTCTCGGAAATCTAATTCATTTACTCGAAGTATACCCTCAATTTTCTCTCGGAAATGAACGAACAGCACACACAAAATCAACATAAAAATCAAGAGCCCCATTTCCAGTGCAAAAAATGGGAACAAGAAAATCAAAATAAAATATCGGAATCCGCTTACCTGCAGTAAGCAGTGTTAAGAACTGTCACGAGATGAGTCCAAGGTAGCAGGCATCCAGTACCCTCGACGAAATCACCCTGCAACGTTGCCGCAGGACGAAAGAAATATATTCAATCAACTTCAAATAATGCAAACTTGAGTTGTATCTATAACTCGCCTACTGAATGAACAGAGTTTTAGAAATGCCTGATCACACGCAAAAAAATGCCACGACAATATAATTGCTAGCCTCGCTGCCTGTAACAACTTCATGACCTTATTCCGTAATATACTACTATTAATGTTGTGCGAAGCGCACGAATAATTAACTCAGACATTTATATTCGGTATTTCAAGGTAACGTGACATTTGACCAAACTATTTATTAAACCTCGTTAAATTAAAAAAAAAAGTTGATTTTAAAAAGCAGCGTTTAACCCTGTCTTTTCGAAATATCAACGACGTTGAGAATAAATCGCGCCGGTTGGCCGGTGCCACCAATGAATGCCTGCGGAAAAAAAAACACCTTATGAAAATTTTAAATATTTGATCAGATCCTCAATTTAACGTCCGACGCGACACGCCAACGGCCCCAAAACAGAAAACCTTATACCCCCTCACGCCTTAAACGTAGCCGACCCCCCATTCAAAAGTCGCCTTCGCCCGGCCGCCCCGCTCGCCGAACCGCGGCTTTCCCACTTCCTCCACCCGCACACACATACACCGGGAAAAGCTGCTGGCTACGCCACTGGTTAGCGTATGTCAACCTTCTAAATATGCGCTAGTGCAAGCGACAGTCATTCCTATTCTTGCTCTTTATGAACTTCGATGGTCTAAACCGTGTCTGCGTTCGCGCCACATACTAATTTTATCGAACGCTCGACGCCTTCAAACGTGCCAACATGTCCGCCAACCCTTTGTCTAAGGAAGACGGGGGTCGCCTTCCCGGGCGGTCATAACGGACGCCAACTGCCGACCGCGCAGAACATTCCTTACCTGCATACGGTGCACACAACTTGGATCTTCGACTGAAGTCAATGCAGCTCTCTCGGTGACCTCGTAAGAAGAGACTGAGCCGAACAGAACAATAATGAACGTTCCTGCGCTGGGACGCCTCCGTCGAACATTCGAGAAGGAAGACCGTTATGCCGACACGACCAGCCGCGTCGGCGGGGAAAACTGCGACGCTCCCGGGCGGCCGAGCAGGCGCTCGGCCGCCCGGGAGCGCGAAGAATCACGTGCCATACGAGGAGACCAATTAGCGAACTCGTTTGCGCCTTTCCACAGCCAATCGCAGCGCCTAGGCTTTGGCCGTGCAAAACAGGTGCACCCTCTGGGAGGTAATATGTGCCTCCTCGGTGCCCCTTCGCGGCGAACTTCACCTGGTAGCACCGCATTCTTAGTGTCTGCTGCGTCTGAGGAGGTAATCAAGCGGGGCGCTTTACCCCTGGCCGGGAGGAGGGTGGTAAAGGCGGTCTGTTACCTCCTTTTGGTCCCCTTTTTTCAAAGAGTGCAGTACAAGAAAATATATAGAGCAAGAAAACAAAATACCTTTTATTTGGAACCAGAGCTTCCAAGAAGCACTCTAAGTTACTATTCATCAGGTACCAGTGGAGATGTTTCGGGTGCAATAGCGATTGCGACACTGCTAGAAATTTCGCAGCTAAAACAACCGACGATCCCATGATGCAGCGCACAGAGATGGCTGATGCTGTAGAGGGAATCCGTTTTTTCTTGTTCAATACTTGTCAAAATGTGAAATATAGGTTGGAAGTAGTTCATTGTTATGAGCGCTAAAGGTGTAAGTCCACACAATAAAGTAATTGGAAAAGTAACAGTTACTTCTTAAAGTAATGTCCAATTACTTTTGCTGTCGAGTAATCAAGTAATCTAATCCAATACTTTTTAGCCACGAGTAATGGTAATTGTAATCGATTACTTTTTTAGTAACGTGCACAAGATTGGTTAAGGCACAAGTACACCATAAGAGAATATCACAGTAGTGAATACTGGCAACACCTCCTATCAGTTTCAGCTTTAAACACCAACCCTCACCTGCATGCTCGGAGCCATATAATTAATAACAACTCAGGGCCAGCTGTTGAAAAAAAAAGTAAACGCACGCACACGTGACGCCTCACTTGTAGAGGTTGCTGTGTAGACGAAACAAAATATCGTGAACATGGACGGATTCCGACTTGTTCGCCTCACTTACATTAATAACCGCTAACGAGAGGTCTCTCTCCCTTGGTGCACTTGATGCTGGTCTGCAGGGCACGAACTGCGCTACAAGAATGAGCTGCCGAAACTCGTGCTGGCGCAAGTTCGTCCATTCCAGAGGATAAACTTCAGTCTCCTAGATCTGCTTGTAGACGAAAAAGACACTTCCAGACATCTACATTCCTTTGCATTGTACGTTTTTAGTTTTCTTTGCCAAAAGAACGTTTTCCGCTCTTTCTCTGCCACACAAAAACACGATTTTCCGGACGACTGAAACTCCTGTATTCTTCAGTTGTTTCTAGGGACTGCATTAATGGCGAGATAGGGCGTTATAAAGCGATGTTCTGTGATAATCAAATCTTTCTTGACGTAAATCACATTGTTCTTCCTGATTGGGACCTTTTTTTTTCTAAGAGAGTAGTTTGGTCCCGCAATACATTCGATGGTGCACTTATCGTATTAAACATTTATTCACTCTATACTTTACGGTCGCACATGTTTATGGGCGGCCTCGACAAAAAAAAATGTAGATCCCGACCCGCAAATATGCGCATTCGATCCGGATCCGCAGCCCATGGCATCCGCATCCATCCGCCAATCCGTTATATCCGATTCATTTCCATCCGCATGCGCCAGTTATTAGCGGATAATCCGCGAGTATGCATCTATAACCGGTTTGGTACTGACCGTTTCGGCGTTCCTAGTGAGCAAGTCAACTCACTGACGTCACGCCACTGCGGTGGTGGTGCTGTCAAAACTGCGCATGCGCAGACGCCTCACTCCTCCCGTATTTTGTTCCTGCGCATGCGCAGTGCCCACACCTAGTGTGGGCAAAGCGGGCTTGCTGTAAACAGTCTGTTGGTGTATTATGGACGTGCGCGACCATAAGTGTCGCTGTGGTCGAAGTTCGCGATTGGCCAAACCTCTGCTTCCTGTAGCATGATATGATAATGCCGGCCCACTCGCCGGTTCGCGGCAATGCAAATTGTGCCAATCAGGGTGAGGCAAATTCTGGTCGTGACATCACAAAAGAAAACCATAAGAGGGCGCCACCGAAATATATCGGCGCTAATTGGTGCCGTGGACAGCGGTGAACGTTTTGCAGCACGTGTATTGGCGATAACCACGGTTTGAATTCAGAACTTTCCGAGCTTTGCGTGCATTTTTGGAAGGCGGAAAATCGTTTTCATAGATATCAGAGAACGCCTTCGATGACTGGAGACGCAATGATTTTAAGCAACCAGGTGGCTGAAATGTCGTTACTTTCTAGCCTATCCTATTTCGTGGCTGCAGTCAAACTCACAGATGGTCAACGTTCTGACGCCTGAGTACAGGCTTCGATAGAAAAAAATACGGCCCCGGTTTATTGGTGTGTGTAAACAAACTACGCCCCGCAGAATGTTTTAAACATTATCAGAATGTGATGCTGGGAAAAGCCGAGGGGAGCTCGAAAGTTTGAGAACGCGACGTTAACTGGATCAAAAGGTATACGGGAGAGAACGCAATTCTCCATAACTCGATGTCACCAAAGTCTTATTTCGCCGAGAAAAGAAATCATATAGTTATAAAGTGTGGTATGTAATTCAGTGGAACAAACTAGTCGACGAGAAAGAAAACAATATTGTTTTTTTTTTATAAAAGTGTGTTTTACTAAAATGAATGACACAGGCGAACACAATATTTTTCTTGTATTGGTGGTAGCATGCTTAGGTGAAAATGGGCTCATAGAAAAATGTGGTATTTTCCTTTAATATTTTCATCCAGATAACGTCATGTTCTTAAAGTTTCAGATATTCTTTCCACTGCTAGCGTCTTATTCTTATCAATACTCAGCTTTCTGAAGGGGGTTGTTTGATTATGCGGGCCAAAAACAGGTTTTATTTTCTTCATCGAACGCGATATGAACACGCCGCCTAACATATACACTGAAGACCATCTGCAAGACCTTTTGCTGTAGGGGGAAAAAAGAGAAATTTATTTGCTTATTCAGATCTGCGTGATATTGTCACGAATGACAATTGATGAGCTGATCATAACTGAAGAAACTAAATGTTTAATGGGGCGAACTTGTGCCCAAAACAAAAAGGGAACACAAGAAAACAGTAGAGCGTCACGGTGTCGATGTCAGCGAAACCGCAGGATCAAGCGCTGGGGCGAGACTGACTGCAGATCTCCACGCGGAGCCCCTTATGTACACGTGTGGGCTTCTGGAATAATCGGCGTAGAAGGTTCGGCGTGTAGAACGTTCTGACCTCGAACAAGCAATACAGTTCTCAAATGTACCAGAACATTACGTTAGAGTCAACAAAAATGCGTACCCGCGACCAGGAATTGAACCCTGGCCCTCTGCGTGGAACACACGCGCGATAACCGTTAGGCCACGAGCGCGCAGCCTGCTTGGTCAGCTGCGCTCGCGGTATTATACCCCTTTAAAAAAAAAAGTTCATCGTCCCGATCCAGCACAAAACGAAATCACAGATCCACAGCAAAAGGATAACAGAGTCGCGAGCCACAGTCCATTGTTCACAGTTCACAGTTCACTCTTTGTCGAGAGTCCAAAGTTCTATCGATCGTAATACGGCTTGAGCCGGACGACGTGCACCACCTCGGGTCGTGGCTGGCGTCTTGCAGATGGGCGCGTTCCGTCGGGTAGAACTTCGTAGTTTAGATCGGCGAGGCGTCGAATGATTTTGTAGGGTCCGAAATAGCGTTTGAGAAGCTTCTCGCTGAGACCGCGGCGCCGTACCGGTGTCCACACCCATTCCCGGTCTCCGGGTTGAAAGTGGACTTCGCGGCGACGAAGGAGCGCAGCTGACCAAGCAGGCAGCGCGCTCGTGGCAATATCAGTGTTGAGGCCCGCCTTAGGCATGACGGCGTACGCGAAGCCGTTCTTAATTTAAGGTCTTTTCTATTCAAGGCGCTGAGTTCAACAAAAATCATTAAGATGGTGCAAATGCCCTAGTAAGATACGGGCGAAAATTGGTAATTTTGTATTAGTGTCTTCGCGGATTAAATTATTACCCTGATCTCACGGCATATAATTCATCCACAGCTTCCAAAGCAAGTTTTGCGAGTTTCTACTGTTTTTCTTTTTGATAACTAAATGATTTTAACTAGTCCTCTGACCCGCATACAGCACTTGAACGACACCTTCGGTCCAGCGGATATTGACGTTTTTAACCAGAATTTCTTAGCATTTAAATTGTTTCTGCGTAATCTGGGATATCCATGTTTGTGCATTGTCTATGTCTTTGTCTTTATGTTGGTATTGCTGTCATTGGGTTCTTTGTGCAGTCTAATGGTACGTTTACACCTGAGAATAAATCCGCTGGAGCGGGAGAGGATTCGCTCCCGGCAGCGGCGGCGACGAGCGGGTTGTGTTTACATCTATTTCCTTCGAGCGGCGGCGGCGGTGCCGGCTGCGGCAGCTGTTGTCACAACATCCCACCAAATATGACGAGAATGCGCGAGAGTTCCCACTTCCGGTGTCTCTCTCGGGCTTTGCTGCTCCCGGAAGAACGCGTACTCGTGACGTAGGCAGCGTCCTGCTGCCCAAGAATGTCACTTCCGGTCAGCGAAACGCCTCGTTCGGCGGCAGATAAAGGTCCTGAACCTATGCGGCTTGCCGCCGCGATTTCCGCCCAGCGTTTCGCCCCACCGGCAAAAGCTGGGCGGATTCGCTAGCGGATCCGCATGTGTAAACGTACCATAAGACACGGGGAGGGCCCTGAAGGGAGCGGAGGCGTGCCGACAGGGGGATCGGCTGTTTAGGAGAGTTTATAACTATAATACGGAACAAAACCAAAGAAGATTTCCCTTAGATAGATACGGGTACTATCTGAACTTGCAGAGATAATTCAGTTACACAAGAGCTGGGCCCGTGCAAAACAAGCGGAAATTTGCGTAACGATAAAGGAAGGCGGCTAGTGTACATTGTTGGGAAATTTTAAATATCACCGCCGTGTACAGATTCCCGGAACTCATCGCATCCCATTATTACTAAAGATGCGCTAGCCCTTTAATCTCAGAAATGTACATGGAAGCCCACGTCCATTTGGTATTTGGAATAGCGCTAAAATATGTTTTAAACAAATATTTTTAGTTGTGAGGCTACCTCAATCAATATTTGTAAGAACAAAGAGACGCACACACACACACAAAAGAAAAGAAATCAGCTGGAGCTTAGAGCTGAAATAATGTTATTTTTTGTGTGTGTTCGCACGACTGTTGATTGAGTTTTCTTCTGTCACAAGGGGATACATACGGGTGCTTCCGGTTAGTTCGGACTGTTCGAATGATGAAGTTTAGGTGTTTGTGACAAAAACAAAATTAATACTGCTCAGCATTGCCGATTAATTATAACATCAAAATGAGCGTGGGGTTTGCAAATATTTAAACTTTCAATGTCTTTCTGGTGGGTGAGCACGGCGTTTGTCTTGAAACCAAGAGACGCGGAGTACAGCACGGCAATTTATTGAGCACAGAAAGGTTTGTTTATTCAAGAGCCACATACTTATATTTAGCAAATTTAAGATAACAAAAATGGGTTGATTAAAAAATAAACCAATATTTGAGTAATACACTGAGCATGAGTGAGCGCTCGGAGAAATTAAGTGTCGGGTTTGCGATGAATTCTTAAAGAACCTTTATATCACTTTACGCAACGGAATCTGTCCTTTTTACTTTTGTTCGAGGAACTTTCATTGCAACCGACCCAAAGTAGCACAACCTGGGCACTAAAAAGAGAGGGCGGACGCGCAATCCAGGTGGATCCTACCTGTTTTTTTTTTTAAGTTGGGCACATGTAGGGTCCGCTTGGTAGCACACCTCAGCTGTCCTTTGTGGATTCACAGGGGGCATACTTGGGCAACCCAAATGGGCTTTCATCGTGAGACGCCCACTGGGCCTAGTTGGGCAGCCAAGATGAGCATATCTCGTAAAACCCAGTCGGGGCCAAGGCGGGCAGCCCACAATGGCTTCCTTCATGCGACCCAAAGTGAGCCAACGTGTGCAGTTTATATGACGTACTGGCAGGGAACATCATCCCATTCTGGGTCATTTCATC
This sequence comes from Ixodes persulcatus, assembly GCA_013358835.2. Classification (NCBI taxonomy): domain Eukaryota; kingdom Metazoa; phylum Arthropoda; class Arachnida; order Ixodida; family Ixodidae; genus Ixodes; species Ixodes persulcatus. The sequence goes on from JABSTQ010009449.1 coordinate 619,060, forward strand.
ATTCCTCTGATGAATTGAGATCGTTTATCATTTAATCATTCTCCAGAAAATGTGGTATATATTTTCATCCAACTGTCATATGGGTATTGCAGTGAATCCTGAACTGTGCGTGCCTCACTTTCCTCATAAACATTGCCACCATTTTTGTACATGGATGTGAATGAGTTGACAGACCAAGAAATCAACTTATGCAAGAACATCGGAAATTAATAATTTCAAGTGTACAAAATGGAAGAGAAAACTGAGATTTCCATATAATTCCTGTTGGACAAGTAATCGAGATATATAGTCAGCTTGAGCCGGCTACATACACCGAGTTTTATAAGATATATCAACATTCCGGTGAGCCGTCTGAGATTCGCTGTTAAGTTTTATACTGATGGTAAAAAAATTCACCCCACGTAAAACGGCCTCCTCTATATACAATCTGGGTACTGATTTAGCAGCGTATCTCTGCAAACCATAAATTTCGCCCGCAGAGGTTGCAAAAGGAGCATAAATGATTTGTTGCCAAATTGAACCGAATTACTATGTCAAAGTTTTACCACGTGAACTAAATCGTTGTATAATTAGTGGAAAGTACCGTATTCTGAATTTCACAGGTTGTCCAACTTGGCATCACCACGCTTTTCCCCCTTGGAGCCCTCATTCATGCTAACTTGTTCCCCAAAGTGCCGGTGTGGGACCCACGGTGGGATTGAGTGGGTAGCTCAAGTTGTGCGTGCACACGCGCTACCCTTGTGGAGCCCTTCTTTCTGCTAACGGCCCTCGCATAACCAAAGTGGAATCAACGGGGCCATTGAACCGCAGCCCATGTGGGGCATGCTCACAGGATTCCCCCATGCATTCCACCTATTTGATAACTCTGCCTCCGTATAGCCGATGTGGGTCCCACGTTAGCATGGGGTAGCCTGAAATCTGCAGGACCAAGTTTTGCCCCCGTGTAGCCCACCTTCTTTCGAACTCTCCCCCCCCTCCCCCCCCCTCCCCCCCCCCCCCCCCATGGCCAAGGTGGGAACCACGGAGGCATTGCAAGGGGCAGCCTAACTTGGGCATGCCCACGCATTACTTTGTATAGCCCATTTCTGCGCTAGCTCTGCCCACACTGCCGAGATGGGGCCTGCGAGGCATTGGATGGGCAGCCCAGGTGGCGCATACCCACGCGGTGCCCCAGTGGAACCAACCGCTGTGCTAATTCTGCCCCTGAATAGCCGACGTTGGACAAAACGGGGTATTGCACGGGCAGCGCAAGTTGGACATGCCCACGCGTTGTTCCGTGCAGCATACCTCCGTGTTAACTCTGCCTCCTCATAGCCCCGACGGGACCCACGAGGGCATAGCACGGGAAGCCCAAGTTGGGCATGCCCTAGTTTTGTCCCCTTGGAGACCAGCTCTGTGCTAGCTTTTTCCCCGCTCAGCCGAAGTGGGACCTACGGGAGGGATTTCACGGGCAGCTCAAGTAGGGCATGTCCACGCGTTGCCACCGTGGAGCCCACGTCTGTGCCGACACCCTTCGCATAGCCGAGGTGAGACCCACGAGGACATTGCAAAGGGCTGCCCTAGTTGGGCATGCCCAACGCATAGCCGAAGCGGGACCCACGGAAGTACTGGGTCGGCAGCTCAAGTGGGCCTGCCCTCACTTCTCCCAGATCTCCGCGAACTTTGTCCTCGCGTAACAGAGGTGTGACCCATGTTGGTATCGCATGGATAGCCCGAATGGGGCATGTCCATGTCGCACCCGACGTGGGACACACTTGGTATTGTAGGGGATGTATGCCCTAGCCTGCTTTGCCCACGAGCCCACGGGGGTCCTTCATGTGCTAACTGAGGATCGCTGCTTGACGCTGTGGCCTCTTGGCTCTTTAGTAGTACCCGTCCCAATTGGTATTGATGGAGCATAATAGAGAAAGTCCAGTGATTGGTGGTTCATGTGACGTTACTAAATATACATTTAGTGAGTGTACGCTGTTTTCAGCTTGCTTGAAGCGCATCGATGTTTGCGGCATCGCTGCCAAAGCTTTCTAGGCAGCAAAGCTAATGTACTAGCTCTTGCTTTGGAAGCATATTCTGAAACAAAGATATGGTATTTTAGGCTTGGAAATGCGGGCACATTGGCTTGTTTCCTCGAAGAAGAACCAGTTCGTCTTGTCCGAGAGTGGCTCCAGAAAGAATGATTATCAAGGCTAGGATGGCGTGCTGAAATTGTACTAAACCTGACAATGATTGTTCCAGAGGCGGTCTTAGATATGACGGAGCAACTTCGCGTCGCTCAAGTCATTTTTGGTCTTCATCTGCCATGTGATCTCGATATAATCATCATATCATTAAGAGTAAACTTTAGGGCATGTCGAACGCAAGTGGGTAATACCAGCAAACCGCATAGCTTTCGGAGCGTGCGGGTTGTACTACACTATTAGTTGCTGCACATAAAATGGTTATGTTTCCTTTAACATTTAATTTTTAATTGCTCAAAAATAAAAATACACACGCCTGTTTCCATTCTTAGACATGCTGATAACTCTTTTATTATTTGAAATTGCAATTTTCTTTACACGTGTTCGAGTTTTAATTTAGAAATGGCCCTTGATTCCGCACACATACACGTAGCAATGTATACTGCTATGAACGCTTCTCTTGCGCCTATTATTACGTAATTTTCATTAATCTACGAAACACGTGCTAGCCAAAATGAATTTGATTGGCTAATTAAAGAGGCCAGTCGGCGGCCATGCGTGTTGAAGTTTGTTTCACGTTATGTGTTAGTGAAGCCGAAGCTATATGCACAATCACGTTGCCTTGATCGAGATTTCCACTGTACGCGTGCGAGTGCCTGGAAGGGGCGCTGAAAGCTAGGAGCTCATTCGATCTTGTATTTCCTGCTGAGGTCACACTTAATGGCAAACGATGTACCTTACGTTGTGCTTGCATGATACAATATCCTGGCTTTCTAGTGTCTACGTCTTCATTTAATACAAAACTCGGAGGCTCATTCCATGAAAGCAACTACAGAAACATGCACCTTCTTAGGCCTATATATCATGCCTTGAAATATGTTTTTTTTGTTTGTTTTTTTACATTACGAAGGGTACCCTTTGCACACTCTCGAAAGCATGAAAACAAACCGTAGCCTTTCAAACAGCCCCTTTGGATATCTCTACGTGACGGCGACAAGCACCATAGAGGTACTACATGATTTTGACTTTAACGTCAGCGCAGGTTATTTCACGCTATAACCGCTTTCTACTTTGCTATCAGAATTCCGTTGCGCTCATTTCATGCAGTAGCTTAAGCAACTATATTATAATATTGGAGGATTCTGGAAATGTGCCCGCTTTCTGATGTTTATTATTCCCACTTTCTATTTCTATCTCTATCTGTTTCTCTGAATTACGCTTCAGTTTTTTTCGGAAACGCCGTGTGCAAGCACGTTACCTCCTGACGTAGTTCAGAGGATGGCACTTGGGCTACTCAAGCCATAGTATCCGTGTAACCAGCAATTGAGCTCAAAATACTATTAGCTGATTTTTCTAGACAATACTTTCTGCTTCTCCAGACCTCAGGAAATAAACCAAAATATCGTGGCAAGGCAAAATAAAAAAAAAATCACTTGCGAACACCAGTCTAATAAATACGCGACGAAACTAAAAGCAAAACTGCAGCTTCGCCACATGTATCGTCAGTAACAGACAAGCAAGCCGTCAATACCTATTTCATTTATGGCCACATATCATGCATCCGAAACACTGCGTGCTCACAGCAACCCTTAAAAAAAAATAACAAGTGCACTGCCTGGTGTAAAAGTCCCGTTAATATTCAAACGTATTTAACGAGTGAGATCTCGGTATCCCGGCACAAAAAAAAACAACTCATCTAGAAGGCATGTTGCGCAATCGATCGGTAGACCTTCAAGCAAATGAGAGACAGAAAAAGAAAACAAAATGACAAGAACAACAACAAAGATGAACCAAGCCAATATAAACAAAACCGTTACACAGCAATAAGGGGCTTGAAAAGACTACAAGCCGCGCGGTTGCTCGGTGCATTCATATTTGATGCCCTACGCCGCCACCAAATGGCAATTTCGAGCTCCAAAGTAAAAAAATGCGTATTGGTTTTGCGATACGGGCGACCTGTGATAGTGTGCGTGACTCCTTGGCCCTTACACCGGGCGCGTTCTATCGATTTATCCTAAGATACGGCAAATTGCGTAGCTGAAAAAAAAAAAAAAAATGCGGACCTCGGTTAGACCGTAAATTGTCCATTAGCTTGCCGTGTGCTCAGATGTGCGGTGCCCCCGTCAGCTGCCTGAATTGCTCGGGCCTCCGGCACTCCCCGTGGGAGGCCCCTAAGTGTTGGGGTTTGTTTATGAGGAGGAATTATTGAGCGGGAAGGGGGCCGGGGAGGGGGGAAGGGGCCTGAATGTAGGGTTACTTTATTCATAACAAGGCGTCTTACTTGTGTGTTTGTTTATTTTTTATATGCCAGGACAGTAAATTAGGTGCTCGAAGTTGTGGCACAGAGGTATACACGAGGTAGACAAGTTCAGAAAGAAGGTTGTTTGAGGATGTAGGAAAGCGGTTCAATACAGCCACAATGTTGCTAAATTCATGAAGGCCTGAGTAAGGGCCGTAGTTGCGGGCTGAGGCTCAACAGCTGAAGATTCAGGGTTATATACATACTCGAATTCACAAGTCCCTATGGCTCACAGGGGGAGACCAAGTGGGTCATGGTTTCACCGTAAGTCGAGCGCGATTAGAAGTCATGGTCGCTGGCAAATTTAAAAACCCGTGGGTGGCCAGTACAGGGCATATTGTTAGCACTAGGTAGCCAATAAGATTAGGGAATCATCAGAATAGAAGGCCGAAGAACTAATGATGAAACACGAAGCGTCAATATAATGAGACACGCCCGGCGTTACTTAGCTTCTCGGTTATTATAGGAAATATTATACACAAACGCACGTGCTAAAAGCAAACTCTTTTGGGCCAACTTCGTCGTCCTTTCTGTGGACAAGCGCAGAATGACAACGAAAGTTGCCATGTCGCAGTTTCAGCGCTGCTTTATCGGCCTTATGGCATCGTCGGACCGCCTGTGCTCTGACTTGGTAACGCATAGTTTATGGTTTAAGTCTGGATAGCCTATTACGCGACTTGGTGACGGTCACATAGGTTGAGCGAAGGTCACCGCCGATTGAATGGAGCGGCATAGTTGCGGGGTAGTAAATGTACCCGTGAAACATCACACAATACTAAGAGGGCACGAACATTCTCTCCCTCGTGCTTGACGAGAGGACATGACTCTCGCTTTTTTTCCGCGACACATCCATGCGTTACTGGTAAAACGGGGCAATCATTGCTTACCCTTAATACCCTTGCAACTGCTTGCAACAACAAAATCTAACAAGGGCACATGGCTTTCACTAATGAAGCAATAGTGATTTGAAGGCGTCATTTCATTACGCATCTTTCATTTACTAGAGACCGCAGAGAAGCAGACCGAGAGCGGTGAAGCAGCGCGGTGACGAAATCACTTGATCATCTCGCACAGCGTACCCGTGCCGTATCGATAGTGGTGACCGCAGTATTTTCTCGTCGCCTCACTCAGACTACCATGAATACATTTTCATACCGCACAGTCTTGCGAAGTAACTTGACTTAGGTACGATCAGTAAACGACCGAAGAAAATTCCACCGCCGCCGAGGAAGCGTGTCGACCAGCGAGAAGGGGAGCGGGAACGTACAGTGGGGGCCCCGTTTGAGGGCAGGCGAGAGGTATGAAGCAAGCATTTTGAAGAGCCTGTGACCTCCCACAATCCAACGCGAACGTTGCATTAAGGGATGTCACAGAGCTATGCACAAATTCCATTTCTAGGCTAAATTTAGCGGACAGGTTAAAATAATGTATCGGTCTGTGACGTCCATAATGCAACGCGCGCAGTGTTGCATTATGGAACTCTTAAACGGCGGTTTTCGCATTGAATTGAATTCTTTTATTAAGATGAGGATGGCGCTTTGACTTAGGTGGGTGGGCAGCATATAGCGGTTACGCCGACGGCGACACCGACGCCGCTATATGCGGGAGAGGCCGCCTTAAAGCTATGTTATACTCCGGTGTCGAGCGTGTGGGTGTGTGTGCGTTCCATGACGGGAACAAGGGGAAAGTGAGAGCCAATCGTGTACGCGCACTGGGTGGTAAACGCGAAGTAGTGCAGAGCTCGCAGATACTGATTGGACGCAGATATCGAGTTCCTGCCGGCCGGCCAATCAAAGGCGCCCTTTCTGCGCTACGCTGCCTTTGCTGCGCAAAACGTCAGAGTATAACAGAGCCTTCAGAGCTGCGCTCTAAAATCACAGAGGGAAACCGGAGCCGCGTCCCTCAGCGCCGCCTCGCAAGCGGAGCGCGCTGTCATATAAAGATAAAATCGCTCGTAAAGCCCTGACGTCGTTGACGTCAGTGGAACGGGTGGAAGCGATTGACCGGCAGTGTGAGATGAGTTTCTTTGTGGGGAATTTGCAACGGCACTCTTAATGTGCCCCCGACTATAGACCATTTTGCTGTTTACAAACATGAGCTGCCTCCTGCGCACCAAGCGACTTCCGGTCATTCCGCGCTTGCGAGCCTGTCAAGCGTGCTTATGTCACCAGTGCTAGAAAGCATAAATGCTACACGTACATCAAAGCTGTAGGTTTAACGAGGGCCCTCGGCTGCACAATTTAACGTCTTAAAGGAGAGAATTTGGTTCACAAGAATATTCGAAAATGTTTAACAGATCTCGCGCTTCTTCGTTCTCTTGGCGTTTACCTGGAGAATTGGTGGTTAAACGTTTCATCGACATTTGAAGCAGCGGTAATAAGGTGGGCTTTGTTCATTCGTTTTATGAACCGGTAGTTTTTTGGGACGTCAAAGGCTGGAGCACCGCCTGGTGGCGTTTGCCACGAAAAGGGTCTATAGAAGCAGGGAACTGCTGTAATTGAGTGCAGATTCTTCGGAAAAGCTGGGAAACATTGCTTCGTTTTGCTTCAATTCAGGGCACAGTCAAATGCTGCATGACAGTAAAACAAACACATAGACATTAAAAAAGGCCACAGCGAATGCCCGTGTGTTTTATTGGTTGAGCCGATGATAACATATTTCCACGCGCGTCGGCGAGCGACCGCGTGCGTGGCCGAGTGGTTACCGCGCTTGTCTGTCGCACGGAATGTCTAGGTTCGATTCCAGTCATTGGAATATTCTTTTACTTACTCTTTCAACATTACGTTCTCGTGAGTTCGAGATCGTTCTCGTCTGATCGAGTTCTGAATGTTCTAGACGTCGAACGTTCCAGGCCGATTGTTCCAGAAGCCAACGCGCGTGCATAAGATGCTCCGCGTGGCGATCTGCAGTCAGTCTCGCCCCAACGTTCGACTCTGCTCTTACGCCGACTTGGACGCCCGCGACGCTCTGCTGTTATCTTCTGTTTCCTTTCATTTTTGAGCACAAGTTTGCCCCAATTCACGTTTAGTTTCTACAGCTATCACCGCCTCATCTATATTCATTCTTGACAATGTCTACTAAAATACGACGAATGATGCAACGTAGGTTTCATTTTTAGCGATGATTGATTTGTCTTGTAAAAACAAAAATGTGGTATCGCGTTTTTTTTTTTGTGGTAGAATAGGCTACCTAAATATTAGCGAATTTTAGATTAGCGTACGCAAAAAATAGGGTGTCACATAGCGATAATTGAAATCACAGACTGGGGTCGGCGTTTGCGCAGTGTAACGACGCTATTTCTTTTCGTAAGAAATTATTGTGTGTACGCCATTCTAAAACTTCCTATTGGCAAAGAGCGCTTTTTATTTCCGAATGTCTCGATAAACATCTATCAACAGAGGAGCATGCATATTAATAATAATATGGCTGATAGGCGTTGAGCGGGAAAAGGGTTTTATTAGAGACCACCTTTGCTACATTCGGTGCGCCGACTTGAAGAGATGCCATTAAGGAAATGCCTGTTTCGCAAGCACATCCAAACCTGGCATCATTTTTGGTTTGAGTATTTACGGTTTATATCGATCGTATCAGCTAGCTGGGGAAAGTATTTATATTATTTTTAATTTATTACACTCTATGAGTACAATAGGTGTCGGGAAACAATACAAATGTAGGTGTAAGCCATATTTATAATGCAATAGCGTTTAGAGGGGCTCCTGACCGTATGACCTTGTGCATACGCCAGTAAGCGGCTCAATAACGCGCCCGCTCATTAGTTGAGACGCGGGAAAAGTGGAGAGCTATCGTGTTGAGGAAAGGGGCGCAGCGATCAGTGAAACGTCTTTCAACGAGACTGGTGAGGTCAGCGCAAACCAGTTGCACACATGGAGAGCAGTCGCTGTGGGGTAATCTAGGTTAGGTAGAAAAAGTGTAGGAAGAGCGAGCAGCGGCCCAGTCTTATGTCACATTCAATTGGGGCGCACGCAGCACCGAGAAAATGCTGCCCCCAAGGCCGCGCCACCGCGAGGGTGCAGCGCATGACGCACCACCAAGTGAACACGAAGCATTCCGCCGTGCAACGCGCTTGGCGCGGTCACTTCAAGGACAAAACATAAACGGGTGGACCATTGAACGAAATCCGCCGCGAGTGGGGCGGCGGCGCGCGCCATCTAGCGAGTCTCCCGAGCCGCCATCTTTCCCGAGACGAGGAAGAGGAGGCGAGGGTAAGACGGCCCGCAGTGCGCGAAGCTGCACGGTCTCCTTTCGACGGTGCAGCTGGTGCAGGAACGTGCCGGTGTCGTGCGCCGCACGAAGACCCAAATGAACGTAGTGCAGCCGCACCGACACCACCATCTTCTGAACGAGACGCGTCCGTCGGTGCAGCGCGGTGCGGTGTGGTGCGCCCCAATTGAATGTGACATTACAATGTTTATGAAAATAAAGAACCGCTTCATCCCGAACAAAATCTGGTGCAAAAACGGCGCCCCTCTGAGAGAGACCGAAAAGACTGAGAGCGCCGAGCTCCAGAGACGTTTGAAAAAGCGCTGTAGATTTGCAAAAGCAATGCACCAACAAAGAGGTACATAATGTGTGCAGCAACGGGTGAATCAGCGGCAGACATTGCATGTACCACTGTACTGTAGGTCTTCCAAGCTAACAAAGGATCCCAAATGCTATCGTATTACGTTTTCTTTGGCTGCATTCAAAAAGAAGGTCTATAGATATTGAACAGCACTTTTAACATACCTCGAAATAGTGGCTCCACCCGGGAGGCACAAATACTCGTAATTGCTTTTTTATAAAGTTCTTTGAATCATTTTTGGTTAACATACGCGAGAAGAAAGAACGGAATCACCTGCGGGAGCCGAACCATAACATTGAAATGACACTAAGTGCCTTTTCCCGTTTTTGTTTCTTATATACTTGTAACCCGTTTTCTTCTTGTGGAGCACAATACGCGCTCTACAGTGTGTTTCAACAAAACCATTTAAAAAGGTTTCCGCCACTAGAGTAGTTGAAATAAAAAAATAAAAACTTCAGTTTGGGAACAAACTGCCAGGCACTGCTAACGTCAGGGATTTAAAAAAAAAATATATATATATTCATCTAAAATTTACTTATTACTGTTTTATTTTGTGAAACTAATCATAGGGTACAAAGTCGAAGCTTGCTGAGCGTCATCAAAAAATCCTCAATAAGTAAATTTAAGTAAGTATGTAAGTAGCACATTTCAGGAACACCTAAAGCACCCATGAAGCGCATGAGTGTGCTGAAGTTACCACTCATGCAGCAGACACAAGGCTGTCAATGAAAAAACCTCGATGACAATCTTATCCTCAGCATTTTCGCATCGCCAGCCTTCTGCCTGCTGGTTGTCAAAAGTTGACGAAGCACTGCTGTCCAATTTGCGTCTTCGCTTAATCTCTCTTCCATGACTCTAAAATTTTAGTTCACAGGCGTTGAATCTTATACAGTCACCAACACAAGGAAACGTCAGGGAGGAGTCCCAGTTGTCTCGCCTCCAGCGTGAGCTTCGTTCCTCCGATAGCGCTTCAGTGTTTTTAGCCTCAAGCATGAACGCGCTGCCAAGGCACGGCGGGAGTCAACGTGAGCCTGCAGCAGGGCGGGTGTTCAAAAGAAACGCACCGCCCATCTCACCTCTTGAATGCGACCATGGGTGGTGCTGAGTAGTGGCGTAGCGAGGAATTGTTTTCGGGGGGGGGGGGGGGGGACAAAAAGCATATGTATAATATAGGGTCGGTTGGATTTCCGAGGGGGGGGGGGGAGGGGGAGTGGGGCTGAAGCCCTGTTGCCCATTGCACCAGGGGCGCAGCCAAGTGGTTGGGTGTCAGCGTTTTGGGCTGCGCGCAAAAAGGGCGCAGCCCTATTTGAAAACGCCCCTTGTGCTGAGTACACCAAGTGCTGAGTACACCAAGTGCTGAGTACACCAAGTGCTGAGTACACCAAGTGCTGAGTACACCAAGTGCTGAGTACACCAAGTGCTGAGTACACCAAGTGCTGAGTACACGCACAAGACCTTCTGAAAGCGGTGTACAGAGAGTATCTCAGCCTTCGTTTTCTTCTGCGCAGCCGGGCCCCAGATCACACCGTTCCGCTGGCTGGACGAGCTTCAGGAAGGCATGCGCGCCGGGCTCTCGTGCTTCGTGCATTCCGGGGACGCCCCCATTTCACTGGAGTGGCTCAAGGATGGGCTACCCCTGCGCCACGCGCACGTGCACAGTCCTCAGGGCGGCTTCATGTCGGCGCTGTCCCTGGCCTCGCTCACGCCCCAGGATGACGGCAACTACACCTGCAGGGCGTCCAACGCCTGGGCTTCGGCGAGTCACAGCGCCGTGCTCAGGGTTAAAGGTGAAGGTTACGATCTGTACATGGCGTGCAACGGTGTCAAAGCAGCTGCCATCGTTGTCGCCATTTTATGAAGTGCGTACCTCCTGCAGCATACGTTTGGCCACATCGAACCCGTTTTATCGGCTGGATGGTGGAGTGACCAAAAGCAAGATGCGATGAAAGTCACAAGCTGCAAGTCTTAAATTCAGTAAATCGTTTGTGAAGTGAAAAATATGCTACTCAAAATAGTGATTTATATCTTCACCTGTCAATGAAACGGTCATTTGCAAAATTGCGTTGTTCAACAACCATTGAGTGTTTATGAGTTTCATTTTAGTGACACGCTGATTAAATCAGATGACACCACGTAAGGCGACACCACACAATGTGCTCACGCGATAATATTGTGTTATGCCTTGGTGTCAAGTGACTCGCGAAAGGTGGCACAGTGTCACATGGCACCATGGGATCATGTCACTTCACGCGGCGCAGCTTCACGACACACCGTGACGTCACGGAACCTTACGTCGCACGATGTGTTCACGTGACATGGCTTCATGTTACACCACCCTATTGAAAACAACCCATCAGCCTTGATGTGTTATGGGACCCTGTTAGCCCTTCACGCCCTTTAGACCCGTCAGCCCTTTAGACCCGTCAACCCTTTAGACCCATAATCCCTTTAGACCCAACAACCCTTTAGATCCATCAACCCTTTAGACCCATTAGCCCCTCAGAAATTGAATTCTCTATACTCCGATTCATAATTAGTGTACAACACTGTCAAGGCTACAGACACGCGCATGTGGCTTCATCAAGTGCAAAGGCAAATGTACGCATCCAAGTCATCTCTTTGGTCGTCAAACGACGGCATTAGCTTATGGGGACTGAGGTACTGTGACGCAGTAACTCCTTGGGGTCCTTCACCACCGCCCGCACCATGCCTGTCACTTGCCGACCCCTTGGCCTAAATCACCCTATGCTTAAGCTGGAGCGTTCTCTCCGTTCTTTCCTTCAGTTCCGCTTTCTGCCAGAGAGCTTCTCGTTCGGCCACTCTGTCCTCTCTTTGCCGAGCTCGTTCCTGATCAACCCATGTTCGTAATTCTGTTCCTGTCGCGGACGCCAGGCTCTTTATGGTAAAAAGAAAGGAAACTGAGAGGTCCGTCTGATTTTTGATATCAAAGAAATATATTTGCACCCAGTTGTTCTACTTTCTGAATCCCCGCAAAGAAAAAAAAGGAAACTTATGAGCAAATAAATAAAAGAAAAGGGCGTTCATCCAAAGTTCGACTTGCCAAGGTTGGCACTGGTTTACGCTGGTGGTAGAAGCTGGTCTCGTTTGGCTCCAGCTGCCGGCGTACCGATGGTGACCAGTAAACCGGTTGTTGGGATGGCTTTGCCGGTTAGCTCTTGAGCCAGGCTTGCCGTTCAGAGCTGACGGTGGGGACAGGTCGGCAGACTTCTATGAATGACAGCTTTGCCGGCGTATTCCGGAGCCAACTTTTCCGAATGCGTCCACTTTCGCCCTGAATCTCCTCGTTCCCCTCGACTTCCTTTTCGTTCCTCCCTTTTTATTCTTGTCTCCTTTCATTTTCTTCCTCTTTTTGTCGCCGTATTGATCACATCATTACAACACGCAGTCATAATTGTTGCCTAGTATTTTAAGCACTAAAAATGTTGAATTAGAAATTGCATACAAATACAACTGGCAGGCTACAGTTTTTCTTAAGGCCGGTTCAGACACTTGCGTTTGAGTGCGTTTGACTGCGTTGCGTCGAGAACCGAATGCGAGTCACCGGCACATCTGTGCTTCGCATGAAGCGTGGAATCTAATTCGAGGAATCATCTTGGCACGCGATATAAGCAGCAGGGATGTGCAGGTTTCTCACAGCCGCAACGCAGTCAAACGCAGTCAAACGCAACTGTCTGAACCAGGCTTTACTTCAACAAACTTCTGCGAGTTGCTTGTAATTGTTTGTCGGGTGTGTTTGAAAGTCCCACAGACATTTCAAAAAACCTCTTAGAACTTTCTAAAAAGCATTTCAAACCCTTTAAGAAAGATTCTGATGTGGCCCAGAACGCATCAAGGAATCTTAAAGGGTCCTTCAAACCTTTTAAGAAATCTTTGATGTCCCCCTTAGACCTTTCAAAAGGTTTTGACGGGCCCTTTAGACTTTCTTAAATGGTACGTCAAACCCATCAAAACGTTTTGATCGGCCCTTTAAGCTCTCTTGAGGGGTACGTTAAACCCGTTAAAAATTCTTGAAGGCCCCCTCAATACTTTTAAAAAGTTTTGAAGGGCCCTTTAGACTTATTTTCAATAGGGCACCACTTGACAACCAACGCTACTAAACCCCAAAAAGTTGCGGACAACGCGACGTCACATGTCATCACGACTTTGCACCGTAATTCACGTGACACCGTGACATAGGTCACGTGACATTCCACGCGCGCCGCGTGGCATGAAAACATCTGACGCAATCTAACGTAATCATAGCATTGGTTAGAATGATATCCTGCGGTAATACATTGGAACATTACCTCGGCAAATTGGTTAGTTTTATCGCGGGCACGTTACCTGCTGATTGCTACTTATAACCGTTCAGTGAGGTAAGAGCTTATTTGTAATTTCCGTAGGCTGTTCGCAATCTGCGAAGCGTTTGTGAATTAAGCCGCAGTAATCTGGCTAAATAATTTAACCCTGTAATCTTGTTCTTTTGGTGAGATCAAAATCCGTATTGACATATTCAGATAGCATGTAACTGCCCATAAGATGTCTAATACGGCATGGTATACAGCCCAAGAACTTAACTTTCTAAGCAGTACCAGCATTTGTTGGGGTCCCCCAGTCTCATTCTTTACCAAACGTTCAATCAGAAATTGCAAAGCGTTTGGAGCAGTGGCATACCGTATTTACTCGAGTAATAGCCACACTATTTATGAACAAGTCCTTTGCATCTACTTTCCCACGAAAAACATACACAGCCAATCATTGCGTTTCGCATAAATAACACAGCGAATAACCAGATCGAGAACACGACTTTCCACGCAAATGCATTCTCCACAGGTGGTGTCTTTGCTCGAAGACGTTATCTCCGTCCTGCAAACAGCTGGAATCATGCTGTCGATCGCAGTAATTGGCAATCTGCGTGTTCCGCGAAAAAGCGAACTCTCAGGTTTACTTTATAAACAGTGCGGCTGTTACTCGAGTAAATACGGTACTCTACAAAACGAATCTTTTCGTTATTATAATAAAAATTGCCTGCAATATTACTGTAATAATTTTACTTGTCAGACTTCCTATAGCTCGCCGCACCGGTGGTCTGACAGAATGGACTTATGTATATGTTTACTTTGCGTCCCCATTGTTGGATGTCGTAGAGCACGTCTAAAGACGTTGAATTAAACCCAGTGTTAGGTGTTGATGTCTATATTGTGTTATAGACGGTTTTAAAAACAACAAAGAGCCGGTTATATCTATAGCGAGAATTGTCGCCACTTCCCAGATATCAGGATCATCTGGCAATACGCACTGTGTGCTATACGCATAAAGAAAGCATTCAAGTTATTTGACTGCGCAAAAAGAAAAAAAACTAAGAACAATGGTTCTATGTAATAACTATGTAGCCCAATCCTTTGGACACGCATTTGTTTTTTGTCTGGCAGAAGACCCCTTTCAAAGTTTATCAAGCAACATTGGCGGTTGCCATTTTTTGTGCATGTAGCGTTTGATCAAATCTGTATCCTCGCTTAATCCTCAATTAACGCGCGTTCTCAATAGGAGCCGATCCGAAATCGCGCCGAATGCTGACCCAGAAGCTCGTGTTCAATGGATGCTCAGAGTGCGTTAACAAAACAATCACTAAGTTGAATGGAAGGCGCAGGTGCTACTAAGTGCTCCCCGTTTTGAAAGTGGTCTATTTAAGGTCCTGAAAGCGCCGGTAACCAAGCTACAAACAAACATGCTATTATTTGGCCAGAGTTTCAGTATTTCGCCCCCAAGTTGCCATACAGGTGCCAGCCTTGCACTTCGATGCCTATAGCTGATCGGGTGACACGCAGAATCTTTGGTTCATGCGTGGCATTTTCGCAATTACTCGACGAACCAATGAAAAGCCACAGCTAATCAAAATAAAACAACCTTGGCAATAAAACTAACGCCTCAGTGCGAAACGTTATTAGGCCAAATTTACACGTCCCTCCTAGGATTGCCAAACCTGGGCCAAGTTAGGCGTTTCTCTGACGTGCTATCCCGGTAATGAAAGAAGTTTAATTTAGGAGCGCTTAAGGCCCTTCCGTCTACCATAATTTCTGAGTGAGAAATATTTCTTTGATATAAAGCATATTTCTTTTCTTCATTGTAGTCGCGCCAACATGGAGAACAGAGCCGAAGGATGTCGTGGCCGTAACCGGTCACTCGGTGGTCGTGGACTGCCAGGCACATGGCGAGCCGCCGCCGCACATTCGATGGAAAACGGCCTCAGGTGAGTGGAGAGCGACACGTCATACAAGCGTCACCAAAATAGATGTCTGATGTGAAGTCATTGAGACGCAATGTAATTCTACTCTCTCTTTTTGCAGTGAAAAAAATAAAGGTGTGGTCGTACTTCATCAATCATAAGATAATCTTTAAGGTAAAAACTTCAAGACATGTCACAGATCAAGAGGATAAAAAAAATATCCATTGGTACATTTTTGGGATATGTGTTAACATGACCTTTCGAAAACGCCGCACACGCCAGTCTACGGAAAACGCTAATGCTGACCCCTTCACATTTCTGTTTTGGCTCTTTTTTTGCTTTCTATTTTTTGTTTTGTTTTTTTTTTTCTCGTTTGTTGCTGCCTCTTTTTGGCCTCGTTACGGGGTCAGTGTCAGCGTAGCTATGCAGCCTACATGAGATAGCGGTATTACCCGTTAAGAATCCAACAGAAGGAAGCACGGGGCAAGACGCGTGGGCGTTTCAACCCATATTCTACATTGCTCGAATTGTCAGCTTCTATGGGTGAAATTTGTGAAATTCCTCTTATGGTGCTGGACCAGGGGATCCCCAAGAGCAGTAAAAAAAGTTAAATGAAACGTCGTTTTTGTTTTACGTGCTAAGGAGTGATTTGCGCTTGTCACAGAATATAACCATTTATCATGCTTAAGAAAAATTATAACTGGACTAGTTGGTATGGGTTCATCTTGAATCACCGCGAGCGTTATACAGATGAAGGAAAGAAGTGGATGGTACGAGCGCAGACTGACAACTGAGGGTTTTGTTCATGGTGATCCCCGAAAAAATATTCTTAAACACACGACTCTCTAATCTTAACGGAATGGCGCCTGCTCATCACAGAGTTTGGTGCTATTAGTTATACAGTTCTAAACGCAATCCTTTTCGATAAAAATAATCGGCCTCACTGTATATTAAATCCAGGGAACCCTGGCTCACGCAGGTAGTGCCCTCCTTTTTTAAGATGTGAGCCTCTACAATCTAGCGAGCGTTTTGGTCTTTGTGTTTACACAACACGACAGTTCTTTCTATTCAAAATGTACACACGCAGTCATGGCAGTGCAGTGCCAAATGTGAGCACGCGTATCCTGTTAACGAATCACGGTTCTCCCACAGGCGAATGTTCAGACATCGCCCCCTTTGCCCATTGCCCGTTTGCCCGTCTGTTCAAGGTTAAACCATCTATTATCACACCCCAAAAAAGCGTGAACAGGCCAAAATAAGTATAGCTGCCTATAGCCCCCCCCCCCCCTTGTCGTGTCAAGCCCCCAGCAAAATATGGTGCTCTCGCAGACATCTCCCCGTTTGCCCGTTGCCCGTTTGCCCGTTTGTTCAAGGTTAAACCATCTATTATCAAGTCCCAAAAAAGCATAAATAGACAAAACTAGGTATAGTTACCTACAGCCCTCCCTGGTTTTGTCGAGTCCCCAGCAAAGTATTTTCGCTCGCGTTCTAATAAGTTGGTGGCATTAGTTTAGGGTATTAAAGAAAAAAGCATGAGCAAAATAAACCGCACCCGGCACTCCTCTAGCTGTTAGTTACTATACTCCAAATCCTAGAAGAGTAGGCTCGCCCGTAATTTTATAAAGGCTATTGCAACAAGCCCTTAAACACACGCGATGTGCTCCTTCGTCATGTCGAGAAATGTTACGCACTGAGAAGCCGAGAAAGAAGAGAAGGCGAGAGGGAACGGGTACGTCAGAACCTAAAGCCAGACGTGTTTGTCAGTCTGCACAACCACTCGTCGGACGCGTTCGGGCATGAACGCCAAACGCCTGATGCCGGCGTTCCGCGTTATAACGCGTTCGACGAGTCCAGTGGACACAACGGCTGCTAGCTTTCGGTCTACCCACTCATCACTCGAACCGGACTTTGGCGTTCTGACGTCCCAGAGCGCTCAAGTGTCCTGCTGTCTCTCAGTTTCTCGGAGCAAACAGTTGGGATTGAGTGCTCAAAAGCAAACAAATAATCTTGAAATCGGTTGAATCGCTCCACGTTTTATACGATTGGTGCAACTTTCATCGCTACGTTAGAGCTTTGTACGTGCGTATACGTCCGGCTGTTCAACATTTAGGTTCAATTTTATGCCGGCCGTGACGCATTTCTTGTACCTGTATTTCCGATAGACTTCTGTCGCGTTTTCATTCTCTGCAAGTGGCCTTATTTAGTAGTTTCTGATGGGACATTAAGTTTTAAATTATTGTTTACGCCTTCTAGCGTGGTACTGAGTTATAGTTCATTTACCCCCTTGTCATGTCTAAAATACGCATTCCCTTTTAAACGGAAATTTTCACGGTAAACTTGGCATACAGGGTGTTTTTGTTTTGTATTTACAGATCTGTAAAAAAAAGCCGTGAAATCTACAATATTGCGGTCTGCTTAAACGGATACTGAACCATACATGTTAGTGTCCATAATAAGTGTCCCACGATTTTTCCACGAGCCAGCAGCCGCCGGCGTGCGCGGGCACACACAACAAAATTGACATCATAGTCATCCATTGACGCTTAAGAGGAGAGTGAAATGTATGCGCTCTGGACATAAAAGGGATGAAGACAAAATTTTAATTTTCACAAGTGAAGAGTAGTGCTTGTTGGAACAATTCATCGCCTACATTTTACACCACACCCCACTGTGGGAATAAAAAGCCTGTATTTATTCTCCTTTTTCCCCGGAGCCCACACATTTCAATGTCATCTTGAAGGGGCGGTGCAACGATATTAAATTTTAATGTTTCTTAAGTTTATACAAATTTACTTGTACGAGTGGGACTCCGCGACGATGTCTACAAAAGACACCTGTTTGTTGCGGTCTAATTTCAAGGATAAAACCGAGCGTTTTCGTTTTAGTTTCTCCGCCACAAAACTGAATGACCTAGCGTGGATGTCGCCATGTCGGCATAATTCGCCAGTGACAATATTTCTACGCTGCTCATAGATTGAACCCGAGCATTGCGTGAGCACTAGATTTGGGCTTCTGATAATCAATAGGTCCACGAAAATCCGGGTTCTGGCTCGTGTCCAATCGCGCCAATGACAGCAATAGCCGAACTTTAACCATGTCTTCAACTCAGCGCGTGACTTAAGCTTCGCGAACCTCAGCGGGTATCTATGATCAATATTGACGGCATATAATCGCCTCCAGATCACGTGACAATGTGTTTCTGGCCACGACCAACTCTATTTTACTTACGACCACTTCACCCCGCGAGTGACACTGCGCCCGTCTTCGCTGAGCCCTGCTTTGCTAGTCCTCCCTACAGATAGCGGTGCATCTCAGCAGCTCCTCGGCTGCTCGCGGCTGTTGAATGCTCTTTGGATGCCCTTTACAGACATCGGCATGCTGCATTCTCCTCCGGGTTGCTTCGTTTTAAACAAGTTGCGTGTTGCTTTAACACTGTTGAAACACGAGCATCCTCCGACCACGGCACTTGTTTTAAATATATGTGTGCTGGGGAGAAAAGTTGACCTTGGTTTCCTTTACTGTCAAATATTATAGGCGTGACCGAAGCTCGTTCTCTCATTGGAGCGGACGACAGTGTATCGATATTGTGGGTATATAATGCAAATGTTATAAATAATGCGTGCACATTTTGAACTCGGAAATGGCGGCTAGTGGAGGTCCGCGCATGCATGGGCGTGAGGCGTTGGCTTCCGCGAACGCGCCCCAATCATCATTGGAAATGTCAGAAAATCGCTTATACCTTAAAATCAGAAAATGGCGAGTTCAGAACTGTACATCTGGTTCCAGTCGCTAGCGGGTATTTTATGTTTCCATGAAAATTCGAACACAGTTCTATTTCCATCCTGGTGCGTTTCATACCTGTGTCTGTCTTCCGTCGGGTTCGTCATGTAATCTGGAGAACGCTTCATTTGTCGCATTGAGTGTACACCTCCAAAGTAGGCAGTCATGCTGTACAGCTGTAATAAATCGTTTGTCCCCCCCCCCCCCCCCCACACACACACACACACTCACCTCGAAACGAACGCATTCCCAGTTCATCAGCTGAGTTCATTAGGCTACGTAAACCAGACATCCTTAAGAAGCCACAGAGGGATAAATTTCGAAGTCACTCACAGGTTTTATTAGAAATCACCTGTTTGAGGTGTCTGGGCAGAGAACGTTCATGCACTACGAGTGCTGGCTGACATGGGCCTCTCGCTTGAAACTCTGCCGTTGTCTCTCGTCAGTTCATAGAAGGTGAACTTGTGTTTTATTGCAGAATCTCAAGAACACTGATTTAATAAAATGGGGACTCAACAATCTTAGTGACGTGATTCGTTTTTTTCGTCCACCACTTGCAGGCTGTTCTTGAGATGAACAGAGTGCCATGGAACTTTTCACAAAAGTGTTAATGCGCGGCAAGGACGAATGAAAGCAAACCGTCTTCTTGACGCTGCTACTTACAAATGACACAACGTGATACAAAAACTTGAAAACTTCGTAGAGATTAACACTCTAAAGCAAATTGAGAAGCTCCGTGCGTGTGTGGTACCACGCGCGAATAGCAGCGTCAACCTGACGGTTTGTTTCCGTTTTTTTCCCGCGCATCTATTTATTCATTTGACTGTCGCGTGACCATTGTGGAGAGGAAACTGGGCGGAGAGGCGGACACGTTTGCAGAAGGTGAATGCTTTTGCGTTTTGACTCCTTGCATGCTGCAGCTCGTTTTGCAAACGCGGCCCACAAACCACGTGACCCCAATCGAACGGTTGCCGCATCCCTTAAATCTAGGCTCTCTGTACCGACGACAGAGAAGCTTGAGCGCGACCTCTGTGCCGTGCGCGCTTCTTCGTTTGCTTCGTGATCCGCGTCGGCGTCTGGCCGGTGAAGTCGCTCTTGCGCGAAAGTCTACTTCGCTCAAGCACCGATTCGGCGATTCATCGCCACTCAACGATGGAGAGCCCCGCATCGCCGGCACCTCGACGGGGAAGACGAATGCAATCTCCTTCAATCAAAAGCCTGCCATCCTCGACGGAGTGCGCACAAACGTAAAGAATGCCGTCCACCGCCGGCGTCCTCCGCGGGGCTGTCGCAGCTGTCGACACGGTCCGTACGTAGCAGGATATTTTTTTAGATCGGAGCTTCATGCAGTTGGCGAGAAGCGGCTTTGATCTAGAAGAGGACGCGTGCAGGGATGCCTTGACCACTTTTTGAGGTTGATAAACACGTGCGCGTGACAGCCCGCGTTTTCTTTTTTTTATCTTATTTGTATAAGTTTATATATAACAAAGAAGCGCATATAGCGCAGCGATTTTTGATTCCCATTGACTACATTATAATCGGTCCCGACAGCATCGCCGTTAATATGGTTGTGGCTAGTTTAGTAGCAGTCTATATTTATTTTATTAAAACCAACACACTTCCAAGCCACTCTCGCGTAAATAAAGTTGTGCAGGTAAAGCAGTGGCCTTGCCAGATATTTTTTGGGGGCGGGGGGGCGGAGGCGGAGGGGTCCAAATGGATGTTTATTGAAAGGCGGGCTGGATATTGGGGGGGGGGGGGGTTCTGGCTGAAGACTCATAAGCCTCCCCGCCTGTCTTCGCCACCGACATAAAGGAACCGTGAAGTGCGCACTAACCTCTGCTGGTAGGAAATAAGAGAGTGGAGATGGGACAGAGCAGGGACGAGAGAGTGCCGAGCTCGGACTGGAATTATCAGCGGGGACACGCATAGCTAGCTGTCTTGTCTCTCTCTTCGAACGCCTTCAAACGCAAACGCCGAAAGCTGGACGTCAGCGTTCGTCGTTCGAACGCGTTCGAAGAGTCAGTATAGATAAAGGCAGCTAGCTTTGTGTCTACTCGCTGATCATTCCAGTCATGCTTGGCTCTCTGGGGTGCCCGCGAAGTCTCGCCTCCTTCTCTCTCTCTCTCTCTCTCTTTCTGAGTACTTACCCCAATTGACTTTTACACCGCTTTAGGGGTTCAACAATTGAAAGCTGCTCATTCAGATGTGACCGCCTCAGCAATTACGCAGGTTACAGGTATGCTAGTTTGTTCTCGTCAATATTTATCATTATGTACCGTTCATGAAAGTTCAAAGGACGTAACTCCAAGTAAAAAGCATTGATACATAAAATAAGCATTTCTTTTTATTTCGAAAGTGACCTCGCTAAATCTGTTTGAAGTTAGTGTAAGGTCGCTTCGCGACACAGCTCCGCACCACCCTTTTCCACGCTCTTTTCACACCCTTTAAAAGTGAAGGGTGTTCTATGAACCCGCACCGTATCTTGCGACGAAAAGGGTGCCTTACTCGTAGCTAAGGCGCTAAAAAGGTGCAGCCATTGCGTACCTCAGACACCTGTCTTTGCACACATTGGAGTGTAAAATTGTTCAGTATCTGCATATATAAGATTCTGAAACACAAAGTTCCGATATACCGACTTTCGGTACATGTCCTCCGAACCACCTGGCGACGCTCCTTAAAATTCAAACCACGCAGGCCGTTAGATTCATTTCTATTTAAATCGGATGTTTCAGTTTCTTTGTTTTTCACTTCTCTTTCCTTCTCGCCTCTAATCGTCATTCGAGCGCATTCGGCGTTGAAAGCTGTGACAACCTTTCAATTTCACCCTAAGACGCTTGGATACTGAAGCAAAATGCAAACAGGTTTAACACTAAAAGCACATCAAGCTGGAGCCGGATCCTTTCAGATACAATCGAGCTAGGATATAAAAAAAAAGAAAACATTGGGAAACTATAAACAACAAAACATTTAAGTTTTATCGAGCTTCGCTTGGTGACACCACGCGACTTTGAGGACCCTGCCATTACGCTGGAAAATGGGAGTGTCGCGTAGCGCTTTTGAAAAATTTTCGGTTCTAGGGAAAGAGAGAAGGAGGGGAAAAGGGGGGTGGGGGTGAGAGAATCAGTCAAAGCTTCGCTGCAATGCCGGTGGCACGGACGAAGGCATAAGATCAAGAACGCTGGAGTGGGGGAGGTCGGAAGACAGGAGGCACGCTGCGAAAAGGCGGCCCCATCTTGGCAGCAGCGAGAAATAAGAGGTGCAACCTTCGAGCCATCGATTTGTCCTTAAGATATGCGCATATAAATCACTGTTTCCTACCCTACCCTCTCCTCAGCGGCTTTGCTTTCCCTTGCTGCCTTCCCCGCCTCTATATTCGTGGGTCCGTTTTTGTAGCTCAGTGTTTTGCCCCAGCCAAAAATCATTTTTATATGTCCTTTATCAATCCCGTTCGTTGCTGAGAGATGGCATTGTCGATATGTCGGTAGGAATCACCATAAAAAAGAAAAAAAAGAGAAGGATGGTTTGCCGGCAATCTGTCCAACCGGGTACTCAGGATTTAATATTTTCATAAGCGGGAAGGAGAGCGAACGAAGCGACGCTGTGTAGCTTTGAGGGGGATTTTTTCTGTCATTACCTCAGAACAGTTAGCTGAAATGTAACCATTGCTGCAAATTTCAGCGTTTCTTTAATAGTTTTAGCCCGCAACTTCCACTGGCACTGGTTTGCACTGGCGTTAGCGCCAGTGCAAACCAGTGAAACCGCGGTATAAAATTGTGATGCATCGTCTTATGGCACACCAGTACCGTGTTTAACAAAAGATGACGTATTCATTTGATATTGCATGGTTTCTTTTTATAGAACAAAGTGTCTCGCAAACTTATGGATCTCCTATTTCCGAATGGAGATATGTCGAAGGCCTTCAATATTTTTTAGCAACTCTTGAAATTTTGTTTTTCATGTAACCTTCCCAACAGGGACATTCCATCACAAAAAAGACGCGGGCATTTTTATGTCTGGGATGTCTATAAAAACTTAATTTGGATAACGAAGCCTTTGAACACAAAGAAATGTTTTTATATCATGTTTTATATTTCTAGAATTTGCATAACATCTATGTTGTCAAGAAAAGCAATGTAAAAAAAACGGTCTCTTACAAAACAAATCTAGTTTGGCGCCTAGTTGCTAAAAATTACGCCCTATCTTACAATGAAAAACAAAGAGTGGAAGACGCCATTTTGAGTCTAGATGGGAGCTCCAAAAAGAAGGGAATTATGAGATTGCTTTATTACTTTATTTTGTTTAGTCAAACTGAATTTAGGTGTTAGCTACAATACTTATTTTTTGTTTTTGTTCTTTTGAGACTAATGATTTAATTGCTAGTACTAAATTTTTAAAGCCTATTTTGTTGCGTATTAATGAATGACACAATCTCCAAGTTTATGCAGAAACGGCCATATTGAGAGCCATAAAAGCAATCTGGGCAGCGGTGCCCGGAACTTACGAAATAGCCAAAGTTTAAATTGACCTCACTGTTCAACATATGAAACAAATTAGAAAATAAACTTTTTTTCTTGCTGAGAACTTGTTCTTTTAAAGATGAGGGTTGCCGACCGTTGCTCCAAGCGCCCACCTCGTAGCCGAGGCATGCCGGCGTTCGCCCGCCAAGTGTCAACGGTGTAAGACGCTGTGGTAGGTCGGCGGTTACCTGGGCAGAAGCAGAGTAAAATTAAGACGCAAGTATGATCACGCAACGCAAACAGGATACGTATCAGCGGCGTATCGAAGGGAAGGGGGGGGGGGGGGGCGCTTATGGGCCTATAGGTCCCTCCTCAAAGTCCAGTCGACTCTATATAATACACAACACAAACACTTTGAACCCCCCCCCCCCCCCCCCTTCGTACCCCAAGTACGAAGGGGGGGTGGGAGGGGTGTACGCCGGCGACTCGCACGGCTGACGCCTCGCTTGAGAAAGCCGGCGTGCGTCGCCTACGAGGAGGCGCTTAAAGGCTATTCAAAGGAGCCCGTAAAAAACACAAAAATCCTGAACAATAATGAAAAGTACTTTTCTAAATTGTTTTACAAGTGGAACAGATGAATTAACTTAAATTTTGGCTATTTCGATAGTTCCGGGCACCGCTGCTCACATTGAGTTATGGCTCTCACTATGACCGTTTCTGCATAAACTGGGGATGTATTCCTTTAATTAAAACTAGGGGTGTGCGAATATTCGAAATTTCGAATACGAATTGAATATTTTCTTCATTCGAAAAGTATTCGATTCGCAAATTGCATATTCTGAAGTTCCCGAATATTCGGCCAAAGCCGAATATTCGGGAAAAACGGCGAATATTCGCAAAAACTACAAATATTCGAGCAAGTAACGAATAATCTGCTTGCCACGCAATCCCCTATGAATATATTTATTCACTGAGAAAGGCGTATGATCTGTGCGTTATCGGTCTGCTCCGTTTCTATCTGTCCGATGGCAGCAAGACAGGATCAGTTTAGGTTTCTTTTTCACCAAGCCCTTTGTTGTGTTGCGCTTATCTAGAAATATGTGATGCAATTGCACGTTCTATAACTTGATGCAATAAAATAAACCTCGAGAGTGAAATAAAAATATAAAATATATCTCGAGAGTGTCGTCTAATATAAATATTTGAAAATTAAAAACAGGAAAAAGCTAGGGGCGAGCAGAACATTGCATCGCCATCGACAACAACTCCTGCCACCAGTGCCTGCCACTCCCGCTCAGTCAAATTTAGAGATATCGCGAACCTGCCCAGTTTTGGGTTCCACTAAGTTCAACTTTTTTGACCTTTCAACGTGATGTTCGACAAAGGTTCAACTGAAGTTCTACCTTTGTGCGCATGGGTTAGTATTAAAAAAAAGAGAAAAAACTAATTGACTCAACTGGCGGAGGAAAAGTACAATATTTGTGGGGTTTATTGGCATCACAGGTTCACATTAATAACTAATGAAAGCTTTAAAAGCGCATATTTTCGCTTTTATATAGAGTAAACATTGGTTACCATTTTATAAAAAGTAAAATAAACTACTTTCTATAATATTTGTTTCCCTAAATTCGAAATATTCGTGTAGGAGCCGGGCAACACTGTCCATAAGTCAAACGTCTTCGAACTTGAGGGAAATTTCGCAGGTTTCACGATTAAAGGGTCTTTCTACTGGCGGAAATGTTGTCACGGTGCGTAGGGAGCGTTTACTTTCTGAACACTTTGAACAGTTAATTTTCCTACTCGATAATTTGTAATGAGTGCATTACTAGAAGCATCTTTAGCCTGCTGCAGCCCAGTAAAATGCAGTTGCATTTATTTATTTTGAAAATGCAATAAAACCTGCTGTCGCATCTTGTTTTGTTAATTTTTCATTACAAGACACATATTCGATATTCGATTCGATAATCGAAGCCTGTTTTTTGTCTTATTCATATTCGATTCGTATTCGAAAATTTCAATATTCGCACATCCATAATTAAAACGCAACAAAACGAGGCTATCAAAATTTAATACAAGCTATTCAATTGGTCTTAAATGCACAACTAAAAAATATTGTTGGTATCACTCAAATCCAAGTTCACTAAAAATATGGAAATCTCATAAAGTATCTTCCTTTTGGAATCAAAATGGCTTCTTTCAATAGTTGTACTTTGATGTAAGATTGGGCATATTATTAAGTAAATAGGCGCCCACGTATATTTGAGTGGTAAGCAATTGCTTTTTTTACAATGTCTTTCTTGTGTACATAAGCTTTTATGCAAATTCTAGAAACGTCAAGCATTATATCAGCAAAAAATAACACAAACAATTATATTTTATGCTTAGAGCTTTTTATCCAAATAATTTTTTTCGTAGATATCTCAAACGTAAACATATTGCCGTGTCCCCTTTGGCATGAAATGGCCCAACAGTCTTCTAGGTAATATCCACTGAAATATCATTATACCAGCAATACGTAAAGCCAAAGACCGGAAGAACAAAAATGCATAAGATGTAGCATTAGTTTGACAATTTTCAGGGTAATAGTAGGCATACTATTTGGCATTCTTCAGGATAGTCGTGGCCGGCAGCGACGCGCCTATAGTGAGATGTTACCTTCCACATTTCCTCAGGAACAAACTGTTTTTTTTTTTTGTTGTTAAAACGTCCTTAATGGAACTTTTGCAAATCGGGCACGCATGCTGTCTGCACGAGTCTGCGATTGCAGACAGCAAGGTGCTATCGTTGCACTCTCGGCCGCCTGGAATGGTGCTTGAAAACATTGCATGAAGTGATATTATACAGGCGAGGTGGTTAGGAAGCATGACCATTTAAACCAGCCGAGACACGGAGAAATAAGATAACGGACAGTGGTGTCCATTATTTTATGTCGTCGGATCCTAAGATTTAGATTGACTTTAAACAAAAAAATGTTTTGTGGGAAGTTTGGAGATTCCTTCAAAAATACACATGGCGGTGAACAGAAATGAAACGTTTCGGCGATCCTCGTTCCATTTGGGCCAGGCTATAGTAACGGACAACCTAAAGGTGCACTAAAGACGTTTCCGAGACCGTCTGTTCTTTGTAATGACCTTTCTTACGCTACAAGCATCCTAGAAATCCAGAAATTATGCTTGCGTTACCTACATTTCACTACTAAAATTGTGGTAGAAGTTCGTGCCACGCCCCTTTCTGAGCAAAAAATCTGGAGCACAAAATCCACCAGAAGCGCCGGCGGAGCCCAACACAACCTAAACAGAAGGCCTCCGCTCTCGTCATCACAGTCAGATCGATCGAGGCGTGAGATTGGGCACGAGTGATGTGTCAGTGTTAGGCTGGGGCTCGTGACCAATCAGCGCGTCGAAGGTCCGGCTCGGGCCCAATAGCGAAGTTAGCGCGTTCCGACTCTGATAACGTTTCAAAGAGGGAGAGGAGACCATGCCGAGGCTCAGCCGAGCATATGTCTAGAGGATGTTGCAACACCTCCGCTGCCGGCGCCTTTGCTTGCGATTGGCTGACACGCATCTGTCGTCACGCCGCACTTGCCTCTGCTGAATTCTATACTCCAGATTTTTTTCGCTCAGAAATGGGCGCGGCACGAAATTCGATCACATTTTTAGTAGGGAAATAGACGTCGCGCGAGTATAATTTTTTTCTATTTCAGGGATGGTAATATCCCGTAGACTGAGGTCTCTTTAAGGACTCACGACCTAAGGAACGTCTTTAGTTTTTAGGATTAAATGCTCATTTTGGTTTTAAATTTTTTTATACAAAAGCCTACTGTATATCTTAATGTGGAATGCTATGCAATGAATGGTTACACCATTTGCATTAATATTCTATTGCAGTTTTGATAAAGTATTTTTTTTATATTTTTATTGACTAAGTGAAAAAATTATTTGGCTGAGTTCTAGCGTTTAATGTACTTTTCCTCAGCAACAAAATATAGGATGGTCATTTAATTTGGCAGGTATCTTCCACATGTTACTGCCTTCAAAATTGACAGTGAAAAATAAGCTTGAAATTGCAGCGTGCAAAACAAAATATACAAAGATGAGCCATAAAGGGAATACTTTTTTATTGAAATTGTCTTAATATTATAATGAAATGAACCCATGAAACTTCAGTTGGCAAGATATTTTACTATTAGGTCTAAAAGTTTTAGAATAATGGGATAAGTAGTTTTTTTTTAGCAAAGGAACACCAAAGTTCTGAAAATTTCAAGAATTCCATTTTGAGAAAAAAACAATATTTTTCTCCACATTTGTCACAAAAGCTCTAAAGGCTCCAGCAGAATACATGTCATTTCTTGATTTCTTTTTATCCTCCCCAACGCATTCCTTCGTGTTCCATTTCCCTCTGCGTCGTGCCTTACTTTCAATATGGTAGAACATTTAAGGTAATAATAAATAAATAAATATAAATAAACTCGCGCGTCGAACAATTATACATAGCAGGTGGCGCGGAATTTGGAGCGACGTCCCCTGGTTTTGTTCCTCAGACTGAATATACTTTTTTGGCAGTAAAACAGCGAAATCAGTTAGGGAACGCAGGACGTGCCCTAATTTGTTCCTGCTTTTCACTTTGTGAGTCGTTCTTCGACGTTTCTTATTGGATGATCCTTCAATCTTGTCGGCTCCGGAGTGGTAGCATGACGTTACCCTAGTAGCACACCTAGTTTTGAGAATATCCTTTGGATGTCCATCCTAACCTTCTGGAGATGTCCTGTGGACATTCATTTGACATCACCGGAACGTTAGGGCATCCTAATGACATCCGAAGGACATCAAAGAAATAAGTGTTCTACTAAAGTTGGAAATCGACACGCCCAGAATTTGTTTTAAGGTATCAACGACTATGGAAACAAAATGTACTCGAATAGGTGTCGGCGTTTCAAGGACTTTGTTGGGCGTACATGTCACGCGACTAATTCTAACGAATCGTTTTTTGCCGTCGTGTGAATCGATCTACACTTCGTCTCATCGTACGATGGACTAAAGGCCTAAGCCACGGGCCGCCAGGTCCAATCACGTTCCACGCTAATCTATGACACGCTTAGCATTAATTAGGTTTGGACGAATAATGCTCCAAATCCAAAAGGCTGCGTCATTTTTATAGCTTCGGCACTGCAAAGAGCCAGTACGTCGCGGCTTTCTTTGCAATGTAGAATTGTTGAGTCACTCATTGCTCGATCCGAACCACTGTCCGCCCATTCCCAACAGTGATCCGAGACGCGGGTACCTATACGTGCATCGAAGCGAAATACCACGGATTATCTAAGTGGCTCGTGATTGGATCTGGCGGTTCGTAGCTTTTGCCTTTAGTCCATCGTAGGGTGAAACGAAGTATAGTCAATTCTAAAGCCAATCTTTTTTTTTTCCGATTTCAAAAGCTTGCCAGATGTAATGGTGACATGGGATTAGAAAAAACGACCTGTGTAGAGCCCTCATGCCCAACGCTCCGTTAAACTACCCCTAGCGTGTACCTGTGATGTCACAGGTGACGTTGTTTTGTTATAAAACAAGCTAATATCGTATAAGACAACATTCGGGCTATGACACTAAGCTTTATTTTTTTATCCTTTTGATCTTTTGTTGCGAGCCAAACTTTGTAAACAGAATTAAGATAATAGCTGCGTTGTTTCTGAAGCCTTGGTTCACTTGAATTACTATACAAACGGCGATCGCACAATATAAACTGAAAGTTTACAGTCACAGCTGAGAAGTGCGTCTTTTGGACAAAACAAATTTGTATGAAGTATATTGACTTACAGTTAGAACGCGGAAAGAAAGGCGCGTACAATAGAAGGACACTTCATTTGTAAAATATTTCAGGTATATAATTTGTGCTCTAAGAACTGTTCTTTTTTGCTTTCCTCATTCTCGGTGGTCCATACTTTATACGGTGAAATTAAAAAGGAAAATATTCGAAATGGTCAATTTTTTGTACCATCTACTTTTTTACCAAAACATTTTCCTCCTAGGTTGAACATCAGAGAAAAACATTACTTTGCCCAAGCTTGAAAATCTAGGGCCTTAACGTAGGCCCAATGCTTCTTGGAGGCAGTAGTTAGTGTCAGAGTTGTTTTGTTTGGAGACTCATGGCTTTTCCCTTGCCCACCATATAATTACCGAAGGGCCATACTTTTACAAATAATGCCACATATGAACGGAAGCACCAGCATTGAAGCCTAAATCAAGGACTTGTTTGACTATTTAGGCCCAAACCTTTGACATGAGGCCTAACAACCTGAAGTGAAACCTAAATCTGGCACTGATTTGGCAGTTTCGTTCCAAAGATGAGAGAGGACAACAAGACTAAAAGCAGTGAGGTTTAACATCAGAATTCATTTGGCGAAGTAGGACAAAGATACAGAGACTCTGCTCAGAGAAGGTCAAGCTTGGCTCTTTTTGGCTTCTTTGGGCTTCTTAAGACACTAAATTCCCAGAATAAAATGGCCAAAAG
Source organism: Ixodes persulcatus (assembly GCA_013358835.2). Lineage (NCBI taxonomy): Eukaryota > Metazoa > Arthropoda > Arachnida > Ixodida > Ixodidae > Ixodes > Ixodes persulcatus. The sequence goes on from JABSTQ010009449.1 coordinate 649,085, forward strand.
ACATGTGCTATCGGGTTTGTATAAGCGAAACAAAATAAGTTTGCATGCAATGACGCCCCCAAAAAAATTTTTTTTTTTTTTTTTTTATCTGGGCTAGCGCTTGGGACAAGTTTGTCTCGGACCATTCTGACCGGGGTTACTTTGTACAGTTAGATTTTCCCTTGATTCAGATTTTACCAGCTATAAAAATGGGCGTTTTTGTATTAACGAAAGAGACAAATGCGATTGACACGCACAACCGCTGTTTGTCAATTCCACGTGTCTCTATCTTTCTAAGTCATCAGCTCAATCCACTTACTTTAACCTATCAAATACGGTTTGACGAGGAAAACTTCTTTTTTCTGGTTTCGGCAGGTTTAATGAAGGCCTCTCGAGGAGTGAATTTCAGCCTTGTATTTTTTTCGGTATAAGTCCCTAACTAGACCGCCGTATTGAAAACAAAACACATCACGCACAGCAAAAATATCTTATAATCATACCATGTAAAATGCCCATGTGACATTTTATATAAAAGTTTCTAAGTGAAGAACAAGCCGGTCAATTTGATGTTTACCCATTGTTATGTATCATACCTTGCAAGTGATATAGCACATAAATTGAGTTGATAACTTTGCTTCTTTTTTTATAATATTTTTCAAAAAAGTGACATTTCATTCGAATAAATGGCGGGCAACACACGGCGTTATTTGGGTATTTTTTATGTATTGTACGCGTATATTCTATCCACTATTGTCAAGCGCCGCTTGAATTTAAAGGAAAATCGTAAAAGTACTTTACGTTATTGTTCCCATGGGTCTTTTATATGGTATCATGGGGTGTGGGCCATACAGGTGCTCATCAGATTTTGTTTTGGTATTAAATAAAGATACTTTAAATTATACAGGATGCCAGCGAGAAAACCGATCCCGGTTTTTCGCACCGCGAAAATAAACTAGACATTGCAGAGAGCTCTAACTCCGTCAGAACGTAGCCCCAGCCGTTCAAGCAAGATGCCCAAGTTTCAACACTTACCAATACCGAAATAAACAGTTATATGTGAAAAACTGTTTCCGCCTATGTGAAAACGCCGCCCGCGAGAAGCAGCAGACGGAATTCCGCTGTTTACGAGCGTATCTCACAGATGGCGTCCCCATCGGCCAAGGGTTTTTGGTTAGTTTCGGATTTGGTCTGGCGGTTTGCGGCACATTACCGCCGCATCGTTTCTCATGTTTCGGTTTGGTTGCGATTCTAGGCTTTTAGAGAGCAGCTCTTAGGCGCCCGTTTACGGGTTAAGCGGCATCACCGTCGGCGTCGGCGTAACCGCGCTCGTTGCATCATGGAACGTTTCCCGCTAAAGTTAGCGGGGAGATCTTCACGCTAAGCTTTGTGGTAAAACTTTCCCCTCTAAATATAGCGGGAAATCTTTTCCGTCAAACTTATCGGGAAAGTTTCCCGCTAAATTTAACGGGAAATTTTTCCGCTAGATTTAGCGGATAAATTTTCCCGATAAATTTAGCAGAACAAGTTTTCCCGCTAAATTTGTTGGAAAGAGTTTGCCCCTAAATATAGGGGGGGGGGGGAATATTTACATTACGTAACCTCAGCACAAGTTCATTTTCCCCGCTAAATTTAGAGGGGGAAAGGAGTAGGGGACGGTATGGAGGAGGAGGAGGGGCATACCCTCCCCTCCGCTCCTCCTCCGCGAAGAGCTACCCTCAAGTTTCGCATTACAGATATTTGTAAACGTCTTTCATTTTTTAGCCCAGGTTATGCTCGCTAAATTGTGTATTTGTCTAATGCATTTCCTTATCCTGAATAAAGATGTTTAGTTGCTCCACTAGCTGACTCGACATTTCAGAGCGGAGCTTTAAGGCGCCCGTTTCCGGCTTGAGCTGCGTCGCCATCGGTGTAACTGCGCGCTTTGCATTATGATACGTTTCCACTCTACATTTAACGGGAAATAGTCCATGCTAAACCTAACAGTAAAATGTTTCCGCTAAATTTAGCGGAAAAAAGTATCTCGCTAAATTGAGTGGAAAAATTTATTCGCTAAATATAGCGGAAACATTTTCATGCTAAATTTAGCGGGAGAGTTTTTGATATACAGCTAAATTTAGCGGGGAAATTGACGTCACGTGGCGTAAGCACCAATTCAGTTTCCCCGTGAAATTTAACGGGGAAAATAAGCTCTCGACTTCGTGTCGTCACCCATGAACAAATGCAGCGGCAGGGGAAGAGGAGGACTCTAGGAGGAGGAGGGAAAGAGGAGGAAGAGGGGAGAAGAGGAGAAAGAGAGAAGGAGGAGAGAAGAATACGGAGGAGGAGGAGGGGCGTACCCTCCCCTCCTCACCTATAGCTGTGCTCTAGCTTCGCATTAGAGATTTGTAAACGTCTTTCATTTTTTTGTTGTTGTTGTTGTGACCCGAGCCTTTCACTGATCTACAGGTATAACATAGTGCGCTACACCGGACTGCATATGATGAAGGCAACAAAGGGAGCGATATCTGAGGAGAAAAGATGGCGCATACAAGGAAGATTTTTGTATGGGGATTCAGAGACACGGAAGAGCACCCTTGACAAGAGTGGCCAGGTTCTATGACGACAGCATTTGGCATTCTTGAAAAGGGCCTTTTCAGGGTAATAAAATTAATAAACCGTACACTTGAGAAGAAGCTGTAAGTTCGTTCAGTAGACTGTTGTCACCTCAGTACCAGGCAGGGCCCTACGGTTCTGCTTCAGCGGGAACCAGGAATTCGACGTGTCCTCCTAGGCGCCAAGTGCAGAGATGAAGCCTGGTCTCGTACTCTGAGAATGCCGCAGCTCGCATATCGTCCGTGACGACAGCGAACGCTGCTTCGATGCGTTGTTTAAGGCTTCGATGCGGCGCTTGTACACCTGCGTCTTCACAAACCTCAAACTAAAAAGTTGCACATTGTGAGGTCTGGCGATCGGGCGGCCACGTCATATTTGGTGATCCCCGGCCCATCCAGCCTCCTGGGAAGATGGTATCCAGCCGGTGTCTTACGATTGTAGTCCAGTGGGGTGGCGCTCCATCTTGCATAAAAATACATAGGTTCCGCTGCATGTCCAGTGCTTCAAACTCGGAAAGAAACTCCTCCATCACCTGCGGGTTGGTGTCTCCAGGCACGTTGCCGTCGAAGAAAGAGAAGCAAACGACGCCCGATTCCGCACCATACTTACTTTCGGCGACTGCACAGCGCTCTCGAACGTCCAGTGTGGATTCGTCGAACTCCAATAGTGGCAGTTCTGGGTGTTGACCCACCGGTCCAGGTAAAATGTCTGTTCATCACTATGCAGCAAGGAGGGCAGATGTGATGGATCTTGTGCAATCCTTAGGAGCTCGTCCGGCCAAAGTCGAGTCGCTTCTCCTAGTCACAAGTCAACAACTCATGAATCAGGCCAGGCTTGTACGAGCCTATTTCGCGGATAGATTTGCGCACTGTGTGCTTGGATCCACGAACAAACGTGCGGCACTTCACAGAGAGAAATGGGGATCTGCCTCAAAGGAACCGACGATGGTGAGGCGGCGCTCGTCCTTTTGAAGTGGAACGTGGAAGACGTGCGTTTTGTTCTTGAGGCTAATTTCTTTCGCAAATCGACGGGGCCTCGTCCAGATCACTCACTTGGAAGGTGGCCGTAAGCCGAACTCCCAAGAAAAACTTACGCTTGATTTTTTTTTCTTAAAGCTCCTTAGTGCGGTGTATCATATATATTAAGACCTGACTATGTTGCTTGAGCGGTAACCGCCGCATAAGCAAAACCAGTCGGTAATAAAATAAAATTGGACATAAACAATCATTGAAGGTGCGCGTAGATAACTGCCCGCGTTCATAAAACAGAAGCAGACGACGTCTGCTTCGGTATTTGTCGGGATGCCTTTTAAAAAAAATAGGCCGAGTCACTACAATTTCAGATGCTTTATTTAGTTTTGTTTCCATCTATTGCCAACCGAAAAAATTGGGGACAAGATACGATAGTTTGGTCAGTTATTCTAACTTTGCCGCCAGTCGTGCGGGATAGACAAGCGAGAGAGCGCGGAACGCCTCGAGGGCAAGTGGCGCCATCTGTGAGATACGGTCGCGAACAGCGGCATTCCGTCTCTTGCTTCTCACGGACAGCGTCTTCTCATAGACGAAAACTGTTTTTCACTTCCAACTGTTGATTCCAGTAATGGTAAGTATGGAAACTTGCCCTCCTGAATAATAAAAAGGACTGCAAGGTCAGCGCCAAAACTGGCCGCGAAATCTTGGAATGAGAGAAAGGGCGAGCTCTACGGCTAAAATAACTGTGCAGTTTTTTTTTGTTTTTTTTTGTGGCGGCCGTCATGTTTAGTTATGACGTAGCTTAGTTGAAAAAAAAAACAGCAAATCACTGTACTGGCCGATTAAAAGGCGTAGAATTCAAATGGTGTGTACCAATTGTTCTACTTTTTTCTTGGCTGCAATTTTGTATTGTAGTTATGGGGTTAAGCTATTTACTTTCGATTTTGCGCTAAACTCAACTACGTCATATTTTGATGTAGAAAGTGTCACGGAAAAAAGGCTATATATGCTTGCGTAGAAGAGTATCGAAACAGTCTAAAATATTTAACTATTTGTGTTGCGGGAGAAGCGACTTGCGATCCTTCAGGGAACCCAACGAGTGCTACGACATGAGGCTGCGGTTCACCGCACATGCGCTGTCTTGCGCCTTCTGAGTCCCTTGGAAGCGCAAGCGCGTTGCGTCCTTGGTTTCTCGTGTTGTCCTTAAAAAAAATGCATTTACGTTTAATTAAAAAAACGCATTTACACATGTCTAAGTGGCACACAGAGTGTCCGATTGTTCAAGATGCTACAAATTATTCAGACTTCAGTGAAATATCCAAATCTCGTGAACGCAATGCGAATATAATAACCCGCCCCAAACCCGGCGCTCTAAAAGACCGCTTTTCCGGAAGCACTGTAGTCTTAATTTGGCTCTCGTGACCCCTCCTCCGCCAAAAAGGTGTTGGCGGCTAAAGGAAAACGTAGGCGATACTCTGGCTCCTCCATTTATTTATACTAAGTCGAACAGGGAAACGAAGCCACAATTGCGGTTTTGAGAAACGCCCGGTCTGTTAGAGCCCGCGATTGTTTTCATGTGGTCGTGTGTCATCGCGAGGCGTTTAGCTCCGTATTTTACCGCTGCACCTCTCCTAGCTCTGTGTGTCTTGTCTCACGTTTTCTTCCCCTCTTTTAGGCGGCCACGTGGGATGTCCTGGTGCTGAACTTTCAGGCTTTCCCCAAATAGAGGAGGCTATGTTAATACATGTGGATATTTCTTCTCGTTAGACCCTATCCAATGTGACTTAACTGCGTAACATGCCATCGCTCAAAACCTTGACCATGTTTTCATGCACCCCCAAGGTTGGGAGCCGGGACCCTACCGAGCCATGGTGAGCAGTTCCCGGGTGCACATCCTCGTGAACGGTTCGCTGAGCGTTCGGAGCATTGAGACAAGGGACGCTGGCCTGTACCTGTGCGAGGCGTCCAACGGCGTCGGAGCCGAACTCTCCAAGGTGGTCCGAATCACCGTCAGAAGTGAGCGCCAAAGACATTGCCATTTTTTTTAGCGATTGGTTACAGAGTAGTGTCAGCATTAAATTATTTATTCAACCCAGTTTGTTTATAATGATTTAAAAAAGAGTTGGAACGATTTTTGTTGAAATGATTCTCGGTTTACACAACCTTACATGAAGAATGATTAATCAGGAGTACTCGCAAGCAACCCGTTTGAACAAGAAGCTTCTTTGGCGCTGTGCAATTTCAAGACAAATAGCGGCGTTGTTTGTGTTTCCTTCGCGAAACTCGATGATGTAATCATGAGTACCGCAGTGTTGACATATTCAGTACGACATTGTGACGCAAGTCAAAGATTGGACAGGAGCACTACGCGTGAAGTCCTCTTGGTCTCTAGGCAAATCAACGCCTTTGGAAACGTTTACGTCGCGAATATAACGCTTATTGCATGTCCGTGCTTAAATCCCCTGTGCAACAATTTCAGTGCTTTGCTTAAATAATTTGGGAGTAGGTGTCTCGACCTTGCCAAAGTAAAGAACAAAATACCGCTTTTGCCGGCATGTCCCAGTTTTTATTTTAAAAATAGACAAAGATTGAGGTTTTCAAAACCTCTCAACTCTTTCCCCATCTTCCGTTGCATGTCAGCTATTACGTCAATGGGGAACGCGCGGGGTCAGGTGAAGCTCTCTCTCCAGAGCCATAAGTGAGCAGCGAGAACTCACCCGCTTGCGTCCACGTAACCACGTCCTTGCGTAGCGCGATCAACATGGCGAAAGGAGGAAAGTCTCATTCGGGTTCGGCCATCCCCGTCCGGCTCTACCCGGTCCCCCTCCGGCTTCTGGCGGCTGTTTGCGGTAGCAGATAGAGCTGACGGTTTTGTTGACCTTGGATAGATGGCGTCACCGAAACTTTGTATAATAAACGTTTTGTCGATGATGCCAAGTTTTTGACACATTTATATATATGTTGGAACGACAATATTTATAGAAAAAGTACCTTTTATCAAGCAGGTATTTACACAAATTCATTCCTATATTTTTACAAGTCCCCCATTGACGTCATACCGCGTGGTTCTCATGACTGCCGCTCGCGGCTGCAGGTCGGGAAATATTCAAATTTTTCCTCGAAAATACGCGGCGGAATTGCAACATTTAGAAGGGAGGAGATGTGTTTTCTGTCCTTTGTGACAAGATAAACAATGTCAAAAGTAGAAGATGCAAACTTTTTCAACGCGAAAATCGTTGCGCAGCTCCTTTAAGCAACCCGGGTGAATGGCTATGATTGTGTGGGAAGATCCCGTGATCAATTTTCTGGATATTGGGGTGAACTGTGCTCGTTTTATTTGTTTTTGTCCTGACTGCAGCTTCGCTGAGAAAAACAAAGCGGTTTCACGCTTTGCAAGTAAGAAACGATAATTTCTGAGGGGTATTTACTCATTCTAAAGAAAAAAAGTATTGTGCGGTCCATTTAAAGGACTTTTACAGCTATAAGTAATGTTTTTTGGTTGCGAGATTGGCAGCTACAATTATACGGCTACTCGACACCGACATTCCAGACAGAGGTGTTATCGTGTGCACGAATCGGATGTGTGATAATCGCTGGGGTGTCAGTAGTCCCATAATTCGTGCCTCTGAAGCGTTGCATAATCAGTGTGATAAAACGCTGCGCCACCTTGCACTCCTTACTTTGAAAAGAAGAGAATGCTAAAAAGAAAGGACATTAATCATTTTAGCACACTTCGCAGCGGTATTGTTCAGCCGTAAATAGGAACGCGAATAACTATACGTTTAGACTGTGCGCCTGCTCTATTTTATTTAAAACCGATTTTACAATAACTTCACTTCTCGTTGGCATTGTTGCGCTGCGGCCAGACTAAAGGAGGTACCTTGATGATAGGGACGCGTGAAGAGTGGGACCGCTCTCAGCTGCTAGGTAAAACAAGTGATCGCGACCTACCCTTCTAGAGTCTGATACAAGTTCACAATGCAGCAGAAGCTCCTTCCTATTGAAAATAACCCTGCACCTCTCATGAGTTATAAGACCCTCTCATCCCTTCAAACCCCTTCATTCTTTCAAATTCTTCAGGTCTTCAGCCTTTCGGACCCCTACATCACTTCACTTTTTTGTTGCCCAAATGACAGCACCGTAAACAAAACTCCGTTTAAAAGTTACTGAAACTATTTCATACTAAGCTCTTTTTTTGAATGTTGTAACTAAAGTTACGATAAGAACCAACGCGTATTATAACCCGAGCGTTAGCATCTTTAAACAAAAGTGGTCATACAAGATAGGAACACCCGAGTTCTTTGTCGCAAAAAATATATATCGAGGGACTCACAATGCCGCTGGGTAAGTTCCTGAGATGTACGGTAGTTCAACAAATAAAATTGAGCAGGTGCACCACACGCACACATACAAACTAGCAGTAGCATGCTTTGAAACATTCAAGGCCACGAACCTAAAATCCGCCGCCATTCACGAAATTCTGTACACGACCATAATATCGTCCCTAGTGCCGTCGTGGTGGCTCTCCGGCGCGTTCTTCGCTCGCTGGATAAGCATTTGAAGCCCGACGGACGAACATTCTCTTTTATCTGGACACTGAACTGCTCTAGAAGATAGGTCCACGCATGGAACAGGAAGCCAAGTCTGAGCTTATGCTCGTTGCGGCCGCCCGATACAAATCGGTCAACCGGCTTCCCCGAGGCATAAATCTTGAAGGGTCGCGTGATCCCTCCGACAGACCCGTAAAAGGTCATCTTGATAAGTCACGTGCTTTCCCGCAAAAGAGTTGGATAGGCACCACAGGCCTCTAAAAATTATGACGGGTCTATTACACACGTTCGATATTCTTGAAGGGTACGTCACGCCCATTCGAAAAACATCGACGCGCATCTCAAACCCCTCAAATATGTTTGAAGGGTGCGTTCAGGCCTTTCAAAAATCCTGGTGGGTCACAAATACGGTTTTTTTAACAGGACTCCTTCAATCTCGTTAGCTACAGCAACCCTTACTCTGCAATGCTTAAATAGTGCACTACCGATGCGCATGTCTCAAGTACGTCTCTGGAGATTGCGGCATGATGCTCAACCGCAAGAAGCACAATAGAAGCAGGGCGCTGAATAAACACACTTCATTCTATCAGGCGCAGCAGTGTAGTGCTCCACCCTCGTGAGCTTTGCGCCGACCCAGTGTCTTTCGTTTTGACTTTACCATACGTCACCTACCTTGTCGTTGCTACAGCATTTGTTGGTTGTTTCACGAAGCGATACGATGCCGTGGCTGGTACAGTTTCGCTCATTTCGCACATTCTTAACTTTTATTTGACTATAGACGCTCATGATGGTACAGGGCTGTAGATAGCCGTTATTGGTAGCTTTTTTTGTATTGTTCGGATCTATGGTCAGGCCATCAAAATAGGGCAGAGTAACCACTCTAAATCGTAAGGTTCGAACAGTTATAGCATCTGCAGAACTTGTTAGCCAACCAAAGTTTTTGAGGAGTATGGTCTTAGCCGACTGTATGTAAAAATGTTAGCGCAAAAAGCGCCGCCCGAAGCGAATGACTGTCAACAACAGCAGCCAAACGTATTACGACTGGCAACGTTGGATACACGCATGTTGATAACAGTTGATCTTGCTACTGTCCGGCTTTCGAGAAAAAGGGTTTTTCTTGGCGCCGGTATGACGGGTGCCTAATCTAAGGATGGCCACTCCGGTGGCATTGTTCTCGTTCTCCAGTACACCACTTTTATATTCTTATTTAGCAGGCGTGTTGTAGGTATTTTATTACTAAAACACGTGGGCAAAACGACTTTCAGAAATTAGATGAAGACAGGAACTTGTGAAGCTCTTTAACGCTATTTCCTACAACCGAGGTATTTATTATACATATAATGCATGTATACAGGGAGCGATCATAAAGTTCTCAGACTGATTCTGTAGCGTGAAAAAAGAGAGAAAGACTGTGATGCGTGCGCTGCACAAGAGGACAGGAAACTTCCTGCTTAGTTTTGCTTTTTGGAACTGCACTACGTGAGTTTTTTTGTGTCCAATTGAACAAGCAGAACGGCGATTTCAACATATACTTCAAACAAGAGCGAGAGCGATTAGGATTTTTGTGTGAAATTCGCCAGATCTAGAACACTGACATTCGAAACTATTCAGCAGGCTTATGCCAATAAGCAGTGAATTCCGCGAAGCGTTTTAGTGACACTCGCGCTTCAATAAAGGCAGAACATGAATGGAATAGAAAACGGGATGGGAGAAAATCACCCTATGTGTCTTCGTCTTCGACCGATGTTCAGCCATTCTTGAAGCGCGAGTGCAACCCAAAACACTTCGCACAATTCACTTGTCTTTGACAGAAGACTTCTGAACAATTTAAAACATTCTTGCTTTAAATTTGCCGAGTTCGACGCAAAAGTTATGTTTGCTCTCGCTTTGAAAACCGCCAGTACTCGTGGAGGTGGTCACAAAAACGCGTGTAGCGCAGCCCCAAATGTTCACAGAACGACGCCCTTTGACATGATAGGACACGGAGGTACCTTTCCTCGACTGCTGTGCGCGCTTCACTATGATTACCTTTCTTTTTACGTTAAAAAATGAGTATCGGTACGTTTTGATCTCACAATATACTATCTTGGAAAGCACATTCGCGATTTTTTTACAGTAAATAATTTGTTCAAAAACCGCTGTCGAACTATCGTTTTAAGCTGAAATTTGTGTGCGTTTTTAGATGTATGATTTTTACACATTTTGCAACCTTGAAAGAGGTATCTCCGGAAACCCATGCGCTTTCGTCACTCATACATATCTGGGGCCTTTAGAGTCCACGCAATTTAATACATTACGAAACAATTCTTGCCGATCGGAATGCACAAAGTCGCGATTGCAATAATATCCGTCGCGCCCTCAAATTTAATTTTGGTAAGGGCTATTTCAAATGCCCTTTAGAGAGCGGTATGTAGAGTAGACTTTAACGCCGACAGGAGGGGGCTTTCTATAGAAATAATAACGTTGTATTATATTTTTAATTATATTTTCGCTCCCATATGGTTTAGGATAAGTGTCACAACAATACATTTTCTCATATTATTAGAGTAGGATAAACTGCATTTTCTACAGGAACGTATGTTTATTTTTGAAGTTAATTTACTGAACATATTTAATGCCTACACAGTTTACCGTATTAAATATGTATTAAGGAAGAGGGTTTTTATAAACTTTAGCGGGTTTTTTGGTGAAAATAAGCACGCATAAAATTTATATAAAGCGTTTTATAACAATAAATAGCTTTTCCGGATCGGTGAGGCTAACTTGCTTAGTGCAGCATCATAGATGGTTGCTGGATGGGAAACAAATTAACACCCTTGAAAGTGTACTACCTCCTGAATTATCAGTGTTTTTGTCTGTTCTGGCCTTCTAAACATGGCTGAAACCCATTATCTGCGACCTATCCATCGGCTGAATATTTGGACAGTATCCGGTAGAAGCTATGTTTTGATCCTACAAGCGATCTACAAACGTCTGACCAGGTAGTCCGCGGCTGGCCAGCAGAGAATCTACGAGCACAGCCAAGAGAGGCAGTACGGTGCATCTGGATTGTGAACCACAAGGCGACACTCCGATGAGATTCTGGTGGCTCAAAGATGGAGTTCCGGTGGCCGCTGTGAACGATCGCAGGTACGACGATATTTAAGTTGCTCATGCGCAATTCAGAAAGACGCGGTGATGCGGTCATAAATACAAGCCAAACTTAATAAATTCCTTTCGGATAAGTGAACAATTTCTCCTGTATAAAAAGAACAGCGCTCTCAGCTAACCGATGCCTAGACATCAGTTGCAACCGTCTTTCTTTTTAGTATCGGTGATGGAAAGGGTGACAAATGCGGGTCTCTCTATGTGCTTCATAATTAGGATTCCGTGTTTGCAAGTTAATTTTTTTGTGAAATTCGGGGAGTGTTTTTCGCAGCTCATTTTCAGCTGGCATCTCGGGATTTTTGGAGTTTTTGGAGCCTCAAACACGTTCGAAATTCGAATTTTTCTTTTACTCTTTTATTTTTTTTTTCAATATCAACATAAATAACGTCCAGATAAAAACGTACACTAAATTCATAAGTATCACAGGTATCGAAATGCATTTCTGAAGGTGCATTTTACATTGGCGCCCTTACGATTGGCAGTACTTAGTGACCCACGACAAATAGTGAAAAGAAGTGTTACTTCAATGAACGTCAGTAATTGGAAATTTTCAAAGTTCTAGCTGAATGCATAAAACCTTCCGGTACCCTCCCCATCATATGAAATCTACAGGTTCACATCATGCACTCTTATAAATACCCAACCCTTACTGCCTTGAGAAGCGCAAAACGTATGTTCGAAACTCGAAATTGGGACTTTTTCAGATAAATCCGAACATTCGAAACTTTTACCGGCATGTGTTTTCTGGAGCTTTTTTTCTAATTTTTTCGAAAACACAGAATCCTCTTTATAATGCACAATGCATCCTGGTCGAGATTTGGGTTACTGAATGAGCTTGGTATATACACCGTTCTAATGCCTGTAGCCCTAACCATAATCTGTCTTGTTACTGCTCTGTACGACGCAGGCACGGCGTACACTATTTCAGAGACGAGGGCAACTCCGCATGCTCAGAGCGATGTCATCCTTGCTCAGTAGATAAATATAAGAGCCCTTAAATGGCGACTACTAGAACAGCCCATAAGATTAAGAACCTTAGTGTCAGGAACACTCTCGGAATCTCCTGCACGTGCCTGTTCACGAATGACGAAAATAATCCCTGAAGAAGGGGAACAAGAGGGGCAAAGGACAAACATAAATCTCCAGACACAGCTAGGTGACGGTCGCGCCCCTGTCACCTAATTGTGTTTGGATATTTATGTTTGTCCTTTGCCCCTCTTGTTCCGATTCTCCAGGGATTATTTTCGTCATTCTTGTCCAGCTCGCTTGCACCTTTGCATTTAATTACATTCTAATCGTGCCTGTTTAGTACGTTATGGTTAAGAAGGTCGTAACGCTGAATTTTACACGTCACTTGGGCGACTGCCACCTCAGCGTTCGGCTGAGGCTCGCGAAAGATCACGCAGCAGTTTACTTAAATCTGCGCCCCGCAATGGCGAGCGGTAGGCTACGTACGTGATCGAACAATATGACACTGTTCGTTGGTAGGGGATGGTCTGGCCCGCAATAAACTGAGAACGAGATCATTAGTCTTCTTGCTATCCCTTCAGGCAACGATAATGGCAAGCACTATGGTGTCTTACCTTTCTTATTGGTGGAACTGATTATAGAAAGTCCAATTATTGGTGTTCGGTGTTTTATGCTGTACAACTTGCACTCTGGGGCTTTTCGTGGTGAAGAGAAAAATGATATGAACTCGTGCAATGTGACACAGGTATTCTCAAAGGGAACACGAGGAGTTGAAGAGGCCAAGGTCAAGGCTTACAATTGTTGATGTGCAGAAGACAGATAACGCCATGTTCACGTGCCATGCGTCCAACGACTACGGGGAGGACACCACAAATATTCAAGTGGTTGTACAAGGTGGGTGGTTCTCGAAAATATGCGTTTTAGCAAGGTACGCTCTACCTAATATGACAGGTATGACATATACCGTATGGCGATTAGTGTGCCTGGAGAATGACCAACAAAGCGAAAGAGAGAGAGAGAGAGACTTTCGATTATAGATCTTTGTACATTCTAAGTACCATGCATGATGAAGATGCTTTCATAATATTACAAATCATAATATAATTTGATTATAATATAATCATAATAAATAGCACAAATCATAATATAATTTGTACTCATGGTACAAATTATATTATGATATTGCGAGTAAAACTGCTTAGAAATAACGAGAACGAAGATCGGTAAGACCCTATCGTCTTTTTTTTTTGCCATTAGATCAGCTGACTTTTGTAAACTGAGGGAAATATAGTATGTTTTCTTGAACCCACAAATATCTCACAAAATAATAAACCACATAATGTATTCCTTTATCAATTTATTAATACTGTCACGCCATTACAGAACTTTTACGCGAGCGAAAAGTTGTTTAAAGAGAATAAAAATCACCGAAAATTTAAAAACAGAGTTCATGCAAAACCTGTCCTACATACGATAATTACTTACATGAGAGCGGAAAAAACCTGGCTCTATTATAGTGGTTTGTTGCTTAGCAATGATATTGACAAAATAAACCCCAAAACTAAAGGTCTTCGAACGAAATCATTTGCAAAATATGTAATACGACGTAAATCATCAACAGTGCACGCAGAAAATAACAACAACAATCCAGCTTTGAGATTAAAACATCGAGGTGAGCCGCCAATCACTAAGACCTCCACTTTTAAATAGGTCACAGATTTTAAAAAAAGGAGTCCAAGAGACAATATATAGATAATGTTAGCTGTTGCAATAAGAATCATTCCCCTTTTTTCCTTTCGTTTTTTATCTGCATTTTATCTTTTTAACAATTCAATATCGTCTGTCTCGTATCCTTCCTCGTTCTTCTCGCCGAATGTGACATCTGATCCTTAAAAGTACTATCAACAACACGTCGTTCCTTGTTTCCACACATAATTAGTTTGCCTTTTTTGCTCGCAATCGTAATGACTTTAAAAATAAGCGTGAATTAAACAGCACATCAATGGACTATAATCTCTTTAATCTCAGTACAATTAGTTTTCCATCTGAGTCATTTTTCGTTTTGTTGTGGTGGGGGACCGCATATTGCTTATTTATATATTTACTTATACTCTAGAAATGCTCATTGATTGAGAAATTTGTTACAATGGGCGAAAATCTAAAATAACAAACTAAATAAACCTCGCAAGAAATTACGAGAAAACAAAATTAACATATTCCAAAACGCAATAAAATTCATGTTAAGACATTCAAAATGAATGGTTTAGATTTACTGTAGGCCTGTGTTTGCACACTCTTTAGAAATGCACTAGAACGCTTGAGTTTGTTATCTAAGCGGCGAGATGATTGTGTTTCTTCTTTTCGACTCTGGAAGTCGGGTTTGCCTCAGAAAAGTATATTTCGCCCGCTAATATTCAATGTTTATATTAATGATAAAGTCCATGTTGCGAACAGTCACGTGTTGTCATTATGCTGAAGACATGTCTCTCTAAGGGACGAATGTGAATGAACTTATAGTTAACGCAGATGCTCCTTTGAGAATTACTTTTAGAGAAAGAAGAGAATGGACTGTAAATAAATAGGGCCAAGTCAAAATTTATTGTATTTATATCTAGAAAATAGGTATAGAGTGACCCAGGTCACCAGGCTCGGTTTAAAATGAACCATAAAAATCGACGCCGGCACGTAGCAATCTCAACTTTTCTTCAAAGCTGTATTTCAGACGTCGGTTTTTCCTCGTAAACTAGAAAGCGTAGCTCCCTTTTTGTGAAAAATAGGGCCAAGAAACTTGCCTTGGTGAACTGTGGGCGGTGACGCCGACGACTAAGTCGATTTGCGGGGAGCGTTTGGTGCGCGTATTGATAGATGGCGCTACCTCCTTATAAAGACGGCTCGCATCAACCGTGGTTTATAAAAATGAACACAATCATTTTGTAATGTACCCTTGGTTAAGAAAGAAATGAGGACAATAAAAGCGAATCTTAAAAAAAAAGAAGATGCGTGTGCATAGCCACCGCGCTTTTGCTTCAACGGATTTCGTCTGCGTGTCGTCTGCTTTCTTTTGCTGGTCGGTTGCACATTCCGACGCTGTTCAAGACGCCATCTATCAATACGCGTGCCAAAAGCGCCCCGCAACTCGACTTGGTCGTTGGCGTCACCGCCCGCCGTTGACCCAGGCAAGTTTCTTCGCCTTTTTTTTACAGAAAGGGAGCTACGCTTTCTATTTTTGCAAAAAAAAAAACGTGAGAAATACACTTTTGACGAAATTTTTTTGACCGATCCTGGTCACTTAGGTCACCCTATATATTGTTAAACATTAGACAGTAAGTATTAGTAGCAGCCAGAGTGAAATAGTACAATCAGCTCAAAACGCTGTTTCATTTCTTTTGTGGAAACATATGCAATGGTATGATCATGTCGAATACTTAGTTTATAAACTGCCAAGGTAGTTGGCATAATCGGTCATGTCCGTTCTCTCTTGCCTATAAAATATTGAGGTTCAAATTTATCACGCTTTGTCTTTTTTGGGTTCACAAAATTACTATTGCCATTTGTTTAGGGGTACCACGACAACTAATATAAGAAAAAAAATCTAAAAAGGTATTGCGTTTCATTGCAATTCTTCCTTACGAAACTCTTGTGTAATCATCTTTTTAGGCATTGTATTAAGAAAGTTGCAAGTGTCAATGACTATCGTTTGTTATGTTTGTATTTTTTGTTTTAAGTTTGTTGTGTATTGCGCCTTTCTTATCTTTCAAACTTAACTAAGGTCGAATCTATAATGAGTATATGACGCAAGATATTCAGGATAACTTATGAATTCCGCACTAATTATGCGCTTCAATCCCTTGTTCATGCATTGCCCACATTGCGTAACAACTACGACCTCGGCCATATTGATATTAACTTCTTAAAATAGTGTAGCGCTTATTTTACTTAGGATATAGTGTTATTTTATTTTTTTATTGTGTTGTGTTATGTGTGTGGATGGACACCCGTCCTCGTCAACCTTCCTATTGAAAGCATGTTGTCCGGTGTCCTCGGCACAATTATGTTCTAAAAAAGTTCAAAGTTCAAAGTTAGTTCATATCCCGCATTCAGGATGGGAAGACATAACGAATATTGGAATATGTACCTTTTGGAGGAGGATTTAATATATATCAGACACGCCATTAGTATGTCTATTTCAGCCAGGATAAATATTGATTATGCCGCGAGTTATCTAGAAGAAAAGTCTTGAGACTGCTATGGTAATAAAAGTTATTATCTGAAATTTAAAAAAGAATATTGTTGCTCTCTTGGTTAATAAATTGTAACCACCGAAAAAAGCTAGAAAATTTACTTGTACTGTTTACATTCAACATATGTTAGTATTATATATACATACATATCCAAAGTTACACCTTTGCATTAAAGGGCGAGATTACAACCGTTGTTTTGAAAATAACAGCTCAGGATCACATCTCTCGTAATGTTTTTTTTCGTAAGCAACAGTTGTCAAGATGCATGATAGATATCGACCTACCATGACTTTCCTTTTCTATCTTTTGATAATATACCTAGGGTTGAATAATATTTATCAATCAACGCGGTGTTTCTAATATAATGCTATAGGTAGGGTTGCGTGTTTAGGATAGATATGGAGAACTCCAAAAAACACTCGTTGGTAAAAAGTTTGCCAATTCGGGTTTATCTAAAAAACACGGAACTTGAAGGTTAAGATGGCAAATTTAAGAGCAAAATAAGACGGTATCGAAGTAATTGCGTGATAGCACAAAGTCGTTGTTCCTGAGAAAATACACTCCACTTTCCCTAGAAATTTTAGACGATTGACCAAAAGGAGTTTGCCGTTAACCTCATCAAGGTTCGTTCACAACAACGGGTCATCGTACTTCTGGGTCAGGACAAAAGTCACTTTACAGCTTCCAGTTTGGAGCATCCGTTTTTCGCTTCTTAGAGAAAGGAGGAGTTGGGTTTTTATTGGAATGAAAGCTATTGGCGATTTCATCGGAAAAGGGGAGGGCGAGGCAGCTGGATCTTCAATGCTTCCCAGTGACTACGTCCAGATAGTTAGCTTCTTTTGGAGTACTCACGTTTTTTATAGCAACACTTATTTACAATATTTGTTGTTGAAGAGTTGGGCAAAAACTCCAAAGCCGATGCAGACATATCACTCGATACAGGAAAGTTCTTGTGAATTTAGTGTACGTTTGTTTCCTGATATGATGATGGTACAAAAGTTGTTGGGAGAAAATCATATCATCCCGTTGTCTTCATCTTTCATTTGCTTCGACATATAAGCTGTACCGACAAGAAAATAATTATTCAAGTTTACACACGGAAAATATTTGAGACATCTCGCGTCAATTTAGTAGAAAGGTTTGTCTGAAAAATCGTTTCAAATACTTTAGTAATGCCCTTGTTTATAGCAGAAAAAACATACACGGTGATTGATACCTTATAATATCGCTCACTATTTTTACTAATCGATATATTGTCGATTGTTCGCGTCAATACCGGTGCAGTACATCTGATAGTAAAATTATGTTCCATGAAATATACAACGATGTGTTAAGGAAAAGCGTGTACAGTGGCCCAATTTTTTAATAATATCAAGCGAGCGTCGACCGGCGGGACGGCCAGCGCTGTGCCGCGGAAAAATGTGGAGTCACGGGAGAGATTAGGCGCGTGCCCACAAAGCTCTTTACGTTGCGAGCGTCGTCTGCTAGGCTATTCCGTGGACCGCACAGCCCTTGTTCATCATCTGCTGGCATAGCTAACCGCCTTTATGCAAAGATCAGAACAGCGCTTGCTTTTATTTTCTTTTTTTTTTCTAAACTTCTCAGGCATGGTATAAGCCGCGCGTCATCTCGAGTTCAATTTTTTTTTATTTTATGTTTGCGTTTACTTTATGAAAAATGCGGTGACGCGACAAACTGAATGCAACGATGCATCAAACTATAGACCCGAAGACAATGCTACGAGCCAACAAAAGAATCCAGTGCTTTCACCCTCCCGCATGACGTCACGCTTTCACGTGCAGTTGTACCCAGGGGGAAGGCCACGTGACACACTTTAGGGGCGAACTGGCCTAGATGGCTCGTAGCGTCGGCTGCGGTACAACGCAAAGTAAAATGGTGTATAGACAGGGTTTCCCCTTGGCAATTTGTTATTTTTGTATTATCAACTGCGTTGTTGCTGTCGTCATCTAGCCTATGTAGCCGGGTAGTCACACTTTTCTTTACCAGCGGGCGCGCGCACATTTTTATGCCTCCTCGAGTGCCTATAAAAACACGGGAACGTGTTGTGAGAATATCGATGGGCCGCATGACTCACAGGGATATAGCAACATCAGTCGGAATTATACAGGAACGCATTCCAAGAGGAGGGGCTATCGGCCATGCACTTCGACATTGCAAGCGCCCTGCCCTCCTTTGCTACGGAGCAGGGGCTGTGTGCGATCAACGCAATAGCCTAGCAGACGAAGCTCCCACCAGAAAGGGCTTTGTACGCACGCGCTTAATCTCTCCCGTATCGCCGCACGCCTCCGCGGCACGGCGCTGGCCGTTCCGGCGGTCGACGCTCGCTTGATATTATTAAAAAATTGGGCCACTGTACGAGTTGTTAGCGCTAAGTAAATTTTTGAAGAATTACCTGCTTTCCGAATGCTACCGAATACAGAGTTTGGCAAAGAATTGTGCCCTTTCAATCCCGTGAAATCTTGTTTTTAATAAAATTGTGGTTCAGGACTAGTGCTAAAATTGCTGGACTTCGATTTGATTGGCGTTTGAGGAACCCGGTAAACATGCCGTTTGTACACAGTTTTTCTTTACATTATACTGTCTAATGAAAGCACAAATACGTCTACTTCCCCTAGATTACACGAAGAGCCAATCATTGCGATATATAAAAAGGATATGGCGAATGTCAAGGCAGGAAGAATGTTGGCACGTAATGCTAGGTTTCGATATCTATGTAAGAAGTCTTTTTCGGCGTCACATCGGATATTTCAGCTATAGATTTATATATATTTTGGCGTTGTAATTTGTCCAGTTTCCTTCGTAGACACGTAGGCTTTCCTAAAGCTCTGCGGAAAAGGAAGCGCTGGAACAATTTAAGGATTTTATACTATAGCTGGGAACAGTGACAAGTTATCTGCTTCATCAATCGTCGTATTATCAAGCCCGTGTTGCCTGCAACTCTTCGCGTATTCAGTGTTTGCTGATACACGGGCTTCATGTCCTGAGGTTTGGAGTCTCAAAAATCAAAAACGTTTCGAGTTAAACAATATACAACAGCTTGTTTTGTGTTCATGTCCCCTCTTTTCATTCGTTCCGACTTTATTTTTATATTATACGTGAGGCTCCGTGATTTCGGATATATCACAAACTCTCCGAAGTCACTTGGCGGTGAAATTTTCGTCCTTTCGATCTATCCGATACTCTCCAATTTAAGACGTCCCAATGCAAAAAACAAAACAAAAAACTTAAGGTAATCTACAAATAAGTTTGGTCAGATGCTTGTTTTGAGTTTGTGTCCTATTCGTGCATTCACCTCGACTATATTTTTTTTTATATTATGCGTGGGAATCCGTGATTTCGGATATATCAATATATCTCCGAAGACGCTCCCCGGAAAATGTTTAGTCCGTTCGATTTGTCCGATGCCCTCCGAATTCTGACGTCAAAATAAAACAAAAGAATGTAACCTGCAATTACGTTTGGTCAGAACACAAGGTCAGTGATTCTGCGAAAATGCCACCCCAGTTTCTTTACAAATCTTGAATCTCCCTGCTAAAGCTACCAACCATTGGAATTTGAAAGTGGGAATAGAGTAAGGGGCGCAACCCTTACCCTTTTTCACCGCAAAGACGTTTATCAAAGAAACACTTATTTGGAATGTTCGGCGTGGGACAGACTAGCTTTGGCGGGAGGTGGTTATTTAGCCGTGGGGCCTTGATGATTCTAAAGGAATCATCAAGTTAATTCTAGAAATATTAGCATTAAAATGTTTGTTAACTTTTTTTCAGAACACGCAGGTAGCCAATCACTTGAAATATCGGAAGGATCTTAAGGAATACTTAATCCGTTGATTAGAATGCCAGTGATGCATATCAATGCGAACTGTAGTGAGCCGATTAACGCTGTATGTTCCTATTTCTCATTTACCGCTCACGATGCATTTTCTGGTTTGATGGTAATTCGAGTTAGGCCACAGGATGGGATTTTCCTCTAGTGCGATTTTGTCGGTTATCCGAACACATCATTTTTGTGTGCATCATGTGCCATAGTGCCATAGCATAAGCCATAGATTGCAGTAATGGAGAAAACCTAAGTTTTGTCCCCTTCGCAAAAAATATAATCAAAATATAGAGAGCAGGTAAAGATTAAGAGGAGGTGTAAAGAGAGTCTGCAGAACCTCTTTCCTTTTCCTGTCTTTTTCCTCCATTTTTAGCCCGACATCGCGGTGCACTGTTTTGGCACGGATGAACAGGCTTTACTGCTCTAGCGGAGGCTGTGCCTCTGCTAGCATAAATGCGCGTTCCACCACGCTACTTAGGTCATTATCTCCGTTCTTCAGCTCCCTCTTTCTTTCAACTATTTCTTCCAGACGTTCCGGATGTTCCGGCAGACGTCGAGGTGGGCGAGGCTTCCAGTCGATATGTTCGTCTGAGTTGGATAGAGCCGTTCGGAGGAAACCTACCCATCACACAGTACCTGCTACGCTGGACCAACAAAGAAGGTGGGCATAAAAGTGTCGTTAGAGAACTACCGTGAAAACGGAGTGAAGTAAAGGGGTTTGTTCGTTCTGCCTTGACCAAGGTCAAGGTTTCTATGAAGTTGAGGTCGTTGTTTTGAGTATAAATAACGATAACAAATAGCTCTGTTTTGTTATGGGGAATTTTCGAAGTAGTAACTTAAAGCTCTGTATTTGCTAAGCTTATTTCGTGTATCATGTTTATTAGTAATCTCAAAACTTTGCGGTGAGCTGACTTCCAGTTGAGTTATAGAGGAAGTTATTTTAACATTTCTTTAATTTTTATAATCATGAGGCTTTGTGTCGCTATTTGTTTCGGGCTATATCACGTTTACTTAGAAACGTTTCTGTCGAAACTTGAGAAACAGTATTATAAAAGAATTTCCAGGCAGACGTTCAGGAATGTTCGATTTTTTTTTGATATTGTAATGTATAGAAAACGCTTCGTCCTACCGCTCTTCATCAAGGGTGTCGAAAATATGTCGTTTTCTTTGTTTTAGAGCGCAACTCTTAGGCGCCCGTTTCCGGCTTGAGCGGCGTCGCCTTCGGCGTAACCGCGCGGTGCATTATAAGAAATGTCCCATAATGCACCGCGCGAGCCCCTCCCCCGGGGTCACGTGACACCACCCCCCCCTCGAGGTCACGTGACCCTCCCCCCCCCCCCCCAAATTCACGTGACCCCCCTCCCCCGGAGGTCACGTGACCCCACCTCGGAGGAGATTGAAGAATGAGGGAAGAATGAAGCCGTTTACAACCCCCTCTAACGCAAATTCGGCGTCACAGGAACTTGTTAAAGGCTTTCACTTTTCATGTACACTCCTCACACGTCATTTTGGCCAGCACCACGGTGACAAACCCAAACAAAATGTATCTGCTACAAACAAAATGTTGCGCATGATCTATAATGTCCCTTACGACTCGCAAACGGAGGATTTGTTTAGACGGCTTGATTTATTGACCGTTCATAACTTGTATAGCTATAAACTTATCTCCACCAACAAAAAACAAATATAGGAGGGATAACCCAAAAGTAACCGGAATGAATTCCTAGAGGCCAGGCCGTTCGTAGTACCAGCTTCCGGCTGTTAGCAGCGGCTCCCATTCCAAGACAGTTTGCTGACCGGCATTGTCTGCTTACGTTCTCGCAGCATGTTGTGAAGTTTTTTTTTCTCAGCAATTCAAAATCATTTGTCATTGTTTTTGTTGCAATGTATGATTTAAGGTTATATTTCAGGGACAAGGTGGTTTAGTTTCATAGTTTAGCGACACGTTGCGTATCGACCTTCAAGCATTTTCGAAGCGTAACTTCGCATTTCGATCACAATCTCGTCCTCCCTCACCGTCCTGGTACGGTCCACACGTCCTAGACTCCGCCATCTTTGCCTCCAGACACGCAAGCGCTGACGCCTTCCTAGTCTAGGACTATAAGGTGTCGCTACTGTCCGCCGGTACCTTCTCCTTCTCACGCCGTCCGTCTGCTTCTGCGGCCGCGTGATGCGTCATGTACGAGAAGCGTTGGAGCGATCGCGGAGAATAGGCGCTAACATCGTGAAATGAAATATAAAGGGGAAAGAAGACGTGAAAAAAATAAAACGAACTTCGCTGAAAAACCAGATTCATTCTAGAAGCCTATTTCACAGTTGTGTACAACCAGGGGCGCTAAACTGGACACTTGGTGAAAACGCCAGCGAGGAATCCGGCGGCAGCAATGGGCCAGCGCCGCGTTTGATCAAGGCGTCGACCAATAGCGGCGGTCAAATTCCTCGCAGACTCTTTCGCTAAGTGTCCAGATGAGAGCCCCAGGGGTCCTAATCTACACGGCGGAACCAAGGAACCGGGACATCGCCGCTTGCTGCTATCAGTCAGCGATGCAGAGCTGGCCCATCGCAACAGGCGGCCATGTCCCTGTACTTTTTTTTAATTCTTAATTTGGTTGCCAGGAGGCCATTCGCCATGGGCCTTCAGCCTCTTTGTGGTATGTCTCTCCAGAGCCAAAATAAATAAAATGAAATAAACTTAAAATGAGAAGCGTCGATTACGGCCCCAGGGTGTAGGACGAAATTGTCCCGGACAAAAGGGTCCCCAGCGCAAACCCGGACAGAACGGACCCAAGGGACGTGTTGACACCTTGGGCATTCTTTGAAGTTTTAGTGAACTGCTACTCTGAAGCTTCAATCAACACGTGTGTAATATTTTGTTTTCTGCGTTATATACGTGAAAAAAACTAAAGACACCCAAAATTTAATTGGAGTTACATTATTAATCACTCGGCTCTGTGGCTCCTATAACATAAGTCAAAGCACTGCAAAAAGCTGGAGGCTGAAGTAGCCACGCAAATACACACGGGCACACTAAAAGCGCAAGGTTGCGATGTACTCTGCGATTGATTAGATTAGCTTGTAATAACATGCACGAAAAGTCGGCGAACGCCAATAGTACGTTTTGTTTTAGGACTGCTTGATAGGTCTCATGAGCTCGTAGCGTCGGCTGCACTGTGCGGCTGCAAACGAAACTTTAAGAAAATCCGACTTTTTTTTATAATTTCTAATTAGCGCATTGACGGTGCAGTTAAACGCATGCACATGATGATTCGGACATTATTATGCACATAGAACATATTCCTGATGGATGTGCATACAGTCGTGCATCGCTACTGCGTGATGCACGATAAAGGGGCGGCGGACAAAAGCTCAGCGGAGAAAAACTAACCGCGAAACCGGCAGATGCAGAAAAAAGCTCACCGAATTTTTTTCATTGTTTCTTATTTTACCGGCCGCGGATTGTGCTCCACACGTGGCAGTTTAACACAATTAAAATTCGCCTCTTCATTAAAATTAATAGTCATCTGTTTTGTAATATTATTCAAGTTTACTGGGCATATTTACTAATTCTTCAGAAATTAGTCATTACCTATTCTTTCTATTAATAATTCCGCAATTATAAACTTCGAACATGAGACACCCGTAAAAAAACAACAATTTATAGACAGCTTGACAGTGCGCCGTCGGTAGCTCTGTCAGATAAATAGGTTTGTGTATTGAAAGCTAATGGGAATAGTGGTGTGTAAACCGTTTCAGATCCAAGGACTCTGCGTTGCCTGATCGATGAGTAGGTGTTTGTTAATTTAATCAGTGTCGGTTACGTTCGTTTCTTTCTCTTTTTTTCACTAGTAAAACTTTAGTTGCAAGAACATCATTGTCGTGTCGTGTCTCTTGTCTTCACTCCGTCTTCGTCATTTGAGCTGTTTTCATAATGAATAATGTTTACCAACTCGCCCAATTCTCTACCTTACAGAAGACTAGTTCTTATATAGGTCACGATTATCAGTGGTGACAGTGCGCAGTTCTGATGGTCAGGCGCGGTTCGCCGTAAAAGGGCACTATCACACAAAGGCATCGTGTAGAAAAACCAACATGAACTGCCAGTTAACGTGCATGTCCATGGAAGAAAGAAACGAGGATATACTAATTACCGTTCTATGCTGTTTTCAAAGGTTAAAAAAAAAAGCTTCAACAGAAAGTTTATCACCGCGTTGTTGGGCATGAACTTTCAGGTTTTTGGACATTTACAGTTTTGCGTTTGAGGCTTTAAGCAGACCTTAATAAGTTTTCAAAATTGTTCTGTTTTTTTTTAAGTTCATAAAGTTTTCAGTTAAACTTTCGTTGCCTAGATGGTAATCCAAAGGAAACACTCGCCCGCAATTATTAATTTGGGCGAAATGTACCCAAAAAGCCTAACAAATTACACAAAAAATTACATTTTCTTTTTTTACAAAACTGACGAAGTTTAATGATATTAAATTGATGTATGTTACTCATGATCAGAAAGCCTCCATGTGAAAAGAAGAAAAAATAATCCGTGAGATTTCTCCGCATCCGCCGATTCTTTCGGTGAGCTTTTCTTCGATGACCTTTTTCCGGTGACCTTTTCTCCGGGATTCACAATAAAAATCCAAGGCTAGCCTGGTACTGCAATGGCAAAATATCATATCATCTGCAGCTTAAACCAGTGTCGCCTGTTCTCAATGGCAGATCGAACTTACAGTGTAAAAACACGAACATTAAATATTTTTCTTTTGAGATGGCGTGTTACGAAGCAATGTTTCCCTTTTCGTGCTAGTTATGTCAAGTGTTATATACAGATCATTTGATAAATACACTTGTATAATATTTCTAGCGTATACTATTCTCTTCTTGGCTCAGCCACAGGCATACATTGTGTCTTGCATTGAACATTTATATGATAAGTGTTTCATTAGGTATGTATTCATCTAAACACTTATTTTCTCTATGTCCAATTTGCAGGAAATCCAAAGAATTAACTGACCACCGAAGAGATACAAATTAAGCCCCAAAACTTGCCTTGGACTATTTTGTGCGGCTTTGCGCCCGGGAACATTTTGTCCGGGGTCATTTCGTGCGGGACCATTTCGTCCGGATCCTGTATCACTACGTTGGGAAGATACTGAAACAAAAACGTTCAAAATCAATTGCTGAGGGTAATCAGTTGTAGGGCTACGCTTTTTTGGCGTCTTTTGCTGGCACTGTGGATTCTCCACTCACCGTACATTCTCCTTTATTCCCTCTCCTTACGCTGACTTTTCTGCGTTCCTTCCATGCGCTTTAGACCAAAACCATCTCTAAATTTATGCATGCAAAATGGATTGCCCAACTTGACGTCTAAATGTTCTTAATTTCCTAGAACCGGTACCGAAATATGAAGTTCATTTGCAGAATACTTAGAACATTCACTACAAGTTAGTGTCATTTGTGAGTCCTTCATAGCATTCTCATAACTGCCACAGAGATAAAAAGACTCAAGATTTACGTATATGCTTACTGTCCCTATATGCTCCTTATGTGTAGGATGCTTCTTTCTTTTGTGACCAGTTGGCGATAAAAAACAAACAAAAAGAAACTAGCATTGCCAAGACTCCCTAGAGCGTTATTGACAGGCCCTACGTTTGCAGAGTTCGTGCCACTCGCATGCCATGCCAGCTATTGCTACTCATAAGTGTTCGATATCGGTAAAGAAAAGCCAGTCCGTGAAAGATTTAGAGATCTAAAGCTTGTTTCTTTTTATTTCCGCTGCCTATCTATTGCGTCAGGCGGAGGGGAGTGACCCTCCTCGATGACTATATTGCGAGCTTGAAGAGAGAGAGAGAGAGAGAGCGGAAAACATGGACGAGACGGCTAACCTGAGAGGTTGCTTACGACTTGCTACTTTGTACAGACGGAAGGGGAACAGAGAATGAAAATAGCGATCAAAACTACACTCGCGTAAATGCTTTACCACGAAACATTCTTTGTGCTGGAGTTCACGTACTTTATAGCCAATTCCGTGAAGGTGATGCGCATGAATTTGGAGTAACCTAAGAAATTAAAAACAATTTCTGAGATCGTGTGGCCCGCTAGCCTGGCCACCAGAAAGTCTGATTCCAGTAATCTTTCTGAAAACTTATGCTCTCTGTTATGTGCAACAAAATAGGTTTAGTTTAGCCGCATCAGAAGATGAAATTGTTTCCTGAAAATCCTTTCCTTCAGTGTTTGCGTGCAAGTTGTAGTTTATCTTGCAATAAAAATAAATAAAATTAATAAAAGTGTTTGAAATGGAAGGAAACGTGGTAAAGATATACAGGTGCAGGAGAAGAAAAAAAAAAGAGTGAAGACTGTAGATAGCTTTTCAGGCGGGACGCATAGAGTAATTAGGCGGACGTTTTCCGGGATCCGGGCATTGCGGTGTAGGACGTTTCGGTGTACAGACATTTCGGGATAAATGCAATATGTGTTTAGAAATAAATTGTTGAACCTCCAGACATTGCGAACCTTTGTAAATTTTATTATTTTGAAGCATGAAAGGTACAAGATGTATTGATATGAAATGCAGATTTGTCTTACCTTAGCTGTGTTTTTGACCCTTAGAAAAAATACAGTAAATATAGACTTCAACAACAAACATTCAAATCTCCTCCGATCTAATAATAATAAATTCAGTGATTTTATTTTTGGGAAATGTATTTTAATATGGTTGTGAAGGCAGCCATTATGAGAGGCTAAACAATGTATACATATTACAAAAAATGCAACCTGTTTCCTTTTAGCGAGGGTCGTTGATACAATGGATATAATAAGGCTCGGTTTATCTTTAGGATTGGCGAGGCAAAATGATGGCATACAAATGTCACGAGATATACACAGGAAGCAGTGGTGAGTGGGGAGAGAGATGGCGCCACCTCTCTCGCTGGTTGCTACAACAGCCACACTCACCTAAGCCCCTCACTGACCCTCACCCTCACAGCTACACTCACCTTCAGCCCCTCGCTCACCGTCATCCTCACAGTCACGCTCACCTTCAGCCCTTCACTCACCCTCACTGAACCTCACGCGCCTCACGCACTCATGGCCCTCACGCCCCTCACGCACTCGCCGCCCTCACGCACTCATGGCCCTCACGCCCCTCACCACCCTCACGGCCCTCACGCACTCAGTAACCAGCCAAAGATGGCGCCACCTCTCTCGCTGGGATGCCGCGGTCTGAACTCGAGCGCGGAGCGCGCGACATAAAGAACATTCGTTCGAATCTCCATGCTGGCTGATGCGTGTTTGCTTCCTACATGGTGGCAGCGGTTTAAGCCCAATTAGGTTGTAGCGGTTCAAGGAAACGAAGCAACGCTGGACAGTAGGCCTGGAGAAGCTGGCGACCGCGAAGAACGCCGAAGTGAGCGAACAGCGACCACCATGACGAGCCTGCTGCCGCCGCCGAGACCGCGAGACCTGGCAAGCGAACCCTGGAACGCATGGCAGAAGTGGCTAATGGAATTCGAGTTGTTTGCGGTAGCAACGCACCTCATGAACAAACCTGACAAGGTGCAAGCAGCAACACTTCTCGTCTGCATCGGAGAAGGTAGGGGAATTTACACTACCTTCACATTCGATAACGAGGAAGACAGAGAGAAACTAGAAGTCCTGAAGAATACGTTCGCGGCGCACATGAAACCAGCAATCAACCTCAAGTACCGCGAATTCATCTTTGGGAAAAGAGACCAAAAAGAAGGTGAGAAATTTGATGAGTGGTTGACGGAACTGAGGGTGCTTGTGCGCAACTGCGAATACGGTGACGTTGAAGGACGTATGCTACAACAGAAACTGATTAACGACAACCACATTTTTGTCAAAGTCCTGGAGATATGCTAAACAAGGGAACGAACTGTAGAACAGTTCAACGAAATCCATGGAAAGGACGAGCGACACGAGTTCCCACTGGATGTAAAGGTGCTCACAAGAGCGGACGAAGCCACGTGCCACTGTTGCCGCTTCGTACATCGCGCGAGCACGTGCCCAGCTGCTGGAAAACAGTGCCTTGGTTGTGGCGGGCTAGGCCATTTTGCGAAATGCTACAAGAGCGGGACCCAGACATCAGACAGCCGTCAGCGGCGCCAGTCGAAAGAAGGACGGACATTTTATCCCAAAGTACGACAAGTAGAGCGCGAGGATACGAACGGCAGCGATGAAAATTATCTGCTCTGCCATTTAACCGTAGATAAGATAGAGAAAGAAGACCGATGGAGCGAGACAGTCACAATAGAAAAATATAGCGTACGCTGCACGCTCGACACCGGGGCTAATTGCTCAGTCATCCAAGAGAGACTGCTCCGTTTAATATCAAACAAGAAAGTCCGGAAGTGCGACACCGCACTGTCATCGTTTTTTGGCCACAAGAGAAAAGCATGTGGGAGAACAACAGTGACAGTGTCGAATGGAGCCAGAACGGTCCAGGAGGAGTTCTTTGTGGTCAAGGAAGAGGTGCCGGTGACGTCGGGAGGAGAACTGAGCGGAAAACTTGGAATGATCAAGCGTCTGGCTTCAGTGTCAGGAGAACACCAAGACGCAAATGCAGCAGGTACAAATCTTTGCAACCCAGCCGGACCATACGCAGACGTTTTCCGCGGACTAGGAAAGGTCAGGGGATTTGTGTACAAGATGAAGGTGAAGCCAGGTTCACAAGACGTCGTTCACCCAGCCAGGAAGGTGCCTGCGGCACTGCAAGAAAAGGTCAAGTGTGAAGTTCAAACAATGGAGAACCAGGGAGTTCTGACAAAATTAAAAGAACCGACAGAATGGTCCAGTTTCATGGTAGTTGTCGCAAAGAAGGACAATGTGTGCATCTGCGTGGACCCAATTGACTTGAATCGAGCCCTGAGGAGAGAGCACTACCCGATGACGACAATGGATGACATTGCCGTTTGAATCGCGGGAGCGAAAGTGTTCTCAGCGCTAGACGCATCCTCAGGATTCTGGCAGATCGAACTTGATGAAGAGAGTTCAAAGTTGTGCACCATGAATACTCCTTAAGGAAGGTACAGTTTTCAGAGAATGCCCTTCGGAATAAGCAAAGCACCTGAAGGTTTTCTGCGTATCATGAAGGAAGTACTAGTTGGACTCACCGGAACGGCCGTCGTGATGGACGACATATTGGTGTGGGGAAAGACCCGTCAGGAACATGACGATAATCTTCGACACTTGCTCCAACGCTGCCGAGAGGTGAATCTACGACTTAACCCCAGAAAAATCCAATTTGCCAAGACAAAAGTCCGCTACCTCGGACAAGTGCTGACTGGTGATGGAGTAGCTGTTGACTAAGAGAGAATCATAGCCATACTGGAGGTCAAAGAACGAAAAGATCGCAAGGAAGTTTGAACATTTCTCGGAATAATCATCTACTTGTCGAGCTTCATACCACGACTTTCCGAGCATGCAGCACCACTAAGAGAACTGCTGAAGAAAGAGATCGCATAGGTATGGACGGAAGATCAACGAAGAAGTTTCGAGGACCTGCGAGCCGCTTTGAAGAAAGCACCAGTGCTGGCCTACTACAATGCAGAAAAGCCAATTACGCTGTTTGTCGACGCAAGCCAATACGGCGTAGGTGCCGTTATCACCCAAGACGGAAGACCAATCGCGTACTCATCGAGATCTTTGACAGCCGCACGGATGAAAAATTCGCAGATCGAGAAAGAGATGCTGTCCATCGTTCATGGTACACCAAGTTCCACCATTAAATATTCGGCCAACTAAACGTAACAGTAGAATTCGATCACAGGCCGTTACAAATGATTTTCATGAAACCGTAGCATCAGTGCCCGATGAGACTGCAGCGGATGAAGATGGCACTCCAAAGATACTCGTTGGAAGTGAAATTCATACCTGGAAAAGAACTGCAACTAGTGGACGCACTGTCACGCTTTCCCACGAAGGAAACAATGCAAGAAGAAGAAGAGAAATTTCAAGACAACGCCCTGGAGTACATATTTGTCACACAAGATCGGCTGAATGAAATAAGAGACGCAACTGCAGCCGATGCGCAGATGCGACTACTGCGCGAGTATGCACAAAAGTCATGGCCCGAGCAGAAAGATCAAGTTCCTGAACTCGGAAGGCCATTCTGGTCCTACAGAGAGGAGATCCACGAGGAAGACGGCCTTGTGCTACGGTCCCAAAAGATAATAATACCAATGGCCATCAGATCCACACGCGGGCAACGACAAAATTAAAAGAAGAGCCCGAGAAATTTTGTTCTGGCCTGGAATCAATGCTGACATTGAACACGATTATGACAAATGCAGCAAATGCGAGAAGTACAAATCAAGTAACGTGAAGATGCCACTCCTACGCCACGCACTGCAAACGCTTTCATGGCAGTTTGTCGGAACCGATTTCTTCACTCACAAAGAAAAAGACTACATAATCCTTGTGGAATTTAACTCATTTTATTTCGAGGTAGAAGAAATTAAAAGCACCACAACTTCCAAAGTAAAAACGTTCTGCCTTAAAGTATTCGCAAGACACGGACTGCCATTAAAAATTATAGCGACAATGGCCCACCATTTGTGAGCCAGGAGTTCAAGCAGTTCCTGGAAAACCTCAAGATAGAACAAGTTACATCAAGCCCCTATCAAGCTCCATCAAATGGCATGGCTGAACAAGCCGTAAGACAGGCCAAAAAACTCTTGCGAAAGAGTGCGAACAGTGAAGAGTTTTACTGCTTCCTCCATAAGTGGCGCAACACTCCACGAGACGATCTTCTCCAATCGTCAGTACAGAGACGGATGATCCGACACAGAAGGACACTGTTACCTGCGCGATTTGAACATTACCTGCCCGCTGTTGTGCCACCCAAAGCTGTCACACGTCGTCTCACAGAAATAAGGCTGCAACAAAAAGCGAACTACGATAGAAACTCGAGAACGCTGCCAGACATTGACACGGGCTCTACAATAACCGTCTACAACACCCTGCGGCGCACATGGTCACCTGCCATTGTCGTAGGACATCCAGCGGCGAGGTCCTACAACATTCTAACCCCATAAGGTCAAGTCCTCCGATGAACCCGTGAAAACTTACGACCGGCGAGAGATACTCGACAAGAACTGACCTCCACGGGGAAAGAGACAACCGGCTCGGATCAGAGTCCCAGTGAATTTAACCAGATCCAGCCTCAGCCGCGACCGCAGCTGCGAAGAGGAACGAGGGAAAGAAGGCCACCCAAGCGATACCCCAACCGTGCTGATGGTGACGCTCTACGCTGACATTTCCAGAGAAAAGAGATGTTTTTAACCAGCGAGAGATGGCGCCACCTCTCTCGCTGGGATGCCGCGGTCTGAACACGAGCGCGGAGCGCGCGACATAAAGATCATTCGTTCGAATCTTCATGTTGGCTGATGCGTGTTGCTTCCTACAGCTGTGAGGGTGAGGGTGAGTGAGGGCGACCTAAAATGCGGACCTCTGGTTGTAGGCGTTACCGAAAAAGCTAGCGAAATACGTTACTCGTTACTTGCAAATTAAAAAAAAACGAATTACCGTCCTACCTTACCTCGATATAAAAGGAACGCGTTACCATTACTGTAGCCGCTACCATTAAAAAGTAACGCACGTTACTTTTGCGTTACCTTTTTTTTTTAGATTATGAATTCACACGTTTCACTCTTTCGACGTTGCAGGTATTCATAAGCGCCATATTTCAAAAAATATTATGTCCATTCAGAAACTGAACATGATTACCTTGTTTTTCTCACGGTTCGATCAAAATACTCACAAGAAAAAACGCAAAGAAAAACACAAAAAGTACAATTATACGACTTGGCGTCTAGAAGCAAGAAAATATTGAACTGAAATATATATTTTTTAATCTCGCGAAGAATATTTAACGTGTAACGCAACTAACATACACGTTAATCGAAATAAGTTACGCAAGCACCTTACCCTTTACCGTTTTGAAAAAAAAAGCAACGAGTACGTTAAAACGTTACAAGAGAAAGTAACACTTTACCGGTAACGCCGTTAATAGTAACCGGTTACCAGCGACACAGGTTCGCTCCGTCTTTTATTTACTTCGTGAAATTTTATTGTTATACATAGTATATGCTAGTGGTAACCACAAAAGTAATTAGATTGCAGGTTCCCGAATTTGCGAAGCGTGTATATCGATTTCACACGTCTGAAACAAGCGCTCACCTTTAAAATACGTCTCCTTCTTCCAGGTTCCTGGGAAGACAGCGTCTCTGTATCCGGGACGGAGACCAAGGTTACGGTACGAGGTCTGGAGCCGTCCACGTCCTACCTGTTTCAGCTGAGGGCAGAAAATAGACTTGGAGCTGGCCGCTACACAGGGACCTTGGAAGTACAAACCGATGACGAACGTAAGAATATTAACGAAGCGTGCTTTTTCTGATACTATTTAGGGCAGAGCACTAAAAGAGAAGTAAGAAAAATAAATCAATTTAGTGTAGTATGTTCAACTGGCCCACTACAACACAATTAATTCAATTCAATTCAAGCTTTATTTTTCCAGGTATACACTGAATTGATCTCCAGACAAAATGCGGCTATATGAGCACTTGACGGAGTCTGGGGTCTCCTAACACCGACAGCAGCAGCTTTACGAAATAATCATAATACAGTCTGTAAAATATGATATTACAAATTAGTACATTTTTGTATTCTACACAGTTTACCACAACGTCAAACCAACATGTGAATTTGAAAAAAAAACTCTAGGTTGTGTGCGCGAAGGTATTTTTAGGAACAGTGAAATGATTGCTACTACGAAAGTGCCATTCATTTAAGAAGTTTGGAATGTTGTAGTGAAGTGATAATAGGTTGTGCAATTTCGAGGGACAAACCATTTCTCCGAAAAAGGTGTATTGATAGTGATTTCATTTAAAGTTAGTTCGGAAGTGCGATATAAAAAATTCACAAACGCAGAAGATAAGTACCGGATTGAATGAGAGGTGGAACTCATAGGAGTGTTCTACGCGAAAACATTTTTATTTAAGAAATAAGAATTCAGTATGATATTTTAAGGAGCATCCGCAATATAACGCAATGTTTTTTTTTTTTAAATAATAGCATGTTTTTTTATGTTTGTTTTTGTGGTTGTTTCCCATACCAAGTGACAGTAATTCTAATGAGAATTGAATAAGGCGTAGTATATTTTTAGCTTAATGTTTACCGGCAAAAAACTTCTGCACCTTGCAACTGCCCCCACTACTTGAGAAAGTTCTTTCGTTAAATATTCAATATGGCAATTTCATGTGGTAGAGTGGCAAATGTGTTTTAAGTGAATTTATTATTATCATAAACTTTGTGTTTCTAAGGGGAAGACAGCGGGTGTATAGTACTTATGCTTCATTTACGTTGAAGTAGGATTGGTGTCAAAAACTAAGTTTCATGAGTCTACATAAATTGAAAACAACATAAATAATTTTTGTGCGTTTTGGCTCATAAAAAACACGCATGAACAGAAAGCGATTTTGTTTATTACCGAAACGATTGCTTACGCGTAAGAAAAGAAAGCGTGGGCGGAACGAAAAGAGAAATGCAATACAGAAAAACGAAAAAGACACGCCACATATTTATCCTCGATCTAAGCTCATCGCCCTGGATGTGTTTAGGTTTCAAATATCCATCTTGAAACACCTGTATTCCGGAGAAGGCAAAACAATACATTAGATTATTTTCAGCATGAATCCCCGCTTTGCATGTGGGATTATAGCTATTTTTCAGTTCTAATGCTAAGGTGTAAATCACGTGAGGAGCTGCTGGGGTATGCCAGAATGTGACTGCGTGCGAATTGCTATAGCGAAGATCGTAATTAAATGGAAATTTAATTTTTGATCTCGTTGCCCATATGGTATAAAATGAGCGAGTGGCAGTCGGTTCTGACCGATATTTTATATTTATTTTCTAGCGCCTCGGAATGCCCCCACGAACGTTCAACTTACTGCTGTAGACTCCCGGACATTTGAAGTAAAGTTCGAGGTAAGTAGCTTGGGAATTCCACAATCTTATTAAAAACAGACGCAAACAAAACACATATTTTATGTTAATAATATAAAATGAGCATCATATAAGTCACTGTTTTCGAAACTCTGCTACCTTACGACGCATCAAAATATAATGGACTAGAGCCCGAGACAACGAAAAAAGGACACCTTCTACATAGGACTTCCCAAAGGCGAGAAAAGGCTGTAACATATGGAACGATCTGCACCTTTTCCTTTGTCCGCCAATCTCGACGTTTTCAAGGTGCATGAGACCGTTTACATTTTTCCGGAAATTTGGTTTCAAAATGTATTTCGTGAATAATCATTTTCTCGTTTTTTAAAATGAGAGCGAGGTTCCCACTAAATTTTGAAGGAACATTTCATTGGTATAAATTTCACTTTAATCCAAGGCTTACTAATGGATATAGCGGAGGAACACTTCATGCTAAATTTAGCAGTGATATTTAATTGATCTCTTTAGATTAAATTCCTATCTTCCCCTAAGCTCAGCAATTGAGCCACGAGAGGCGGACGCACGGAGTTCCACGATTTTTTGGCTCGGAAAAATACTGTTGCATTTATGAAGGCAAAAGCCTCAGATGTCTCATCGTTTACTCGACCTTTAAATTTATTGAGCGAAAACACGTAGAAAGACGAAAGGTACGAAAACCGGCGACACTAAAGTTACCAAAACCCACGATTCGCCACTGGACCACGAGGTGGTGGTACTTGTACCAGAATAGGCGGAGGCGCTATATTCCAACGAAAAGAATTTTCGCTCTTGTCCCTCGGCTGGCGTCGAACCAGCTACCTTTCGTTCAGTAGTCCGACGCGGTACCCCTCCTCGTCGGACTACTGAACTATTAACGGAGGGGTACCACCACATCCGTAAATCATGTGTCTCTCTTTAATGGATCTGCGCTTGGGCTTTCGCCGTTCAGTCGTCTAAGGGATAACATAAGAGAACCTGTGCTTTTTAATGAATCAAACGACGCAAAATCAGTGTCTCTAGGTTTAGTATACGAGACTTCCTAACCAGCTCGTGCCTGTACTTTCCGTTGTTTCAATGACCTGTCGCGTCTCAACCCGATGTCCCCAGGATGTGTCCGGTGCCGGCCGCGTGGATGGCTACTACGTGGCGTACCGGCGAGACGGGTCGCCGGAACCGCTGCGCTACCAGACTCTGCACGAGCGAGTGGGCGTCGTGTCCGGTCTGGACAGGGACACGCTCTACGAGGTTCAGGTGCAGGCGTACAACGCGAAGGGCCCCGGACCACCTTCCAGGACGCACGCTGTCCGCACACTGGTCGCAGGTTTGTACGCCCAACAGCCGACATCGGCTGGACGAGCAAGCTGCTGCAGTGTTTGAGCAATACCGAATAGAAGACAAGGCCTGCGCCTCTCCTTCACTTATGTCATAACTAGCGGATCTACGCAGCGACGCCTAGCTCGCGTCAGCGTCAACGCCAGTGCGGCTTGCAGCTTCTTACGATCGCGACGATAGCACGTATCGACACCTATGGAACGCATCCTCCCCTTTGCGGCGTACTCTAGTCATGCTTAAACATGTTCCCCGCTTCTGGCGCATCCACTAATAAGGACGTCATGCACCGAACTTTTCTCCTTAGTATTACTAGTTTGAGACGACGCGAGCAGTTTATTTACACCATGTGGTAGGGATAAGGCTTTAAACACAGATGTCACGCCAAAAGTGTAACAAAAGAGTGCATTGCGCAAATTACCCTCTAAATTTAGCGGCGAAACGTAAAATTACCGGGAACACGTAACTAGTATACAGATGCTGCCTCATGTTATATGTGCCCCAGCTAAATTATAGAAATTAAGCACTCTCAATATTTCTAAGACCCGAGACCTGGGAACAAAACTAAGTGGACAACGCAAACAGAGATCTCATGTATCTGCGGTCGAAGACGTTGAAAGTTCGCTAGCTTGCCGGAATGTTTTGTTATTTCCATGCACCTTCAGTTATCTTATTGTTTTTTGTATACATCCTTAATGTGTTCTGACATTACACAAAAAAATTGTCCGTGCGTCAACGTGCCGGTTAGGAGCTCTAACAACCATGCACTATCATCAACGGAGGGGACATGGGGAAAGACGCGGATGGAAATACGTTTGGACCAATAAATAAGCTTTTGAACCTGACACCAAGCCAGATGTAGACAAGCATGATGTTTTATCAATATATCAGATCGCTGGCCACTTCTTTATGTATAAGCTGATTTTTGGCATTGTTAGCCAGGGGGCTCACTGCATATATACAGAAGTGATTAAACACCCTCTGAGTGTTCTGTTTGCAGAAAGGTAGGAACTCTATTTAATTTCATCCGGGTGATGTCGAAACTAAAAGCACGTGTTGGTTACTCTGAAGACAAAGCCGTGTATAAAGAGAGTCTGGTCAATGGGAGGAGCCGGCGGAAGTCGTGGTGGAGCGTCAAAAGCGGCGGCGCCGCTAGCGCCGCATATTTCCCCAGCGAATAACTTGCAAAGAATTCGCTCGGATGACCTTGAAGGATTCGCCTAGCGCGGTGAAGGTATTTTTTTTTCTTTCGGGATGTGGCTGAGACTACATAAATGTATAATTGCAAGAAATTCGTGAAAATGGGGAGTTTCCCTATTGAAAAAAAAGACCTTTCAGCCCTAATGTGTTATGGGACCCTACTAGACCTTCAAGACTTCAGACTTCAGCACTTCAAACTTTAGCCCTTCAGACTTAAAGACTACAGACTTCAAGACTACAGACTTCAAGACTACAGACATCAAGACTACAGACTTCAAGACTACAGACTTCAAGACTTCAGACTTCAAGACTTCAGACTTCAGATTTCAAGACATCAGACTTCAGCCCTTTGGCCTAACCCCTTGGCCAACATATCTTAGAAATGCAGATTTCCGGAAAGCCGGGACAAATCAAAATGTATGTAAAGCGTTTACCCAAACCCGCGCGCAAGCAGCTGCAGACAAGTGATAAAATCAAATAGGGACAACCGAATTGTTTGTCGCAATATATATATATATATATTTCGAGGTACTCACAATGCCACTGGGTATATTCCTCAGACGTAAGGTAGTTCAGCTAATAAAGCAGAACAGATGCACCGCTCGAGTGGAACTCAACGCCGACCTCAAGGGCCCGAAGCACAAAGAGCACTTCGAGGGATGGGCGTGATGCTACATGGACGACTCCGTCGACCATGACGCACGCACAGTGACAGCCACAGCACGGTGTCGACAGACTTCGGAGCACGAGCAGCGGAGCGCCTTTCCTTTGCACGCTCGGCGACAGCCGAGCTGGCGGCACTTCGCCGGGCACTGTCCTTGGCTGAAGCAGAGAGTACGCCCGACCGCCTGGTAATCCTGAGCGACTCGAAGGCGGCACTGACCCAGCACGCCAACCCGGAGCGTGCACCACCGCTCACCGGAGAGTCGGCGAGCGCGGCGATCATGTTGCAGCGCTAAGAATGGAGAAATGTCTTCCAGTGGCTGCCGGCCCACTGCGGCACTCGAGGGTATGAGGAGGCGGATCGCTTGGCGGCTTCGGCCCAGGGCGACGACGTTTGTCCGACCTCCAGTCTGGCTGCGTTCTCGGACGCATGACTCCTGGTGAGTTGGGCCATCCGTGTGCACCACCCAGATATCGAAAACAGCCCCCTGCCGCCCAAACTCCCGAAGAACCTGCCGAGGAAAGTCGCCGCAGGAATGCATAGACTTCATTCGCACAAACAGCGCCTTCGCACGAGCTCACCGAGCGTCAACAGCCAACAGGAACAAAGACTTTCCCGCCGACCTACGACGGTTGCCAGCGGCTGCAAATTGACCAATCCGGACGCGGGGATGTCACGGCAACTCTGATTTCAAGGCGCCCCTCCCGGTCGCGCGCTGGTAAGACCAGGCTACTTTGCTTTCGGGGCACTCCACATTCCGGTTGTCGTTGTCTGCGTCGTCACAAACCCCCTCTCCCAAAGTTAAGGAGAGATCTTCATAGTGCGGGGGTGCGGCCAATATTCGCTTCGGCAGCCCGAAGACACGTTTGGAAGCCGCGATTTTATGCCGGCAACTTCTCAATAAATGGCATTTTCAACGTTTCGTTTCTGAAGCAACAATCACGCGCTGGTGGACCTTGAATTCGTAAATATTGAAACGCTGTATACACGCAGACGGTGCTAGGAAATGCAAGTAAAAATAAGCAATACGTATAAGTCCGTCTGCTGTCCGTCGCATATGTCACACATTTCGGACCGGCTTGGCTTACTTAGTTGTTGGGCGGGCGGCTGGGCCGCTGGGTAGCCAACTCGCACCGCCGAATTCTTGAGCGGAGATTGTTTGATAAAGCTAGCTCGATAGATTTCTATCTGTTCTCAATGGGCAGCTATATGTGGGCATCGTTTGCAATCACTAAATCTCGATCAAAGCAATATTCGCTTCGTCTACACTATGAGTCAATATAAAGAGCGACACAACAGGTTTACGCACTCGCGTCACCGAAGTGGGCTGCCGATGATCACAGCACGTTTACGCACTACCCTCTTCGGATGAATTCTGCGAGGTCCTCCCGATGATGTCTGGTGGGTTTCACAGACCCTTTAGAACGGCCCTGAAAGGCCACACAGACCTTTTAAAACGACCCTGAACGAACGCACACCTCTCAGAAAGATATCTTGATGGGCCCCACAGACCTACTAGAGGAGCCTGGTGGGCCCATCAGACATTTCAGGATATCCTAAAAGGCCTCTCAGGCCCTCACAGGAAATTCTAGTGGGCCTCACAGATATTTTTTCAATAGGGTTCAATGTGCTGAGTGCGTTTACAGTGCCAGGAAAGGTGACATTGACGAGAAAAAATATTCTGAAGCATGAAGCGACACAGCGACTGTGGGGTGCCCGTTCCTGGTTTAGGTCACAACTCCCACGGAGCCAAATCTGTAGCTTTTAGTGCC
The DNA here is from genome assembly GCA_013358835.2 of Ixodes persulcatus. NCBI lineage: Eukaryota > Metazoa > Arthropoda > Arachnida > Ixodida > Ixodidae > Ixodes > Ixodes persulcatus. The sequence goes on from JABSTQ010009449.1 coordinate 688,328, forward strand.
CATCCCGTCGTGGCCGCAGGATGTGACGACAACGTCACTTGCGTTGCAATTTCATTTACAAAGAGTCGCAAATTTCCTCCTCAAGGGGGATTTTTGATGCTAGTAGTTGGTCATAAGAGCTGTTAATCATCGCACCCAAGGTCATTGAAACAATTTCGGCCAATGACGTACCCCATTTTTACCCTATTCTTACCAATTCATAATCAAATTCTCTACATATACAACTCGGCCTTGAACAAAGCCTGTACTGCGCGAGCGGGCCGGATGGTTAACGTAGCTTCTGCTTCCCTCAATCTTAAACTTTAAGAAATAATGAGTTTTGACTTATGGACATTTTGGAAAGCGTGCGCTCAATCGCTGCCTCTCTGGGAGTTTGCGGAACCTGGTTTCAATGATATCAATTTGTGAAAGACAACCGTTTATTGAGGACGAACGCATAAAGTTAGGGCCATACCTTCTTGCAATTGGCATTACTGCTGCGTTATGATGTACTCAGTATAAAATACTTATTTTAAAATTAAATTAGCCGCGGTATAGGCAGGCGGTATTTCGCCCTAATGGGCATACATTCTGTCAGGCAAAAAGAAAGTTCTCATTCACAACCGATGAGGCCTCTCAATTTCAGAAATACATCAGCTGCGCTTCAAAATGAATTAGGTGATTAAGGACAGATTTATGTCTGGTGATGAGGATGCACCGTGGCACAGTGTGCACTAAAGGAGCTCTGAAAGTGAAAAATGGCAGAGAAGCCTGCAGCCATACTGTTCTGCCATAAAGTGGCTGTGCGGATGACGGATCTCATTTTATACGGCTTGACCAGTGGCGTACCATCTTGATTCTTAAGAGGGGTGGGGGGCAAACCAGACCACCCCCCAAAGGCCGGGGGGCGGTTCCCTAGGCATCCCTTGGGCGCCGCCGGCCAGTGCTTGCCCTGCCCAGTGGCGGCTGTTTCAGGGGGAGGGCAAACACATGCCTTGATGCCCCCCCCCCCCCCCCCCAATGAGAACGGGGGGGGGGGGGGGGGGGGGACAAGCGCCACCCTTGCCCCCCGGTTAGTACGCTCATGGCCTTGACAGTATCGAAGGTGAGAGCTACTGCGCTTTAATGAACGTGTCGACTGAGTAGCCATGGGTACTCGAATGCTAGGCCATTCGTCGTTCGCAATGAACACAGATAACCTTAGCCATCAGGAAGACCGCGCGCATTTCTGAAATAGCAATCAATCTGAGCTAGAACTGTGGGTACGTAAAGCGCCATGGTGAGATATTCGGCACAGAGTGCCATTTTCAGTTAAATGGCATGGCGTGTGTGTCATCTGAAGTCAGTGACTGACGAAAAGTTGCGGGGCGTTGCTTATCAAGTTCACGCATCTTAATTCGAGATACTTCCTTGAGCGCCATTGTTTCCCAATGCCGTGCCCTTATTGGCCGCAAATGTTCTTTACGTTTCTTAAGCTGTCTCTAGAAAGTTTTAGAATAGGGGGCCTTCACGCTTTCGGAACAGTATCCAGCTTTGGGCTTAGCACTGCTCTTGCGCAGAAATTCTGGGCTCGCGCAGTTCGACTCCCGAAGATCTCTGGGGAATAAATGACGTTGGGGTCACCTATTCTAAAGCTTCCTGTGGGCTATATACATTACGAGTGGCCTTCCAGGTCGTCTTTTCCTTGTTGTTGTAGTTGTTTTTGGGAGGGGTTGTGGTTTACTCCGGACCAACTGTCAACTAATATTTTGTCTTTGTTTAAAGGCCGACCTACAAAATACTGTTCTTCCGGGAAGCAAACCGTTTCCAGTTTCCTTCTCCCCATTCCTACTCGGACTCCTTTCTCCTCCTCTCCTTGTAAGAGCGGATTTTGCGCAATTCCTAGCAGAAAGGAAGAGGGTTTCCCTCTTTCTCAAAAGAAAATAAGGAATTAAGGGAGAGTTTCCTTCTTTCCGGTGGTTCGTGGGCCTTTAAGTACACTTCGGTTTTCTGATTTCAGATCCCCCACCGCCACCAACTTATCGCGTCGCTGGCACCTCAGCGCGGACCATCTCACTCGTTTGGGAGCACCCCACAATCAGCTTGGACGACCCACCCATTCGAAGTGAGCATGCTTGAACCATTATACCTTACATTTCTTTAATGACATGAATGGAGGAGATGGCTGCGAAACGAGCAAATATCTCTATTTAGATTAATCAAGCGGAGCAACATGCGTAACATTTTCAGGCCGACCCCAAAGACGACGACTGATTGCCCGAGAGGCGGGCTTGCTGCGCCATCTCTTGATAGGTTACAAAAGCAGGCGACGTCTTTGTGCATCTGCGGCATACTGCTTGCGGTGCCGATGGAGAGATGGCGCCACAATCGCAACTCTCGTGCGACAGCGTCATTTACCCGGAGCCAGCCCTTGAAAATCTCACACATTGTTAAAATATGTCACAGAAACGAAGCTGCGCGGAAAAAATCACAAAGTAAAATTCACTCCAAAAAAAAGGGGGGGGGGAGGTTTCGATATAAGGGGATTGGAGTGGCTCGCAATATGGATCTACCTGCTATGCTCAAGCATTGATTTACATGGCCGATCAAAATAGCACATAAAATGCGGTTCATATTTCACTTGATACACTACTCGCGTACCGTCATCAGTGGTATTCATCCTTCTATGTGGCATAATATAGGTATTCACCGTTTTGCACCATACTCTTTGTTCAAATTAAATGTTTGTTTTTGCGCCTGTTATATATGATATCCGATTGACTATTTCGAGTTGAGGAGGGCTTCAAATCTTGTTATACGCATACTGGGTATACCACTGGGAGTATGATAAAAAAACAGTATACTATGTTGCAGACGTTGTTCGTTTCTCTTGCACAGCTTACTACGTATTGTGGAGAGTCGACGGCGCAGCAGAGGAGCAGTGGCGAGAGCAATCCGTCGGCTCGGACCGCAATGGCTTCGCCCTTTCTGGTCTCGCATGTGGCACTCGGCATCAGCTGCGCATGCGCGCTGCGAGCGATGTCGGTAGGGGACCCGAGGGACACCTCCTGACCGCTTCCACCGAAGGCGGCCGTAAGTGGGGCGGAACCTTCTTGTCCCTTTTTTCGTGGCAAATTATGGCTGATAACTGTCCTTTTATATCGTTTTGTTTTTGCAGTGAGCAGCATAAGTAACTAGAATACGATGTTGACACTTTTTTTTTTGCCGTTTGCCCGTACAAGTTGATGGTAGGAACAATTCGTACGACTTTATTTGGTGGAGTATACTTCGTTTCCTTTTAAAGAACTGCGGCAGCCGACACTAAGCACCTCAAGCACCTTTGCGCAACTCAAGCGAGCTGCGCAAAAAATGCGTAATCACGGCGCTCTTTGTTTTTGTGAGATTGCTCATCTTGGTTAAACAAATCGCATAAAATAAAAATCGCAGGATGGCGACTGAACCAATCAGTGTGCGTGGTTGGTTCAGTGGGTGAAAGCAAACACAGAAACGGGATGGGCGCCGTGACGATGCGCTTTTTGCGATGCTTGATTGCTTCGGATAGTGTCGTGTGCTTCTGTCGGACTTAAAATGAAACAGAGTACGGAGAAGTACAAAGACGATAATTTTAAAATGTGGTATTAAAAAACGATAAAAATAAGTTTCGGTAGCTTATATTTGTTTATGTGTTGTGCTCCGTGCATACGTATGAACGTTTACGCGGTCTAAAACGTCAAGCGTGCTGCGTAGTGTTTTCAGGCAACTGCCGGTTAATCTGCGTTACAAAAAAAAAAGTATCATTCTTGTTGTTTAGAGTCTTACCATGCATGGAATATGAATCCTGATGAGAGATCGTTTACACTTTACATTCCTGTGTTATGTTAGAAGGTCGTTTTGGGGAAGTAAAAAAAAAAACTGACGTTGAATGATGTACATCACCTTCTTATAATTGGACATATCCATGCATCACGGAGAGTATCGGCATGCGGTAACTGCATCACGAGACGGGGGATATTATTTTAGCCAGCGCAAAGGTTGGTTCGATTCCTGGAGCGATTTGCAATCAATACGTGTGTTTCTCTCGCTGGCTAAATCACCCGCAAGAATTTTTTTTTTATTAGCGCTTTATATTAGGCTTTTTGGAGAGAATACACTAGCGTTCCAGCCTATTCTGCTCAGCAGCATAGGTCTTGCACGCCGTTTTCCTTAATTTCTGCTTAATAGATTTTTCTTCCATAAATAACTTTACATGCCGCTCCTAAAGTACTAAAGGACGGTCTGCAACGAGAAGGCCGGGACGCGTGGCCTTCTATGCATGCTGCTGTACATAGAGGGAGATAAAACTGCGGAGCGGAGAGGGGTTGAGAGAATGTTCAATTTCTTCGATGTGCCCTGACGCGCAGTCCCCCCCCCCCCCCCCCCCCCCCCCCCCCTCTCCCAAACTAACACGTCCCGTACGCTTTTATTGCCTCGAGATGGCGCAGCATGTATCGAAAGCCCTGCGTTTGGGTTTCATCCCCTTCACGTAGTGACCGAATGCTGTTCTTTTCAGTTACATTTCAAGCCTTTTCACCATCTTTCTCCGCCCAAACATTGACTTTAATATTCTTTATTTGTTTTTCCTCGGACAAAGCCCGAAAGAAGGGCCAGTGCAAAAGGCTAAAGAAGCCTGGCGTGGCAGCGGTCCCTACCGTCAACACATGGAAATTATAATGGAAATGCACTCCATCTCACGAAATAATGGAACATGATAAAAACTTTTATAGAACTGAGACAGACATACATAATACATATGCAACAAGAAAAGCCACATATATAAGAATAAAAACGCGTACTGAATTAAAAAAAAACGAGAATAAAGATTATAATCAACATAAAAACAACAAAAAACAAGTCATCTAAGGAACACACAAATAACAAACATCATCATCGCTCACATTACGGAAACTGAACAGTATATACCCAACAAAAATAACAAGGCGAGTCACGCACATCAAATAAAACCAGGATGAACTTTGAAGGTAAAAAGTATAGGAAAACGCTTTATTCTGATTAGGAAGCTTAGATAAATTTTATATTGCTGCCTACCAGCAGCGCTCTACATTTTTCTTTTAATGAAGGAAACGATTTTGCATAGTTCATAGATGGCGTGTTATTTAATAGACTAATTGTTTGATAGTGTATCGGCTGCCTTCCGTAATTTCTTCTTGTATAGGCTTCCTTTCTTTTAATATGACGGAACGGATACAATTCTTCTGTTGCGACTGGTGTGGCGTAGAACCTTTTTTTTTATAAATTAATTGAAATAATTTGGAGTAGTATACTTTATTTGCCTTTAAGATCGTGTATTAAAAAAGGTGGTTCCGTCCGCAGTCCCTTATTCCTCCCCCCCCCCCCCCTCCCCCCTAATTTTCGAGTAGGCGTAGAACTTTTTTTGTAGGTTTAATAATTTATGGTAATCGGATACTGTAGTTGTGCACATTTGGAACAAAATAGTTAGTAATAAAATGTATCAACTAACAATATGGGGGAAGGCTTGCCACTCTATAAATACAGCCAAGAACTCGTGATGATTCTGAGTTTTGTTACCCATGCGTGTTCTTCAATTTAACTTTTGGTTAAACCACACACCCAGAAATGTTTGCTCGGTTTCTTGTTCTATTAAATCACCTTTAAACGTAATTTAGGGGAGTATGTAAGGTGTTTTGTTGCTAATTAAGAATCACATACTTTGTTTTGCTTGTGCTTAATTGTAACCCATTGAAACTCAGCCATTTTGAAGGCTTTACAAGATAGGCGTTTGCCCTTTTCTACAGGCACTCTGGAGCTGCTTTCCTAAAACATATATTAGTGCCACCCACATACATTATTCTAATCCGGGAACCAGAAATGCTTGCGATATAATTTATATAAACTAGGAAAAGTAAAGAGTAACATGGAACCCTGCTGGACACAATGACTCGTTTTTTTTCTTATTTGATTCTAAGTTGTCAATTTTTACGCATTGCAGCCGATTTGTTAAGTAGCTTTTTAGTAATGCGAGTGCGACCCCGTGGATGCCGTAATGTTCTAGTTTTCGCACTAAAATTGTATGCTGTACGGTGTTGAATGCTTTTCTCAAATCTGAAAACAGTCCGAGTGTAATTTACTTGTCTTCAACATTTTCAACCGATTTCTCTTTTATGTCCAGATGGGCTTGCTCTATAGATGTTACCTTTTGGAACCCGTATTGGGCGGTGGATATTACACTATGCTTTGTGAAGAAAAAAAAAAACTTTTCAGGCGGTGTTTTATTATGCCTTCAAATGTTTCAAAGAATATTATTATTAGAGAAATGGGCCTTTAATTTTAGATACTATTTTTACTACCGCCCTTCCGAATAGGAGTAACTTAGCCAGCTTTAATTGAGTCGGGACAATACCCATCTCCAACATGTTATTCACGAAGTGTAATAGAATAGGGCTAATATTTCTAGCTGCATGCTCGAGTGGATCAGCCTCAAATGGAGTACGGACCTACGACAGCCATTTGCTACTAACGGTAGGTTATTTTAGTTTCTTTGGCTAACGAATGTGTCACTTGACCTTGAACCCCCCTTGCAGGCAAGGTATACCACGGGAGCGATACTCCATTTAGCAGCAAAGCGGCCCTGAGGGGGGATGGGTATATATTGGCTTAATTCTGAGAACATTCTTAAGTGCACTGCTTTACTTATGCTTCCAGATAAGGTTACTGGCATGCCGTAGAGTGGCGCTTCTAATATGATGTGTTGAGGGCGCATCGCGATTTAATAATCTCCAAAAACTGAGATTTATATTTTAACGTTATGAGCCGGGGAGTGCAGCACGTGTTTTTACCTTAATAGCGGCCTAGCCGCGGTTACATTCCCCTCATTCAGTCAATAACATCTCAATGAAGCCTAGGTTTTCTGTTTACGCTGATTGACTCGCCGTTATCGGTACTATTTACGGCAATCTAATCAAAGTTTCCAAAACATAAATAAATAACAGGCACGCTAACCTGAATTGTTAACAAATATAAAACTCTACAACGTAACGAGGACGTGCCAGGAACAATACGAAGCACAAGAATACATCATCATATTTTATTCACCAGTCCGTAATGCAAGTAAAAATATTCAGGCAAATTACGAAGCCCCAAAAAAGCATCTCAACTCTCAAATTAGCCTTGCGCCGGCGTAATGGCAACGACACTTTTGTTCCTTCCTCCACCTCATATGCGAAACTCGCTTCTTAAACGAGAGTAAATACGTCGGCGTTTGTACTAAAAAAAAAACAGTATAATCACTGTCATTTTAAGGAACGCAGGGTGTGGCGAATTCCGAGCCTTTTATTAATGCTCGGTTGCTATTGACATTGTGGCATTAGCCAACAAGAACGCAAATCACACACCAAGGGGCGTGAAGAAATCTGGCCACAACTTCCTTTAAGGCTGTGATCGAAAATTGACGCGCGGATGGGGTTTAAGGTGTAGGCGGACATTATACTGAAAGAAAAAACACAAAATTAGTCCATAGAACGTGACAGGTAATGCCGCAAGAGACGAAAGTGCATGGAATCTCCTAAGTGATCCGGATTTTTCGCAGGTCCGGTCCTCCAGCATCCAGACAGACTTGTGGAGGCCAACTCCACGGCCGCGTGGCTGCGACTAGATGCCTGGTGGAACGGCGGTTGCCCCATCAGCCACTTCGCCGTGCACTACCGAAGCGCAGCCTCCGGAGACGCCGACTGGACGCTGGTGTCGAGTCACGTGCCCACCAGGCTCGACGAACCCGTTGTGCTGGTGGACCTGACTCCTGGCTCCTGGTACGTGCTACTCATCGTGGCGCACAATGACGCCGGAACCACGAGGTCGCAGGTCAACTTCGCCACGCTCACGCCAAGTGGAGGTGAGGAAGTCAGCTGTGCTAAAACACAGCTCGCTACTTTCATTTTATTTAGTGTTTTTATTGTGTGCGCTCATGATCAGCTGATGTGTTGAAACCAGACTTGTGCCTATCTCAAATACGCTACTCAAGATACTGTATCTTAAATACTTTTGGAGTATCTTGGTATCTTGCAAATACCCTTGATGGAGAGTATTTAATACTCTATTTTAATTACAATTCCGAGTATCTTGTACTCATTATCTTAAAACAATTTGTTGACATTCCGCCATTTTCCGAGTTTTTCGGTATGAAGTGGCGTGGGTGTTGCACGAGGAAACGTGAACATTCTTTCGAGCAACCGAATCCTGTTGCTGGCTCCGACTGTGACTCATATTTCAGCCCAAGGTTCGTACAATGAAGGTTCTCCCCTCGCCTACTCAAACGACCTACGAGAACAATGCAGACTTGAGTGTCAAGAAAATAACAAATAGAAGAAAATGAGAAGTGGACACACAAAAAAGTAGACATTTTGTTTTGCTTTTTGTATATTTGACCCCGCTAAGGCAAAACGTCGAGATTTTTTTTTCTTCTTTTCTTTGTGTTGTCGGTCCGGCACTTATTGCTCTCGCGAACACTGTCTCTAGCATTGATAAGCAGAAAACGCATTGATAAGCAGAAAACAGTAAGGAAACGAACTAGGAGCTGGATCACCTCTCAAAATGCCAACAAAGTGTCCCCAACGTTGAGTGGTTTTCTGAACGCAACCTACTTGAAGAAGGTGCGACCACTGCCATGGCTATTATGCGGGTTCTCTTTGTTATCCATTCACTCATATCCTTGTCCCAAGATCGTTTATAGTGAACTCCCCGTATAGAGAATATGGTTTGTAGTTAAATGCTGCGTCTAAAGTGCGCCGCAGGGTGTGATATTCAGCGAAGTCACTATTGCCGAGGCGCTGTGACCCGTTTGTTGCCCCCACACCTCGGTGTTTACCCGACACAAGGCCTGTGCACATGTCCACAGGCCTTGTGAGCATGTTTTGTGTCATCTTTTTTAATACGTGGCTTGCACATGACGTCATTTCCGATGCCCTCCAGAGAAGAGGGGAAGAAGGAGCACCCCTCTTATCAGGATCCTCCTTTGTGCCTCCCGGATTTGCACAGGCGTCGCTTTTCTCCTCCCAGAAGATTATAGAATATTACCCTGTCACTCAATATTCTTACAAAAGCAGCTTCCCTCTCCTCCTTTTACATGGTGTTCAAAAGTATGCGTTAATGAAAAAATACCAACAATTAGGGAAGTGACGTTAAAGGGCCCATGAAACGAATTTTGGGCTGGAATGAATCAATTTATATTGGGATTTTACTAATAGCACATCGTTCAGTGGGCTAAAAGAAAAAAGGTAGAAAGTCAAAAGCCTGACTTTCAGTACGAAAATTGGAAAAACACAGCGGACTATTCCGTAAATCCTTCCCTTCGTAAGCGCTCTGCCTTTTCACTGTGCTACATCCGCGGACACCGGAGCGCGTCACCGGGCCCCCGCAGCGCGTCACCGGACCTCACTTACTCCCTTCATCCCTAAGCTGACATTGTGGTGGAAGCTACGCGCTAGCCGGACCAATCAGCCACCCTCCTTTCATCACCTGACCTTATTCTCTGCGCGTGGGTATGCGCGAGAGAGCGTGATCACGTGGCAAAAGTGTGGCTGGCCTAAGGAGCACGTAACTTTCATAGCACTGTCAGCTTCGGGGTGAACGGGGTGAACGGGGTGAGGAAAGCAACTGTCTGAATTTTGAGCGACGGGCTAATCTTCTAGGGGGAGATGGATGTGTCCGGATTAGACAAACGAGAGTCCGAGCAAGAGGGACTCCCCCTTTCCGTCTTCTTGAACTGTTCGGTAGAATGCGCGATTTACGAGTTGAGGAGGAAAGCTAAACAGGAAAAAGTTGGAAAAGCGTTTCATGACTCCTTTAATTAAGTGCCGGATCTCCCCCGAAAGCAGTCGTCAAAGGATGCGAACTTGACCCACTTCGGCTTTTGTGCTGAGCTGGGTAAAGTCACTGGATCCTGCTTTAGAGCTGGGAACCCTGCATGCTGCATTGTTCATGCAGGCCGGAGTGGTAACAAGAGCCCCTCTCCCCCTCACCGGAGAACACGAACTCCAGCCGAACGCTGACGCGTCAGCCGAGCGTTGAGCCATTGTATTTGTTGTCCCCTCGGTCCGATGTTATGAGCAGAAGGGCCAATCAAACAGCGAAGAGGCCCAACGTCATGGCGTGCTCTCTGCAGTTGATAGGACCAGTCGGTATTTGCCATCTGTCTGTGCGTGCTCCTCCGCCGGCTCGTCCTATCAAGCGCAGAGAGCACGCCATGACGTTGCGCTTTTTACGCTGTTTGATTGGCCCTTCGGCTCATAACATCGGCCACGCTTGGACGGAAGGTGAAACGAAGTATAGTTCTAAAGTTAACCGCTTGGGGCGCCATGGTCTGATCTCCTCCCCAAAAGCTAAAGCGACCTCTTTCTTGTTGTCCCAGAAATGTTTTGTAACATCTATCAGTGATATTGCCACGCGCGTTGCCCGGCGAGCGCGTGGCCGAATGGTTACCGCGCTTGGCTCTCGCGCGGAGGCTCCTGGTTCAATACCAGAAAGCGGACTTCTCTTTTATTTATTCCTTCAACTTGACATTCTGGTAAGTTCGAGAATTTTGTCGTCTGATCGAGTTACGAATGTTCTACGCGACGAACGTTCTACGCCAAATGTTCCAGAAACCCACGCGGGTATCAAAAGGTGCTCCGAGTGGCGGTCTGGAGTCAGTCTCGCCCCAGCGGTCGAGCTGTTTCGCCGACATCGACGCCTGCAACGCTAGCCTTTCTCTATTTTGTTTTGGAAACAAGTCCGCCCCATTACACGTTTAGCTTCTTCAGATATTCTCCGCCTCATAATTTATCATTCGTGACAATATTTTGCTCTTTATAGTCGGACTGCATAAAATAGTCCTACGATACTTTTTTTTTTTGTGTTTTGTGTTGTTGCGTGCTAATAAACCATTCGGGTAACCTATATTTGAGTAGCTGCGTAATTGTCGTTGTCAATGCCGTCGATACAAATTAAGCAATGCGGAAGTATCTTCAAAAGTAACTGAAATACATTACTAAGTATTTGAACTCTACTCAAGATACTTTACATTGAAAGGAACTTGAGTAGTATTTTAAATACTTTACGAAGCAGGTATTTTGTAACTTAACTTAAATACTTTTATCGAGTATTTTGTCCAACACTGGTTGAAACCAGTAGGAGCAGGGAGGTACCACATTTGCCTGAAGAACTTGAATTTTCAAAAATATTTGATTTAAACTATCAACATCTGGTGCACCGCGGATCTTATACGAGTGTTTTATGCGTGTCATGGGGCTTATTCGGACGGTATGATCCGAGAGAAAAGAAAGGGAAGCCACCAAAACTCGCCTTCGGACGAGGACGTTAATATATGATGTGAAATCAGGAAAATAAATTAAATCACGTAAGCATTTATACAAACAAAAATGTAGAAGCTCTTTTTTATCATTTTGAAATCAAAGTAGGGCAGTTGCAGCGTTCTAAAAGCCTCCTATATTCATAATAAACTGCACGACCAGTATAATGATCGGAAATAATTCGGAAAATACGGTTTTGAACACTTTCTAGTATAACTTGGCTCCAACGCCCAATACATTTCGAGACAACTAAGAAAAACTCTAGGGTGGACCGAATTAACAAAACATAAACTCGTAATTTGCAAACTTACCTACTTTTGAAGTCACTCACAAAGTGAGAACGGCAGGAAGGAGCCTCACTTGTCCCGCCTCCAGCGCTGGCTTTCTACCTTCGAAAAAAACGCCTCGGCATCTCGATCAGGGCATGGTGCGTGTCATACAGTCCAGGCGATCGAAAAACACAACATGCCATTCTGGAGGCCTAGAGGTGGCGGCCGGCGTTTCGCTAATAGAGTTAGCTAAGTCTCTTGGCGAAACGTCGGCCGTTACTCTGAGAGCTTCTGGAGTTTGCTAGTTTTAATGGCCTTTGTAATGCTATGCTGGAGCGTACTTTATATGTAGTGACTCGTGCTTGAATCAGAACTTATATGTGTGGGGCCCAGTCACCATGTTAAGGTGGAATGCTGGCCAAATATTCAACATTACAGCTACTGCGGCATGTCTAGTATTTCGATCAAATCGAGGCTGCGGTATTCGGTGTGATGCGTTCTATGAAGTGAGAAGAACCATTTGTTGAAAGTTACGGCAGCGTCTCATGCAGGCCAGACGATTTCCTTCATCGCCGCACCTTCCGTATAGTCGCTGCCTCTTGTGAAAGAGTACACGCTTAGGGTGTTGGCGAAAGCTCGGTTTAAATACGCAGACAGGCAGTAACTGCGGATATTTTTTTATATTATTTCCCAAAATTTAATATACCGCCCAGTCAAAAAACAGCAGGCAATAAGACCGTCGCGCATGTTGAGGTAGCCCCCTTGGGAGTACTGCGCCTGAAATCCGTGAGGTGGCAGTGACGACCCAGGAAACGTCCGTGCTGAGAGCTATATGTAAGGTCATGCCTCCCACTCGATTCCTAAAGGGGCCTTAGAGGGGTATAAGACGGCAGATTATTCGTGTCATGTTCTCGGACACGCAAGTCGGTATATATATTGTATTTAATAAAACGTTAAAAATGATTAAAGAAATGTAGTTCAATAACAAATATCATAAACCGCTCCTCTTTAAAGTGACGCTAAACTACCGAAAAGAGTTGTTAACAGGTGCCGTGCAGCAATGTTTGGACTTCGGTCAAGTTATTGTTCGAATCGTTCCGTGGTACGTCTAGAATAAAAAAAAAACTCAAAAACAATGTTTTCTGCGCACGGTAGCTATTTTTTTTAAATTGTGAAACGATTGATCTTTTTGGCGCCCCCGACCACTCTCAACTCTTAAACCATCTTCGGTGCCACGTGAGCAGTGACGTGTTACCGGGGGAACTGGGGACACAAAGTATGCGGTTGGCTTCTCTTTCAGAGGCCGAAATGTGTGCGGCCTCTGATTGCGCTTCACGGGGCGATCTTGTAGCTTGGTCTGGTCGATGGGGAGAGGGAGGGGGTGAGAGAGAAGAGGAGGAAGGCGGCGAAGCGTTTACCTTGCCGTAAGGAATTTGAACTGACGCTGTAGCGGCGGGGTAGAGCACGGGAGAGGCTTATAATTATTCACCGGGCAGATGGTATTTCCTACCTTGCCACGTTGTTACAATGAACCCAAGCTGACGTCGCGCCTTAGTTCCCATGGCCGACACCCCGCGGCTGCAAATCGCAAAATATCCCTGTTCTTTGCTTTGCTGTTACCCAGCACAATCGGGATATTTCAAACGAATGAGGGGGTTTCACCATCCTTTTTGGTAAGATAAACAATGTAAAAATTAAAACCTGCAAATTATTTTGAGGTTAAAATTGTTGCATCGCCGCTTTAAAGGTACCATGAAATGACTTCTTTTAACTTTTTGACGAATAATTTTTACAATAATCTATCAATGTTCACCGAACGCGGAAGATGCACCCGTTTTAGTCTCGGTTTATTAACTTCTACACGAAAAATAATGCAATATTGAAGCGGTGCATGGTCGAGAAGATAAGCTTCTCCATTCTTCAAGAAGGTTCGCGTATGCTTTTACCCCGAGCGTAAACGATAAGGAGGGCAAATGTCCTTGCCTAGTCAGTGCGCCCTAGCTCCTTCCGGAACATTCTAGGTCGAATATTCGAGATGACAAGCATAGTAGATAAAATGCCGAGCGCCGTATTGCCGATTCATTTGCTGATTCTCTGTCGCGATAGCCAGCTGTTACGCCGACGCACCGTTGATTGCTGCTGCCACCATCGAAGTTCGCTGCTGCTTTCTCGACGTCTGTTATTTTTTTTTTCGTTTCTGTCACAATTTCACCTTCACTAAATATTTTGGTTCATGCCGTTTTCTTCTGAAAGTAAACATCTTCGACAGAAATCTGTCTGGTTTAGGGAACAATCTGAAAAAAGAAAACTCAAATCAAAAGTTTAGAAACAAACAGTTCTCAACGTTTCGGGGTCGACTTGACTCCTTCTTCAGGGGTGACTAAAAATGGAATGGGACAGCGCGAGCTTCGACCTCTCCTTCCTCTTCTACCGAGTTGATGTTGTGTGAACGTGACGCAGGCCATGGACGTAAATAGATGGTAAGGCCCCGAGGGACCTGTTAGGCTTCCCCGGTGTGTTCTGGATATGCGATGACTTCAAGAACAGACGTTTTCGAACATGTGGCTCCGTGTCTATCACGTGCACGTTCCCGAAGTCGATCCGATGATCAAATACTTCGCAAGGTTCCGCGACGGCGCTACGCTCGCAATCGAAATTGCGCACATCGTTCTGCTGCTGGCGCATGCGTTCGGGAAAAGATTTAGTTTCACCGATGTAGGCGGCGGGGCACTCTGCGCACGGTATCTTATAGACCACGCCTTGTGCTTTCTCTTTTGGGAGGCGATCTTTCTGCCTTGGCACGAGCCGTCCTAATGTTGAAACTGGCTTGTGCGCCACTTGGATCCCTTCTTTTCGGAGCACGCGCGCCAGTGTCTCGCTCGTCCCTTTTACATAGGGGACGCTGATGCGAGCGATGGGGCGGGGCTGTGTGTCACCCGACGATCCATGGTTGTTGCGCGTGCAGCACAGTCGACGGGCGAGACGTTGAACAAAACTCCTTGAATAGCCGTTTTTTTGGAGGTCAGCAAGTATGGTCTGTTTCTCCTTTCTTCTGTCTCTTTCCGACGAGCAGATGGTCATTGCTCTAGACAAGAGAGTAGATACCACAGACGTCTTGTGACTCGTTGGGTGGTTTGAGTCAAAATAAAGGTAGCGTCCGGTGTGTGTTGGCTTCCTGTAGACCGTGAATCCCAGCTTGTCTCCTTGCCTTTCCACCAGAGCATCGAGGAAGGGCAAGACTCCATCTCTCTCGTATTCTACAGTGAACTGGATGGCCGGTTCTATGGAATTCAGGTGTGCGAGGAAGTTGTTCACCTCTGATTTCTTCACGACGCAAAAATAATCATCCACATAGCGCATGAACTCTTTTGGCCTGTTGGCGAAAGTGCTAAGCGCTTTCTGTTCAACCACTTCCATTGTGAGGTTTGCCGTCGTTACAGAAATAGAGGCACACATTGCCGTTCCGCTGACTTGTTTGAAAATCTCACCCTTGAAGCTGAAGTACGTACTGCCAAGGCAGAACTCGAGAAGGCGGCATAGCTCATCTACACTGAGGCTGGTTCTTGAGCCCAATGTTTCGTCTTTCTCGAGGACCTCTCTGGCTGCAGCAACTGCTAAGGGAACTGGCACGCTGGTAAAGAGTGACACAACGTCGAAAGACACAATCGTGTCATCATCGCTGAGTCTCACTTGCGAGGCACGTTCCAGGAAGTGGCCGGTGTTCAGCACATGGGTCGGCGTATTTCCAACAAGGGGAGCTATAGTACGGTGTAGGTAATTCGATAACGCTCGGAGCGGTGAGGTCGTAAAGTCTACGATAGGTCTCAATGGGACGTTAGGTTTGTGGGTCTTGGGTAGTCCGTAGAAGCTTGGCGCAGAGCCATTCCTGCAGATGAGATGCAAGTAAAGGGATTTCGACTCTGGATATTGCATGAAAATGTCAGACAACATCTTGTTCATGTTCCGTTGAATTTGGGATGTTGGATATTTCTTGAGGTTTTCATATGCCGGGCTTTCCAGAGGATCCCGTGCCTTCTGTTTGTACCCCTCCCGGTCCAGGACGACGGTAGATTTTCCTTTGTCTGCCGGCAGTAGCACAATCTCTGCATCCTCGCAGAGCTTCCCAAGCGCAGCAGTTTCATCGCGAGATAGATTGTGGCGTTGCCTCGGCGGAGGTTTTGAAAGGATGCCTATCGCTTTAAGTCGTACACCTTCCCGGACGCTAGGGTCTAGTCGCGCAATGCCGTCTTCCACAGCGGCAACCATTTTCGGCAGAGGAGGCCGGGTCATGGTCATGTTGAAGCCGGGGCTTTTTGCCAAGACTTTAATCTCACAGGGGGAGAGTTGTCTTGAAGACAGGTTCGTGACAAAACTGGCGGTGTCAGCGCCTCTCCTGTCTGGGTCTTTTTTTCTTAGCATAGAAAGCTTCTCTTCTTGAGATGCTTGTCGTTTTTCTCTAGTAGCGGAGGAGATGCTGGAAGCGAACGACTGCAAGGACGGGAGCACACTGGGGATGCGATGTTCGAGCTGCCGACGCGTGAAGTACAGGTCCAGTTCTTTCCTCCTTATGATGGAGTGGCACTCGTGAATCCTGGCGCTTACCAGCCGGTCCTCCGCCTGTGCCAAGATCTTGTTTCCCTCCTGGGTGTGTACGAGGCGCTTGAGACGGAGGTTCTGGGGAATCACGTGCAAGTCCTGGCAGGCCCTCGTGAAGTCAATATGGGTCTTGTAGGTAGCGATGCTGCGGGGGATGTTGACAAACCGCTTCGCTAGCTGGGCTGTCTCCGATCCAAAGTCAATGGATAATGACTTGAAGGTAAACATCTTCAACAGAAATCTGTCTGGGTTGGGGAACAATCTGAAAAAAGAAAACTCAAACCAAAAGTTTAGAAACAAACAGTTCCCAACGTTTCGGGGTCGACTTGACTCCTTCTTCAGGGGTGACTAAAAATGGAATGGGACAGCGCGAGCTTCGACCTCTCCTTCCTCTTCTACCGAGTTGATGTTGTGTGAACGTGACGCAGGCCATGGACGTAAATAGATGGTAAGGCCCCGAGGGACCTGTTAAGGTTCCCCGGTGTGTTCTGGATATGCCATGACTCCAAGAACAGACGTTTTCGAACATGTGGCTCCGTGACTATCACGTGCGCGTTCCCGAAGTCGATCCGATGATCAAATACCTCGCAGTGTTCCGCGACGGCGCTACGCTCGAGATCGAAATCGCGCACATCGTTCTGGTGCTGGCGCATGCGTTTGGGAAAAGATTTAGTTTCACCGATGTAGGCGGCGGGGCACTCTGCGTACGGTATCTTTTGACCACGCCTTGTGCTTTCTCTTTTGGGAGGCGATCTTTCGGCCTTGTCAAGAGCCGTCCTAATGTTGAAACTGGCTTGTGCGCCACTCGTTTTCTTCTGTCTCTTCATTCGTCCTTCGCGACAATATCGACTTTTTCTTCCTCTCCAACTCGCCGCAAAACAAGCCGCGGCGTAATTTTGAAAGTCGTGACGTACTCTGGTACCGGAACCGGACGTCCTCTCGGCAGTAGGAGAATGGGAGTTTTAGCGGCGAGCTGACAGTGTGCTGGTAGGTTTTACCACAGGATTTTACTGCGCTGATGGCGCCGATGCCACCGACATATTTTCTGAATAGGCGCCTCTCACCACCGCAATACCCATGGACACATCGCATCTGACCGAAATTCAATTAATTAGGTTGCACTACACCGGCAGTGTGGGATTGGTCCCACTCGCCGTTACGCCGGTTGGAAAGTGCGCCCAGCCTTCCGACTAAGACTCCAGTTCCTCGTCGGAATTGGACGACAACGAGTAGCGACTCCGATGTAAGCAATCTTCCGAGAATACATGGATGGCCTTAGACCTGGGGTCTCTCAAACCGATAAGCTTGCACCAAGTGCTTAGACGTGGTTCCTGCTGTGGCAGGCGGTGGAACTGTAGCTGGATTTTTTTAAGCTCCGGGCTGCACAAAGTGTAATTTCTGGCACTTGCGAGGAGCGCGTTAGCTACGGCTGCGTCCGCTGTGACCGGAGAGGCCAGAACAACCGCTTTGCCACGCGCGTACACACTCCTGCAACCAATGCAACAAACGGAGCAGGTCATCAGCACGACGGCCGCTTTTCCGCCGACGTCAGTTGTTTCCGCGGTGCCTCTAAAAAGAAGGGGACGCACTGCCACACACTGGCGTAGCAAACATTGACAGAGGCTCGGAGAGCCAAGTAGGTGAAGAAAGAGAAGAAAAAGATACAGTACGCCATCTTATACGATCACGACTTTAACACATAATTTTACCTATAGCACAAGCCTCGCCAGACGCCTTTTGTACG
Source organism: Ixodes persulcatus (assembly GCA_013358835.2). NCBI lineage: Eukaryota > Metazoa > Arthropoda > Arachnida > Ixodida > Ixodidae > Ixodes > Ixodes persulcatus. The sequence goes on from JABSTQ010009449.1 coordinate 706,255, forward strand.
ATTTAAAACGACGATGTAATCTTCGCAGTGACACAGCAACGTAGAAATATAATTTCGTAATCACATAAACATTGCGAGCATTCAGGAATGCTAACACTAATAAATTTTCTCGGTGATGAAAATGCGCCGAAATTCGCATCCTTCATACACGCCTTCAAATACAGTACGCACCAGAAATACCTTGAACTTGAGCACACGCATGGGATGCGCGAAATAAGAAATCCGGGCGATGTTTCAGGACACAAATGCTAAAAAATGAAAGCCGTTTACAACTCTCTGTAACGCCGAATTAGAGCGCACCTCTTGAGGAGGAGGAGGGATGGGTACTCAGGGGAGGGTATACCCCTCCACATCCTCCTCCGTCTCCTCGTCCCCTGATCCTTCGATCTCCTCCGGGGAGGGTCACGTGACCTCGGGGGGAGGGGGGGGGGTCACGTGACCTTAGGGGGATCACGTGACCACAGGGGGTCACGTGACTCGAAGGGGGAGGTCACGTGACCTCAGGGGGGGGGGGGGTTCGCGCGGTGCATGTCCCAACATGCACCGCGCGGTTCCGCCGACGGCGACGGCGACGGCGATGGCGACGCCGACGCCGCTTAAGCTCGAAACGGGCGCCTAAGAGCTGCGCTCTAAAAAGAACCACTGTAGTTTAAGTAAACAAAGACGACGGCATGAGCGTTTCCGCTGTAGTGTGGGTGCCGCCACAACGTCGCCGCTTGAGTAGATGGATCTTCCCTTCTAGGACGTTTTGGGTTATCCTCGCGACTCAGAAGGAGAATTAGGTCACAGATAGCTCTCTACGCGGAACGATAAGCGTCTACAACGCCGACCACGTCGACGATCACCGCCTACGCGTGTTCTTCAGCAGATAGCAGGAACCGCGAACGGCATGCAACGTGCGCCGGTCGAGCTCTCTTCGCTCTCCTCAGGAGACGACTCTCCTAAGCAGACGACTCTCGTGGGCTGACAGTGCAGGCACAATCTGATCTTTCTCTTGCTCCCTTTACCCCACGACAGGTGGCGCATGGCTCCGAGCATCATAGAATTCGAAAATTACCATCACATCGCTAATTATGCTACGAAATGTGAACCAGAATATTCTTTAACAAATGTTTTAAGCGATATCCTCCGGTTATTTACTGTATATGATGGTGGTGATGGTGAGGTAGGCTCATATCCAATAGGCGACGTGGATTTGGCTGACGTGTTTTGGCACGCGGATGCATCGCAGGGAAAAGGTACAGAATTTTTGAAGGAAAGGAGATAGAAAAGAGTCCGCTTTCTTTAAGAAGTTCTAGGGCGGAAAAACATTGCAGGCGCTATATTTTTGTGTTTGGTTTTCTTTTCACATCTTTTACGACGTGCGGTGGATGAAATTCGATTTCAAAATCGTTTTATGGTTCCTTTAAGTACATGAATATGACGCGTGTGTCACAAAAATGAACTACCGCTACGCCCCCCGCCCTTCTCTCGCTCCCCCTTTCCACATCGCTCAAACGAACCTTCAAAGTCGTTATGTGAATCGCAAGAAGAGGCCGCGCGCTGGAGGCTCTAAAAGAGAGCCCAACCGGAGGTTGGTTCCCCTGAGGAGCCAACCTACTACGGCGAATCCTCACGTGGTTTGTTTGGCCGGGCTGTGCCACACAGGGTCAACGATGTGCCTTATGTCCACTCCTAAAAAACGTGTTGAGTGTAATTTCAAGGGCATGTTTTTTACCCTATATCATGGTTTTTCTTTACCTGGACTGTCACTAACTTTTTCGTGTACCCTCCATGCAGATGTGCCTTCGCAGAAGTCCCACCTGCTAAACTCCAAGATGGCGTCCTTCTATCGGCACCTAACTGTTACATTACCCATCGGCAGCTCTGTGCTTGTTTTGGTGGTGGTGCTCGCCGTCCTGTGGTGCGTACTTCACCGGCACGCCGAAGATGCCGCCGCGCGAGGAACTCCTCAAGGCAAGATGTACATCCGTCTATTTTTTGTATCTGACTTATGCAAGGGATGATATCTCGGGTGTATCTGTATTTCTTTCACTTTTTGGTTTCTGAGCTTCTATATGTTAGCTATTTATATCATGTGGCGGACACAAAATGAATAAAAACACGTGAGTGCGGTCAATGTGTACCATGGAGGTTGTATCGGGTAACAGGTGGAATTCTTTCGGTGCAATACATACAAAAAATAAGGTGTCCACATTTGTGCGATTGAAAATAAATGTATAGATATTTGTAAGCAACATAAAAGCCAAGTGAAGCAATATTATCTTATTCTATCTTCGAAAACATTCGGACGTTTTTTTTTGTTTTTTTTTTTTTTTGCATATCCAGAATACCTGACTGCTGCTTTGTAATTGAACCTTGATGTATTATAGATTCATTTCAAAATTAAGGTACGATAATGTTTTTTTTTTCCATATGACAATGAATTATTTATTGTTATTTAAGTCCACGACACCTTGTCGTTGAATAATGTCTAAAATTTGAAGATTTCCATAATGCTTTAACTTAGAGGTTTGAGCTGAATATACAAATTATTTAAATTTTTCGGCGGCTGCAGAATGAAACACAATAATTTCGCACGCAGGTAGCGTGTCAGGAGAACGCTACAAGAGCGACGTTCTTGGCTCCCCTGAGCCAACCTACTGCGGCGGATCATCACGGGGTTCGTCTGGATACGCTGTGCCACACAGGGTCTACGATGTGCCTTACGCCCTTAAAAGACCAGGTGAGAAGACCATTTCACATTTCATGGCTCAAGTTAATCTAACGCAAGGTCTAGGACTGACATATTTATGTGTTTTTTTATGTAATGTTCCTCAATATGCGCATCCTCCCGAGAAATATGGCACGGTCACAATGCCAAAACTCGCATTACGCCGGGAAATCTTTGGCAGTACAAACGCTTGAAATGCCCCATTTCAGCATAACTTTTTTTAAAAGAGCGCTATGACCCTTGTGAGTTAATCAGAACAAAAGAACGGGCGCACGTGACCATTTTCAGCAGTGCCGTCGCGTGTCTCCCTCGGATGCTCCGATTCAATCGCATGCTCCGCTCAATCCCTAAGCTAACAGTACGGTTGCAGGAACGTGCTCTTTGCATCAGACATACCGCTAGCTTTCGCCTCGTTATTACGTTTCCGCCTATATCCTCGCGCAAACAGCCAGGGCAGATGATGGAACAGAGGCGGATGATGAGACCGGTTAGCGCTTGGCTCCCACCGCATTGGGGCAGGTTTCACTATTTGCCAGGTTGTGCAGGAAAAATATGAACAGGGAGCTTAATTCTAATTCGAAAATAATTAATATTCGAGGGTAAGGGTGTCACGGGTCGTGTCTTCACCACGTAATTATCAGGCTTGGCTGACATTAGATGACGGGATAATCGCCAAATAAATTGTCTATTTAACTAGAGGATCTCGATTAAATTTTTGATTATTGGTACCAGGAGTCATGTTGAAATTTCAGTATTGACGGAAGTTGGAATTAGAGGTCAGACCGTTTGAAATAATATCGAAAATGTTTTCTTTTTTTTTTTTAATTTAGAACATCAAGTTTGGCCTTTTTTTGCCAGATTTGAAGTTGCGTTGCAAGCCCTACTTACAATGACGCTTGCAAGACTGACGACATCAATTCGATCGTGTCGTCCCTATTTGGGCAGCGTTTCAACGGTAAAGGGGAGGGGGGGTGGGGGGGTGCGCCGTACGCTACAAGTGTTGTCCATCTCCTAAACGACTACGTCACTCTTCTAGGCGTCATGGAGGGATGCTTCATGCGTTATTTTCGCGCGAAATCGCTAATTCGAACGAAAAAACGCGAACATCGATCGAATAATATTAATAGCACATTTGAGCAAACTATTTATATTGGTCTAGACTCTAATTGTAATTGGTGTCAATACTGCAATTCCAACATCACCCCTAAAACAAGCAACTAAGATTGTAATAAAGATATTTTAGCTAAATTGTCAACTTAATGTGGCGATTATTCCCTAGCCTAATCCCTGCAGATCTTAATGAATACATGGTGAAGATGACACTCGTCAGCTCCCCGCTATTTTTTTTAAATATTATTTTCAAATTTAAATCAAACAAGCCGTACTTCGGTTAGGTGCCTCAACAACGCCAACATATTCATGTCACTTCTTCCCGACACTATAACTAGGTGTATTTTACCCTTTTTCCTCTGTTTTGCATTTCGACCACCAGGCCACGACAGAGTTTGCATCGCACTTGGAATAGGCGGTAGTTCTCGTCTCCGTTCATATATTTTGCTCTGGGTGGCGGTGCCTCAGCCAGACTCGCAATTAGCGCAAGGTCGCCATATGCCTTTACGCTGCTGCAACATCTTATTTTGTTTAAGAAGCAATGTTAAACGTGCTAAGGAAGCACTTCAAAAACCCGCTTAAAGTTACTGTCGCTTCCTAGTCTTTATGGCTACGACGTGTTCTGATAGAAAGGACGCCTGATGCTAGACCATGAACACGTAAATCTATGTTTGCAGGAAGGGTCGGGGGAGGGACAACAGCAGCATGCTGAAATTAAAGTTCCAGCATTCTTTGAACCGAGTCTTTGAAGCTTCGTTTGAAACATTGTCTGCCCTGACACGCTGGGTTGTTCTTTTGCTGCTTGTGGTGCGGCTAACTGCTAAAAATTAAATCAGAAAAAAAAAATAAAATAAATAGCTTGGAATTGTGGACAAAACTACATCTAACTTACATTTTGCAGACAGTGGCGCAGTTTTTGTTTTTAATTTTGTTGGCTATGAATTTGTCGAATTATAAAATTCAACTTCACATTATGCGCACAATTGATAGATTAAAAAAAACCTTCCCTACATCTTGGCACGTAACAATAAACTTACCTTGAGCTTCTCGCAGTTACATTTTTTTATTGATTAGCGAAATCAAAATTATATATTGACTATTTTGTTTAAACTGAGAAAATAGTTTGCTTGATCGAAACAAATTTACTTTAAAACTTTCGTACAACAAGCATTTGATTCTACTATACTATCTTCTTTTTTTTCAGGTGAACAAATAGCTGTACAATCCAGAAATTCTCAGACGGCAACAGGCCTGTAAGTATTCTGACTCATTAGTCCTGCGTCATTTTCTACTTAATCTCGCGGTTACTTCATGTGCGAGTTTGAGCTTCAATATAAAATTTACTCTCGAGCTGTTTGCGTTAGAAGCTTACGGAAATAAAAAGTTGGTCCTTTATCAATTCAAAAACTTGCAAAGAATGCGGAAGTATATGGCTATTTTACCTTATAAAATTGCCTAATCCTTTCATGACTGAGACATATTTCAAATACTGAAATACCAGTTATACTTATTACTGTACAAATGACAGAGAATGACATTAACAAAGAAAGTTCTAAGTAAACAAAAAACGAGAAGTTTTGTTTTTTTAGGTTAAATGGATTATAATATTAGTCGCTGGCAGAATTCTCATTTTATATTTGGTTGCAATTTATATGTTCTCGACTCTCCTGCAGCGCTTATCTAGCCTAGACGTTTACTGAAAGTGAAGCCAGTTTTCCGATGTGCGGTATAAATCGTATATTAAATAAATATATCGGACTTTTTTCAAGAAATATCAAGGCGAGTTCATTAAAAACGGAGCCCTCTAAATGTATGACATGGGACGGTCTACCGGTAAACACACTTTTATCTTTTCGTGCCATACCAACGAAATAAATCTAGATGAAGTCGGAAAAGTGGTTGGACCAAAGTATCATTTTACTATGCAACGTAAATGCTATAAAGATGGCGCTCTTAAAACCCAACACTCACTTGTCAGGTTACCACTACTTAAAAAAAAAAAAAACGAAGCGTCAAACAGCATGATCAAATCTATACTCTTCAAAGCAATACGTCGAGAAAGCAGGCAAGCGACTGATTATCACTCGGCATAACAAGCACGTGTCAAAAGAACACAGTCTTCAAAAATGAAAGCGCCAAAGCATGACAGCTACAAGTTATCACGTATGTCGATGATATGGTACCTGAACAGCGCTTCATAAAGGCTGCAGCTAGGTTTCATCAGCCGAGTTATATTTCTTTATATTTCAGTATATTTATACTGATGATACACCATGTGTATTATCAGTATATTTAAGTTACAACGGCATTTATGCCGTTTTTACGTAGACCTAGACCTCAAGGCAGCTTGCTTTGAGGTCTACCCACTATCCTTCAATCGCTGTCAATCAGAACTCGCCGTTCTGACATCACCACAACCTCTGGAAATGAAGCAGACGAACTGGCGTTCCGCATTTCGTTTTTGCTCTTTTAGTTAATTTTAGATCAGTCTTGATTATATTAAACACACTAGATGTTTAAGTTTTATTTAATAGTTAGCATGTTAGGGAATATGTGAGGAGATTCGTGTCTGAATTATTTTATTGATATAAACCGCAAGATGCACCTTTGTTTTTTGTTCTGCCGTTGATTCTAGGTTAATGTTGAAATGCTTCACTTTTCGCAAGAACACCGCCAAATGTTGTGTTATTTCTGACCAGTCTCAGACAATGCACCATAGTAATTTTTAGAAACATGACCAGTGTATTTGACAATGAATCCGTTGTTTTTTTTTTATTTTCTATTTCAGAAGCAGGGACGGATCTCAACTTTTCTACGTGTCAAGCAAGTCCAAAGTGTTTGACGAGGACGAAATGCACAGGTTATGACGCGTGGTAAGAGCATCTCCATAAGTGGGCTTTAGCCTATTAATAATGACATCTCAAGTCTGTTTGAACTTTTTGGAGGGCGAAAACTCCTGTCCTCGAGCATTAATGATTGTATAGGAGTAAGTCATATGACAATGCGCCAACATAAAGATATTTTGAGGAGAGCTACCGCATGCCTTGTTTGAACAAAATGTAAGGGCGCAAACGAGCTGGTGTACATTGCACATGGTTGAAAAAACCCCGAGACTGCGGGTAAACGACACGACACTAAAAAGTCTCTAACACAGCTGAAATTTTTATTTTCCGAAACCTGGTTATATAGGCACTTCGATACAAAAGAAAAAAAGAGAGAGGGTGAGAACACCAAAGAATGCCACTTTCCACCAACGTATCCTCTGACTAAACAACAAGGACAACGGACTCTGCGTCATGCACTTCACTTATCTTTGACCTTTCGCTTCCCGACCACCAAAACACTGGTACCCCAAGCCCAGTAACACACACATAAAAAAAAAAAAAAGGAACGATCTGTCGTTTTTTTTACCCGGAATACTATACAGACATAAACCTTGAAGGTCAGAACTTCTCACAGTTTAAGAAAACGCCGAAGTTCGTTGTCCAACCCAAACGACGGCTTATTAACTGCGTTCCCGTGACCTAATATTGTTAATGACTCTTTTATCAAGCGCTTATGGTCATCTTTTTCCCGCAACTCTACTGAAGTTGAATGCCACAACGGTACACAGTTCCTACATTCGATCAGATGTTTTGACACTTCGGAGTACGGATCTTTTTCTTTATACAACGTTTGTGTTCCGTCAACCGCTCATTTATACACCGTTTAGTTTGTCCAATATAACAAAGGCCACAATCAAAGGGTATTTTGTAAATTACACCCGACGCACATTCCACATCCTTTTCTCTGTGTTTTATCGCGCAACCTGAAACAGTCGAGGCAAAAGGGGTCAAACGGCTCAATCTATAATCTGTAGAGAAGGCAGTGCCAACATTAAACCTGCTGGCTAGCGCCTTGATGTTGTGAGAAATTTTATGAAAATATGGAAGGACTACTCGCTTTGAAGGTCTAGGATTTTTCTGAGTTGACTTCTTGGGAAATATCATATACACCAACTGCTTTAAAATATGTTCCTCAGGATATCCAGCAACCTTGAAACGTTCTGTCAGACGACGAAGAGAAGAGCCAATAAAATGTGAGCATGACTTCTGTACTGCTGAATTGACGAGATTCCGAATTATCCCCAGTTTGACATGTTTAGAATGGCAGCTATTGAAAGGAAGAAGAGGTTTTGCAACGAGCTTTCCGTACTCCCAACAAAGGCCTGAACTAGTCCTAAGTTGAAGATCAAGATATTGTAAACTGTCGTCTTTCGGTCTCTCTAGCGAAAACTTTAATTCGGGCGCTGCTTCGTACACTACCCTCTCCAAAGAATCCGCTAAGGAACCATCTGTAGAACAAATCAAAATATCGTCTACGTACCTCCTCACCAGAATTTCCTTAGGTGATCTATGTTTAAAAGACTCTAGAAGACGCAGATCTAAGTCTCTTAGATAAATATCAGAAAGCGCTGGGGCTACCGCCGATCCAATACACACACCCTGTTGCTGGATGTATCTTTGACCGTTATGTTGCACCACCGTAGAACCTAGGTACACTTCTAAAATCCTAAGAACATCCTGAACAGATACCCCCGACTGCGACTGGAAACTGACCAAATGTTCTTCCAAAAAGCTGCTTACCCTAGCCAATAAGGTCTTAGGTTCTAAAGAATAGTACAGATCTTTTATGTCAAGTGAAAAGATCCTGCACCTCTTTCCGTGGAAAGGTTGCAAGTCAGCCACTAAATCATCAGAGCACCGCAGCGACAACGGGGATCTTGTATCCAAGATCGTGAGAGTCTTCTGAAGGAATGAGGACACTATTTTCTGCCATGTGCCATTCTCGTTAATGACTACTCTGAGAGGAAGATCCACCTTATGATCTTTAAGGAAAAATTTAATGGCAAACGTGTCTTTAGAAACATTATTAATTCTGGTGGTCAAAGCGGCAAGATCGGCGTCCTTACAAACCCTCACAATTTCCCTTTTAGACTTTTTCAGACAACCGTCAAAAGGTCGAAACAACCCCGCCATGGCTTCGTCTGATTTCCTTCGGAACTCCAACATTGGTAACACTGAAAACACACCCGACTTATCGGTTTCTAAGAGTACTACTTCTTTCTCATCTAACTCCTTCTTGACTGATACAATCTTGCTGAAGTCCCTACGGTCGCTTTTGTACGAATCGTCAATCAGATACGACACCTTTTTTAGAGAAGACGCCATCAATGCAGTTTTTTCCGCCGGGTCAGAGACGGCGCTTGACACAGTGTGAATCGCAGATACAATATCCGTCCGAGACGGTTTTATATTTACACAAAATTTAGGGCCGTTAGCAAGAATGCGTTCCGTCGGTTTTGATAGTTGAACATCACACGGGTTGACGACCTTCTTTGGAAATGAAGCAGACGAACTTGCGTTCTGCATTTCGTTTTTGCTCTTTTAGTTAATTTTAGATCAGTCTTGATTATATTAAACACACTAGATTTTTAAGTTTTATTTAATAGTTAGCATGTTAGGGAATATGTGAGGAGATTCGTGACTGAATTATTTTATTGATATAAACCGCATGATGCACCTTTGTTTTTTGTTCTGCCGTTGATTCTAGGTTAATGTTGAAATGCTTCACTTTTCGCAAGAACACCGCCAAATGTTGTGTTATTTCTGACCAGTCTCAGACAATGCACCATAGTAATTTTTAGAAACATGACCAGTGTATTTGACAATGAATCCGTTGTTTTTTTATTTTCTATTTCAGAAGCAGGGATGGATCTCAACTTTTCTACGTGTCAAGCAAGTCCAAAGTGTTTGACGAGGACGAAATGCACAGGTTATGACGCGTGGTAAGAGCATCTCCATAAGTGGGCTTTAGCCTATTAATAATGACATCTCAAGAACGATCTGTCGTTTTTTTTTACCCGGAATACTATACAGACATAAACCTTGAAGGTCAGAACTTCTCACAGTTTAAGAAAACGCCGAAGTTCGTTGTCCAACCCAAACGACGGCTTATTAACTGCGTTCCCGTGTCGTTTACCCGCAGTCTCGGGGTTTTTTCAACCATGTGCCTTGTTTATCGCTTTATTAACTTCATAAGGTCAATAAAGTTACAAAGTTAAGCTACACAGCTGTATTTCCCATTACTGCCTGTCGTGATACACTGTGTGTATTAAACTTTTTTGAGGTTATTAAACACTGTTCCCTGAATTTACCGCACAAATAGGTTATAAACGGTAAAGGTAGTCACTCTTTATCTTTTTTGTGCCACGGCTTTAAGAAGCAAACTAACGTTATATTTTTCAAGAAATTCGTAAAATACAAACACCCACAAAGTCGCTTTGATATCGATATTAAAAACCACCAGGTCTTAACTTCGGCTTTCCTGCACAAAGCAGAGCTCGTTAATAGGAAGTTTTCATAGGACACTTGATGCAGCCAAAGAGTGCCGGCTTTTAACAAAAAGGTCACTAATGACAATTCTTTGTTTATTAGAAGTGTAACTGGCAGATAGGCTGAATGATCGATACGTACCGACGCACACGCATAGACAACATTGCCTGTGCGGCATCTTCCATGCTAAGCTCCCAGAAGGCCAATTACGACCACAGTCACTTTCAGCCTAAGAAACGCAGAGCGTGGAAAATTATTAATACACTTGATGGTTTTTGATTTGTTCTTTGATATTCTTGCCGTCTAATGCCGTAGTATTATTGGCCGCAAGGCGATCAGAAAGTGCGCGGGACTTGTTGCGCCCTACGTTGTTTAGGCTACCAGTGACTACAGTAAATAACGATGTTCATAAGTAAGATATAACGCCGGGAGAAAACAATCTGCAGAGAGAAAGTAAGCACGGGAAATGCATTATTTAGTGTAAAGAAATATACTCTCGTGCGTGGCGGACAAGTGGTAAAATGGGTCTTTTTTTACAGTACAGCCTATTCCGACCTAATGCAGTAGGCCCTGTGCACGCAGGCATATTCTCGAGCGAAGTATTTTAACCGTTCTGTTGCGTGAAACAAGACGTTTTTTCTAACCTTTTTAAAAATGACGATGCGCGCTTATTCTTGATAGTTTAAATAGGAAATAAAGTGTGGTGGCAATTAGAACACTCGTCAACTATGATAGAAAAAAAGGAAGCAGGAGCGAATCGCGTGTGAACGAGCATTGTGCCGTGCCTTCACCAGCTGTGAAGTGCGGCGCCAAAGCCCAGTCGGGTGCATAATTGGAAAAATTATCATCAAAATAATTTCTCTGTCCCTTTTTTAAATTCAACTATGAAGAAAGAAATATCTTAGCGGTTTTATATCGTATTAAGTTAAATTAATTTACAATAAAACAGCTACAATTAATTGGTGAGCGTCATAAAAAGTGGCGAAAGCAACGACAAACAGCAATGTTAGTTCCCTGCCGTCATATTTGGGGAAAAGAGCGTACATTTATTTTATCGTTTCTCACAACCTGGAATGTGACTTAGTTCTCACCAAAACCTTTCCAAGTTGAGAATGTTCTTGATATTAGCTTTTTCTTATTTTTAAGACCAAATTATGACGCTTTCATTTTTTAAAGGCGAGACTTCATAACTATTTGGTTCAAGCGGCATTCAAAGTTGTTTCTTTGTCGAGCTGACACTGCATGCGAGCAATGTATTCCGCCTATACAGCCTGAAGATTTATAAGCTTGTTCATGTTTTGTGAATATCTATTCCAGGTTTATGCCTAAGCTGACGGAGCTCATATCATCATCATGAAGGAAACCAATACGATGTGTATATCAGGACGGTGCCGCTGAATACGAATGATGCCATTGCGTGTGTGAGTGACTTCTTCAATTTGTGAATAGACTTGAACACCTAGTGTAATACCTGGAGCGCGTCTCGGACTAGAGTGTTTCGGGCATCATCGAAAATGGTTTCTATTACCGCATGATGATGTCATGAGCGTGTAATGATCTTGCCTGCTGCGATCCTGGTGGTGACACAGCAGTCGAGGGGGATGAGTTTGACGCCTGCTCTGTTGTAGGTCACTCTGCAGTGCGAACGCCTACAGAAACAGACAGGCAGAAAATGAAACGCCTTGACGACAGAGTTTCTTGTGTTCTCTTATGCTTCCTATATTAACGACGACCATTCACCAGGATTGCGACGTCCGGGAACATGACACGTTGTCCCTTTGAGGCAATTTCTTGCCACTTTGGTATCACTGGAATGCATTGGCGGAATAGAATGGAAAATACACCAGTCGATGACACGTTCCTGAGACCGTACCCATAAAAATTGTTCATAAATCCCCGTCATAAGCAAATTGTTATTTTTTCTTCGGGGGGCAGGGTCTAATTTCGGCGAGTCCACGCATCCTAGGAAAGATTTTACTATTTTGACTACAATTAGTGGATAAAAATTGTACTGTAAAAGTTGCCTCTACATCGCTGAACTGGAAACAAAATAAGCAAAAGGACTCGACATTCAAGAGCTATGACGTTACTTCGTAAATGGCACTCCTCAAAATCTAATCGGCGTTACTTTACGAAGTAGAGAAAAAAGAATGCCCATATTTCTGCAGAGTAAAATAAAATACAATACAGTAAATATATTTTATAAGAAAATTAAAAGAAAAGGTGGAGCCGGGGAAAAATCTGCCAAAGAGCTTGACAAGTCCCCGGCCGAGTATTGGCGACTCCAGGAGGTCGTTTCGACTCTGTCGTCTGCTATCGCTGCTTGGTACTCGTAGGCAGCATAGAAACAAACATCGTTTCCAGTAATTATTTTCATGCTTCATCCGTCTCTATCCTAAGCACTGACTAGAAGAAGGTTTCTACCGTTGAAATGTCGATTTTCTTTCATATGTAACTCTGATTTTACACTTCAGTTCAAGAAATTTATCGTGGTCTGCATGCTGAATGACGGAAACGGCCTCCTTTCGTCCGCCCATTTCCCTGAGGAGCGCATCCCCCATAGTGGGCTGGAGTTGCGAATAGCTGCTTCCACGCGCATTACAACCATGGGGGCGAATCCCGGGCCCCTGATTGGCCTTTTTTGACTCAAGTCACAAATGGGCGCGCCGCCCGCGCGTTAAAACGCGCGCCAGTGTTTAGCGGATACACAGATGCTGCCTCGAGGTATTTGGGGTCGCTGGCTGGTTGCTCGCTTTGGTAGGCTGCTTGCGGCCCTATAGGGAACCGACGCAATTATCTTCACGTTTTAGACCCGAGCCAGCACCTCTTAGACAGGTTTCAAGCCTGCGCGTCACGTGACACGACGTCACGTCCAGGAGGCCTGCACGGGCGCTGATTTGATGCGAGTGCCGCGTCAGCGTTCGCGTAGGGCTATGATAGGAAGCGAGTCCCACGTGAACACTGACGCGTACCTCGCATCCAATCAGCGCCCATGCAGGCCTCAGGGACTTGACGTCATTTTACGTGACGCACAGGCTTTAAAGCTGTCTAGGAGGTGCTGCCCGAGCTGCTTTTTTCGCTCTTCCACGCGGTGTTTGGGATTTGCATTCGTCGCCAAAATTAGCCTCCCTTTTCTTTATGGGCAACTATTTATAGACAGCTCAGCCCGCTTGTGCCGCCTCGTATTGTGCCACCGCAGACTGTCGCGGCTAGGCGGTGTGAATGAGGAGGGACGGGTGGGTTAACACGCGCCCCAGTCTTGTGACACCCCGCCGTCCACCACTGAACCTCCAAATAAAGTGACCCCGCCTCAGTCTTCGGTGAGAGCTCGCCTCTTATCTCAAACAACGAGCGCGAAAGGGTTTATTTACTTTATTTATTTATTTATTTGCATACTCTCAAGGCCCGGAGGCATTACAGAGAGTAGTGGTACTATACAGTATAAAATCGTTGGCTACTTTCTTGAAGTCCGTGGCTTCAGTGATGGCAGCAATGGAGGCAGGGAGGTGGTTCCAATCGTTAGAATTTCTTGGAATGAAGGAGTTAAAGTATACGTTTGTTCGACATGATGGAGTCCCCACCTTAAACTGATGGTCAGTGCGAGACGATATGTAGAATGCACGAAGATATTACTGGTCTCGAAGAAGCGGGTTATGATGATATATTTTGTTGAATAGGCATAGGCGAAGATACTTGCGACGAAGGGCAAGGTCAGGTTGATCCAAGGTTAATTTCATTGCGGAAACACTTGCATTACGAGAATAATTAGAAAGAATAAAACGAGCAGCACGGTTTTAGATGGACTCGAGAATGTTTGATAATGAAGCCTGCCCAGGATCCAAAATTGTACAAGCATACTCAAGTTTAGGTCTAACTAGGGATTTATATAATTGTAGCTTCACGGGAACAGCGGCAGAAACAAAGCGTCGGCGTAAAAACCCTAGCATGCGGTTAGCATTATTACATACGTAGTTCACATGCATGTTCCAGGAAAGATTATGAGTTATGCGTATGCCTAGGTACTTGTACGAATCGACACATGTTAACGGAGTATTGTTAAGGATGTACACGGTAGGGTCGGCGATCCTCGAAAGACGGGAAACACGCATGCTTTGGCATTTGTTAACGTTAAGCTTCATTACCCAGCTGGAGCACCAAGAAGAAATGATATCGAGATCAGACTGGAGCATTGTAGTATCACATGGGTTAGTAATCACGCGGTATAACACACAGTAATCGGCAAACAGTTTGATAGAGGATGCAATCTGGGCAGGAAGATCATTGATGTAAATTAGGAACAATAGAGGACCGAGGACAGATCCCTGAGGCACCCCGGAATATACAGAAATAGTAGAAGCATTATGTTCGTTAGCAGTGACATATTGTGATCGGTCAGATAAAGGGCATCTAATCCAGCCCAAAACGTTAGGGTTAATATTTAACTTACTAAGCTTAAAAAGAAGTAAATCGTGTGAGACAGTGTCGAAAGCCCTAGAGAAGTCTAAAAATATATAGTCAACAATATCGCCAGAATCAATAGAACGAAACAGGTCATTAGTAAATGATAATAGCTGCGTTTCACAGGAAAATGATTTGCGGAACCCATGCTGACAGTCAGCGAAAAACGAGTTGGATTCAAGAAATGCGATAAGGTGAGAGTAAATTATATGTTCAAGGAGCTTAAAGGGCACGCTAGTTAATGAAATGGGTCTGTAGTTCAAGGGAAAGCTTGTATTACCTGATTTAAGCAAAGGAACCACCTTCCCTAACTTCCAATCACTTGGTAAGGTGCAGGAATGTAAGGACTGGGAAAAACTTCGCAAAGAATTAAAGATGAGTAGGTCGCTGTACTTTTCAAAAACATCGAGTTGATACCATCAATTCCTGCAGAAGAGGAAACCCTTAAGTTCCGAATTAAGCACTCAACACCAAATGAGTCAATAGAGATAGGAAACATCGGCAAAAAAGGAGCGTTAGAAAAAGTAGGGTAACTAGTTGGCGTAACTAGTTGGCGAAAATAGTGCGACAATCATTTTGAGCGATGGGATCATTACTTTCGTCACAAAGTTCAATCTTATCGGACCTATTGCCGCCGACCACATTCCAGAATTTCCGAGGATTATCTCTGAGAAAGGAAAACAGTGTAATCTGATAAAATTGTTCCTTAGCCTGTGCGACAGCTTCTTTGTGCTCGGTATCAGCAGTGTCATAGGCGCACCAACGCTCAGGAGTGTTCGCTATTTTTGAGCGCCGAAATAGCCGTTTCTTTTTGTTTAGCAAACGCCTAAGGCGCGGATTAAACCAAGGGGCCCGCGAGTTCGAGCTGATACGTCTTTGTGGAATATACCGGTTAACTAAAGAAGTTACTTTCTGCTTGAACAGAGACCAGTTTTCCTCAACTGTTCTTGTATGGAAACTAGGAATATAATCAACAATAAACGCTTCTAATTCATTGTTAATAGAAACAAAATCGGCACTTTTGTAGTCGCGAATAACTTTCGATGAATCAACTGATGAAACAGAGGCCTGCAAATCGCACTGAATAACACAATGATCACTTAAACCAGGTAGGTATGTTAAGGGGGACACAAGTTCATGGGTTGTAGTAAGAACCAGATCTAATATGTTCGCAGAATGAGCTGTACATCGCGTAGGTCTGAGTACAAGCTGTTTCAAATTAAAATCTAGACAGAGGTTTAAAAATGCAAGGCTTTCTGGGGAGTGCTCACATAACGTTGGAGAATCAGCATTTCAATTAATTGCGGGGAAATTAAAGTCACCCAGGAGCAGTAGAGGACAAGAAGGAAACCGCGCAACCAGTTGGTTTAGAACATCGTAAAGCTCACAACAAAAGCTAGTAGAAGAGGTAGGTGGCCGATAACAGGCACAAAAAACAAAATCTTTGTGCCCAATACATACACGTGCACACGCAAATTCTAAGGATGTGCTAATCGTTATGGCATTAGAAATTATACAGTCACGGACAGCGATAAGTACACCACCACCTGAGCGCAAAGCACGACTGAATCGATAAAACCTGTACACGCCTTCGCATTCAAAAATTTCGTTATCAGCAATTTTGCTAGAGAGCCACGTCTCGGTAAGGATTACAATGTCAGCCAAGCATGTGTTGATAAGGGATGACAATGTATCACGTTTGTTAACTACACTTCGCACGTTAGAATAAAGGATAGAAATGGTTTTAGCCACCGGGCCTCTTGTTAGCTATGTTACAGGCGGTCTAGCATTGCTAGTGCCTGGGGTGGGTGTGTCGCTGACAGCTACATGGGGCTCGTTGGAATCTACTTCACAGACACTATCAGTTGCGGGGCAGTACACGTAGCTTTTGTTATTGACGTGCAACTTGTTGAGGCGAAGCGAAAACCTTTGGCCGCTGGCCTTGCCAAATTCAACCAGCTTCTTACGCGACAGTCGTGTAGCCCGACAAAAATCTTCACCCACTGAAATCCCCGATCCTCTGAACTTTGGCCGTTTAGAAAGAACAGCAGTCCTTAGACTTAGAGGAAGAAAATTTAACAATTATTGGGCGGCAATTATTAGTGATATACGAACCTAACCTATGAGCACGAGATATCGCTTCATTGGATAAATTCAAGTCTAATATCCTGGAAAGAGTATTACGGATGAGCGTCTCCGTTTGTGACCAATTTTCATTAGAGCTATTGGGGAGGCCAGAAAATATTAAATTGTCACGGCGTGATCTATCTTCAAGCTCGTCAAGTCGTGAATTCAGTGCAACAGTCTCACCCCGAACAGCCTCACTTACGAGGTTAAAAAGATCGGGATCTTCCTGGGGCACGTCTAGTGACTCGACAAGAGATTCGACTGCTGCGAGCCTTGTAGTTAGGTCAGACACTTTTTGTTCCAGTTGACGTTGGTTAGTTGTGAGCTCAGTTAACATTTCCATCATTTCAGTATGCCGTGTGTCGGTTTTAGTCGATAGTGCAGCAATGGCAGCAAGAATTGCCTCACTCTGGTTTGGCCCGGGGTTTAATTCAACATCCCCAGACAATAGCAATAACTTGAGAACATTCACACACTCAAGAATAATGCTAGAAAGCATAAGTAGGAATCGGAAGAGCGGCACACACACATCGCGAGAATGTCCAGAGTGTAAGGAGGGCTATTTACAGACCTGCACAACGAAGCAGAAAGGATTGTCAAGCGACCGCATAGCTGCCGCTCTTCCTTGCCCACTGAAGGAGTCCGGTGTAATCCAAGCATTTAAATCCGGCGGGAGCTCAGTTGACGTCGACGATGGCGCCGGTTTGGTGTAGGCGGGAAGCTCAACCGTCACATCGAAGATAGACGAGGCGTCGTCACCAACAGGCAGCGCAAAAACTCTGCACAGTGACGGAGCGGTGAGGGTAGTTGGCTCGCCACGAGATATCGGAAGCCACGTCCAAAACAGGGCCGAAATCTGCACAACGAAGCAGAAAGGATTGTCAAGCGACCGCATAGCTGGCGCTCTTCCTTGCCATTGTCGTCTCCAGCTTGCGAAAGAGGGGGACGTTGAAATAGGCCAACCAGAGCCCTGAATCTGCTCCATGGTCTTACTCCGTGAGCAAAAGGGCAATACGCTCCCCGGCCCTCTACAATGTCAGGCGGACAGCTGATCGACAGGAAAATAAATACACGAATAAATATATTATTAATAAAACTTTTGGTTTGACATAGTACTGTGGAATTCAATTAATATTCAATCAAAATACAAAAAGGCAACTAAATAAGGCAAATGGTATGACAGAATATACAGTTCAATTAAGTACATGTATGAATAATTTGCAAATACATTTAGGCGATGATAAATGGTTGCAGAGTGCATGCTGAGATCGCGAGTGGTAAAACTGTGAAGTATATCTACTCACATTCTTTATTCGTAATTAGTGTGTTCACACTGAATACCTCCCAATGTTCCATGTGAAAGGAAGGGTATGCTTGAACTTGTTTTGTCAAAAATATAAGGTAAATCAGAATTGGCGAATTGTTTTTAGCTTGAATTTTGAGAATAATGCTTAACCTATTATTATATAAATTATGTGTCGTTATAATTGCATGTCGCTCAAATAAATCGGCAGTGTGAAAGTAATTTCAAGCGTGGCAGATTGTTGTGATTAATTTATTTTGAACAAGGAGTGTCTTATCCAAATGTGAAGACTTTGCCGTGCGATACACTTGGTGACTACGGTTCAAGCATAACAAAAAAAAGAAAGTTGTATATATATATATATATATATATATATATATATATATATATATATAAACGATCGAACGTTTGCGGTACACCAAGCCGACGGTGCAAGATAACTTAGGGATGACGTAAAGTAGACACAAACCTTTGTTTACAAACAGACCGGAGCGCCCCTAGCGCTACGATACCTGTGCTGAGCATGCACGGTCTTGTGTGGGCAAAAAGCCCCGCGTCCCGCATCAACAAATTATTGGAGGATGTTGTTGTCGGCGTATGTGTGAGTCCCTGTCCTTTTTCTTTGCGAAATAACTATTGATTTTACGCACTCCTAGAAATGCCTTACTACTTTAGTGTCCTGAACAAACTTAACGAGGCTCGCTACATTGTAAAACTTGGTGTAAATAATGTGACGTGGGACGATTCATTCCGCTTCAACACCTCAAAATGGGCGCCAAAGCCTGATTCAGATGATGAGAATCTGCTCGCTATTTTTAGTCTCGACATCGCTCGGGCAACAAAAATGTGGACGGTAGCTTCGATGCGCGACGTCGATATTGAAAATCGCAAGCGGAATCGGTCTAAGTGAATCGGCCGTAACAAGTCAAGGACAGACATTGGTAACAATGAGCAACATCTCCTTGCAGATACTGTTTACACGGAGGTCACTTACCCCAAACCACTTTTAAACTTAGAAGTATTTAGAGGCCTGCAGTTACTTCCTATCGCAACGTTTGGTCTGCTTGCTGCTGTCGTTGGAACCAGCTGACACCAGTTTGAACAACAAGACGGCCGTTTAAACGCGAATTCCTATCTGAAAGTGGTCCTCGGGAGGCCGGCACAATTTGACGATTTTCCCACGTTTATGTTGGAACGAAAGAAATATATATCACGACAACAATTATTCGTGAATTAACACCAAAGTTCTACCCGCACAAGCAATCATGGTCTGACGGTGTCTGGTTTCCTTTTTCACAGCACCTATCCACGTTCACCGAAAAACCGAGCAGGCAAAAAACGCATGCAACTTGATTTTAACACATAAAGACTTTATCGGTGTAGCACCAGTCGGGGAGTTTTGACGAGAAGGCAGGTTCTAGTCTGGTGTCTTCCGAAAAAACGCAGGAATGCCCGTCTTGCATGGCAACTTCCTCCCAAACACCCAGACCGGAAGTGCGCTCGAAGCACCACCACCCCGGCGTGACGTGACGGAGTTGAGATGGTGTATTTATTTAGTTATTTAGTTACTTACCCTAAAGGCCCTGACGGGCAATACATAGGGGAGGGGCGGGGGGGGGGGGGGGGGGTGAGCGATAGTACAAAGTTTGATACAATTGGGTCAAGTGAAAAAAAAAAAACGATTACATAGTGGACATAAACAATGTGAAACGAGCAATAAACAATGTAAATAACAGGAACACTGGATGAAAACACAAAACAGCCCTATATAAGTTGATACGTATTACTTAAAGAACTAATGAACATATCAAGTGAAGTGATTAACGAGATTTCTCTGGGCAGGCTGTTCCATTCTGAGATAGCAAGAACCAGAGGGGAATTCTTGAACAAGGTAGTGGGGGCAAAGATGGGTGATACTTTAAAGTGATGATCTACGTGAGACGAAATACGATGAGCAGGCTGAATGAATGAGGTCCTAAAGCGAGATGAACCATAATAGAGCTTGAGGAAAAATGACATGCGAGCAATGCATCTTATGTACTGCAGCTGGGTTAGGTTGAGGTTACGTTTTATGTCAGAAACTCCGGAAGTACGGGAGAAGTCGCGGGTTAAAAAATCTTGCAGCTTTATTTTGAAGTGCCTCAATATGCTTGGTTAAGTAAAGCTGTTGAGGGTACCATGAGATGGATGCATATTCCAACTGCGACCTGACAAGCGTAGTATAGGCAAGGACGTTTGTTTCTGTGTTAGCTTGAAATAAAGAGCTTTTAAGATAATTATGAGTTCTGAATGCTTTGCGGGTTACATGTTCAATACGAAGGTTCCATTATAAGTTTGCTGTTGGTTAGGTGCCGAGGTATTTAATTGACATAATATTTCCAATGCGGTCCTCTCCAGTCATGTACGCGTGATGAGTAATTTGTACTTTCGTTGTAAAAATGACAGGTTTAGTTTTTAAGTGGTTATTTGCATTAAACATGTGGTTCACCATTGCTGAATTATGTCTAGGTCCCGCTGGAGTATGCGGAAATCCAAGAAATTAGTAATTACCCCATGAATGGGGCAATAATGCGCAAAAAGCCGTATGGTAGATTGAATGTTAGAGCGAAGGTCATTTATACATAAAAGAAACAATACCGAACCGTTTACAGAGCCCTGAGGGACGACGGATTTCACCGGCATAGGGGAGGAAAGAAAATTGTTAATAACAACAAATAGGGAGCGGTTTGTTAAAAAAAAAGAAGCAGTTCTCTACTCAATAACAGAAGCGTTTATATTCATAGTTTATAATTTGTGTATTAGTCTGTTATGGGGAACCCAATCAAAATCTTAAACAAAATCAACAAAAATAGCATCGGTAGGACAAGAGGAGTGAACAAAAAGGTGAAGGTTAATAAACAATTGAAATAGTTGGGTTTCGCAGGAATGATCGCGTTATACCCATGCTGATTAGAGAAAATAAGGCTGTTTAAAATAAATTGTTCATAATCTGCGATGAAAGTCTATGTTCAAAAATTTTACATGAAACGGAAGTGAGTGATATGGGTCTGTAGTTATTGAAATTATTTTTATCTCCGGCTCTGAAAATGGGAACTACATGAGCAAGTTTCTAGTCATCAGGTAGTTGACCACTGGAGATGGAATGTTGAAACAGTTTGAGCAATAGAACTCCAGATATATGTTTGGTTAATTTGAAAAGCTTTGTAGATATTCCGTCGGGACCTGGGCTAGAGTTTCCTTCCAAATGGTCAATGGCGCACTAAACTCCGTAACTAGAAATGATAATACCGTTCATTATATTTCAGTTAAGTAAGGAAATAGCAATAGGAGCCAGCAGCTAATGGATGTGAAGTTTCTATTGAACCGTCGTCACAAATAATACAAGGTAAGACAGGAGTTGGTTTTGGATTTATCACTTTCCAATTTTTTTTTGCGTCGGATAGAAGAATGTTTGAGGCATCGTCATAAAAAAAAAGTTGTTTGGCATTTTCATTCTGTTTTTGCGGAACACAGAGTGTGCATGATAAATGGTCCAATCGAGTTGACTCTGTGAAAGCACGGCCCGACTGCGCAGAAGTTTCTTTTTTGTATGTAGCACTTAATTATCGTCGTAAACCTCGGTCTGTGCAGGCTAAGAACGATTTCTATATTAGGTACGCATACAGCCTAAGGCTCCAGTAACTTATTCCGAAAGAGAATCCAATTGTCGTTTAGAGACGGTTCATCAAACCCACCCAGGAACGTACTAGAAAATTCCCTTAATACAGAATACAAAGTTTCCGTATCAACTCTTTTATAATCACAAATGTCTTTGCTAGTTGGCGCCGTTTATTCATAGTCAAGGAAACATCACAGTGGATAATACAATGATCACTAATTTTGTCAATGACGCGTACGAATGCCTGCTCCGGATGGGTGGTGAAAATTAAATCTAAAAGTGCATCTTCGCGTGTAGTCGTGGTAATCATTGTACACATTGGAATAAAACAGCGCACAGATACAAAAAGGAAGAGACAAATCGGACAGGAAAGAGCGCTGACTCGCAACTAAATCTTCTTTACTTAACGTTCAGTAAAGAAGATTTAGTTGCGAGTCAGCGCTCTGTCCTGTCTGGTTTGTCTCTTTTTTTTCGTATCTGTGCGCTGTTTTATTCCAATATGTACAACGATTACCAGCTAGCCCAGCTATCAACCTTATTACAGTGGTAATCATTTACTGAATATTAAACTAGTAGGTCATTTCCAATCATTTCCGGCACTCATTTTTTGGGGGGCACTCATCGGACACTGTATATGCAGCCCAATCAATACTGGGGTAGTAAAAATCGCCAGCTAATATGAGAGGGCTGTGAGGAAATTTAAAATGAACTTCGTCGATAACAGTAATTACATTTCCAAAAAAGTCGACTAAGAATCTAGGGGGCCTGTAAAATACCCCGATTAAACATGTGTGAAAATATAATTTAACGGTAATCCATAAAATTCCGAGTGAGCTATGAAAGGAAAGCAAAGAGGATAGAGTGATGTTTCTGACAGCTGCCATAGCTCCGCTTTCCCTTGTGCCAGTTCGACATTTGCGATAAACAGTAAACGAGGTAGCAAGAGACAGCTCTGAATTCGCAATTTTCAACGTAAGCCAGGTTTCCATTTTCAAAACTATATCAGCAGAATACAAGCCATCAAGTCATCTTGCTTCGGCAAGAGACTTTGGAAGTTGGCTACCAGAAAATAGAGCGGGCCAATCTGCGTGGTGGAGCAAGAGTTGGTTTTATACTTATTTTGGGGTCATGGGCGGTGGTCTATCGTATTGCCTCGGAAAACTGAGATAACCTGATCACTGTTTGCGTCGTAAGGGTAAACAACGTCGTTTAAAACCTAATCGTTCGATGGTCGGAATCTATTTGTACCTTGGCTTTCTTTCGCATAGTCACGAAGTTTTTTGAGTGCAAGCTGCACGCTGGGCGAAAAATACTCTTCAATCCTGACTTTAGGGGATATCAGGTTTTTCAAACTGGGAGCATTGCTTAAGACCTCGCACTTGCTTTTGTAACTCAGAAACTTTATAACTATCGGCCTATTTGTCCCAGCCCTAAGTCACACAATCCGGTGCGCGCGCTCAATTTCACTGGAGGTAATATTTAGATGGGTTAAGAAGAACGCGTGAACGTTCTTCGCTGTGTCGTTTCAGGCTTCACTTTCTTGTACAGGTAGGCCTTTTACTGTTAGGTTATTTCTAGGAAGACGATTGTTTAAGTCGTCAACAACACTAATTACATCTTCCATTATGTGTTGCCTGGTGGTGATGCCTTCCAACTCTGTTTTATGATTAGAAACCGTCAGCTTCATAGATTTAATTTCTTCTTTCAAGTGAGAAACCTCGCGAAGAAATTCTCCAATATGCGACATACGCCGTGATATATCTGCAATTCCTGCGTTAATGCCCACCAGTGTAGCTGTAGTTTCTGTCTGGTTTATTTCGTTCGAAGCAACGACACCCTGAAAGGACACCAGAACCTGATCCATCTTATCATGTCCCGGATTCATATTGTCCTATGACAGGCTCTCTTGAAAAACAAAAGCCACTATTTTGAAAGAAGAAATTTTATTAGCTGTTTTTTTTTTTTTGACGGCAATAATTTGGCTATCGTTAAGGGTGAATAAACCTGCAGGTTAGATGGGACGTGTTCGTAAAAAAATTAGTTCTATGTAATGCGAACGAGCCAAGTTCTCAACTCGGGAATGGTAATCACCGTTTGATGTTGCCTAAGAAGGTACATGGGTAAATTACTTCCAAAATGTATTTTAATTACAATTAAAATTACTTTGCTTCAGAAGTAGTTTAACTACAATTACAATCACTACTACGTGAAAAGTAATTATTTACAATTACAAATCACTTTCGAAAAGTGATGCAATTACATTGCAATTACATATTTCTGAGAGCGACCCGACTTTGGCCATATAGCTTTAAGCGAGTTGTATAGAACGCAACGTATTTATTTGTTAATTCATTGCCCCAATGTTTGAGGACGCTCAAGCATCGCTTCGTAAATGCCATGTATTGTACATTCCTTTTATGAATTTCGTTAACTTTATGATGGAACTTGACAGAATGTGGAAATGAAGTACTACGTTTTTATATTTTCAATAAATAATAATAAATTAGTTCATATGCTGGAAGACGCCAGAACACTTAAAAAAATTGGGTTGACAGACTTTTGTTTGCGAGGCAAATAAAAACGAGACAATTGGTCATATAGGAATATTTTACAAGTGGTAATCTAAATCTAAAATTCACACGCGCTAATACGACCGCATTCACATACAAACCTCATGGTATTGTACATTATTTACTTTGAGTTGAAATTATAATGGCTCCGAAATATATAAGAACCGAATCAGGGCTCCCGAATCAATCGTGACAATATTCGCAGGTGCGAGGTCAGTCTCCAAAAGGATTATGCAAATAATATCCAAACTAAAACCAACTGGAAATAAACTTAAAAATAACACAAAGATACAAATATGCGACACTACTGGAAGAGCTGCGTAAAAAACTGGCAAAAAAGAAATAAAAATAACTTCATAGACAATTAAAACTCCAAATTTCAACAAAAACTGAAGCTCAATTTTTTTTCTTTCATTATTTTGGCATGTTTACGCTATTGTTTGCTGCTTGCACCGAAGACGGCGCTGGCGCTACAAGGCGCTGTTGAGGTAGACTCCACGGAGGGTTGTCTGTCAGCCCCCAGTGTAAGCAACAAAACAACAAACAATACGACGATATTTATGTTGTGCGTGTGTGTGAATGCGTGTCTGTGTGCTAGTGCTTCACCGAGAGCTAGGCCACTTGTACTTGCTCTCAGACATTCAAAGAGGTTTCGTCGGGGCCGCGAAGTTTTGCAAAAAGTAAATGTAATTGTGCCGGAAGATTTGCAATTTTTGACGCTAGAAGTAATTACATTACAATTACAATTCATCTTAGCCTAGAGTAATTAGTTACAATTACAAATTACCAAGAAAAGTAATTAAATTGCAGCAATTCAATTACTGTAATTGAATTACTACCCAAGTATGCTAAGAAGTAAACAGGAAAAAAACTTAATGTTTTTAAAAGTAAGCTCGATTCCAGTTAAAGTAGAAACATTGGATTTACCCCTAAAGCAATAAATTAGAGAAAATAAAATGCACAGATTTTTCACTTTGTCTGAACAGCTGCGGGGTTCGCTCAAGGAGTGGGCTATAGCGGTCATCTGTTTTATTTCCCTCTTAAGTCATAAGCATAAGATTCAAGACTTGATTGAAAACAGATTACCTGGGTTTTCGAACGCCTCACCGATTTTATATCCTGCACTCTGCCGCCCTATTAGATCAACCATATAAACTCCCAGTACCACAGTCGCAAAGTGAAATTTGCATCTCTGTTCACCCGCTTCCCTAAAATATCCAGCTGAGAGGTGGAAGAAGATATTATATCTTACCCATTCCCTTTATTATTATGCTGAAATGTTTTGTGTACGGCGATTTTATTTTCTCGTTCTGGTTGTGCAGCAAGGTTGACGCTGCGTGTGTCATATGTCCGCGAAAAAAGACGCTTTAATGTACGCTTTCTGTACAACGTCACGGAAATCGCCAGGGTTTAAGCAATTGCTTATGTTCTTGTTTATTTCCAAGTGCGTACTTTATAGCTTTACTTGCTAGGTCTTTTGAACGTGACCAAACGCGAATCCACCTGTCATCAATACTCGACTCCGGGAATTCTGGGTCTTTTCACATTTACCTATCAGAAATGCACATATGCAGATGTGCATTTCTGATTGGTTAGCATATATTGCTAACCAGCCTACACTGCTTAACAGCTTTGTTATATTCCGGATTGGATATCAATTTCTTAAATAATACAATGACGCTTATGTTTTATATAATTAATATCTATACTTTATAGTGTACTATCGAACTATGTCCTTCACACGAAGGTACATCGGGCCTAGTTGAGCTCCATATATGAAGGTGTTTGTCAGTGTCATCGACAGAAATGTATTGTTGAAACAATAGTAATGTGTGCATGCATTGACTATTCTAAATGCTTTTTGCTGCAAAATATGCCTTTGTAAGTGTCCGAAGTTCGAAGTGCGAAAAGTTATTGTTTTTATTTCGTAAATTTCGACTGTACTTAATGATGGAAAGGATGTTCGTGCAGAAATGATGAACACCCCTGCATTATTTTTTCTCCTACTGAAATGGAGCGAAAGAAATAGGGGACGAAATGTAGGGCAAGCAATTCCCCAAGCAAAATAGAAAAAAAGAAAATAAACCAGTGGCCAGCCGCTGGTGACCCCCTAATGAAACATGACGTCGTGTGCAAACTAAAACCAGGGAACGAGGTTAGAACATTGCGTTAAATAACCTGTATTGTAGTCTGTATTTTGTAACGCGTAATTATGGTTATATGATTGCGACTATTTTTTAACACCAAAGTTCAATATATATATTTTTTTTCTCCCGGTGAAGTTTCTCGATCCTTGTTCAGAATCGTTAGTCTGAGGAACAAGATCATTCCACTTTTTTAATTCGGTATTTTCTTAGCGATATTGTTGTCTACAATTGTTGGTTCATCAAGTTCTATATGGTTCATGTGGCGGCTATACTAATACATTTATTTATGTTCTGTTTGTTGCAGGCAATCCTGGAATTAGATATGCACCAGCCACAACTCTATTTGGGCAGATTGCAATTACACTAAGACTGCATCTGAACATTTTTTTCTGTTTTATTGCGAAAGCAGTCACACCATGCGTTATTGACCTGACACGAAATGTTGTCAGTACTGAGTGCTGTAAACTCACATCAGTTTCAACGGATGGAACAATTGCTTTAAGATGTTTATTTTATTAAATTAATGTTCGCTCATTTCACCCATTACGTTCGTATGTTCACTCATTTCATCACTTTAAACTTTTTGCTAGATCATACTAAACGTTTTGAAGCAATTGCATTTCATTTAAAAATGAACACGAAAAATAACCTGGCACGTCTGCTTGCCCACTGTATGAAGGTCTCTACACTTCTCATTAACATCATAACTACGCTTTGCACCGAATGTTCGAGAGTGATCCCTCCCTTTTCGCCGCAATGAAACAACTGTCGGGATATCTACGCATAATGATGCTGGTGTTTGTACCACGAAAGCAAGGAAAGAGCAGATCTCGGTACTTATTAAACTTTGAAACTGCAATGCAGTGTAGCACTAAATTACTCAATTACCCTTGTAGTTAAAATGAACAAGGTGCAAGGTCAGATTTGAATGATCGTCTGACGGCATCAGACTCCCAAAACCATTTGACGATTATTGCGCCTTACAATCATCCCTGAAGAGGTGCTTTGTAAAGGTAGGTGACCAGCTCCTTCACGGAGAGCTATAGGTGAATAAGCCGAATCACTTGCCCACTCTAACTATTCCAGAAAGGGACATATGTTCCGCTTGAAATACAATTTTACACCGAGCTAATTAAAAAATCTGCCTTTTTTTGCCGTCGACGAATTCCGAGGGAGGAGGGCGAAGATCTACATTCCCACCAAAACGGTTTTATTATGTGCATCTAGTTAAATTTTGTAAAATTTTGATTAAGAAATTTTAAGCGAAAATGATAAGTACCCTTAACTCCCTAGACGATCCATGTCATTATTTGAATATTGAAGCAAAAACGTGTGTGGTACAATTGATAGCAGAAACATTTAACATGCTTATTACTCAACACATGGGTTACTGACCCCGCCTATTCGACGTTTTTTAAATGGCGTCTCTTTTTTTCTGTCACTCTAACTGAAAATACTATTTATGTATTTGACCCTGGGCTGAGCAGAATTAAGTGAACATTACGCAGTATTGTGCGGACTCGACCAGCCAAACATGCTGCACATTGAGTATTGGAACTCCATTCTCCGAGTTTGTCGTGCATGGCGTCATTTCGGAGTTTAGTGCAGAGCAGGTGCGATTGAAAATTCTTAAGATTCGAAGATACAATTCCATGATATTTTGGATACGGTTTCAGGAGGCCAAAGCGATATAAATTTGGTTTGTTTCGGACTGTTTAAAAGTTTCTAAAAGACGGCAATCTTTTTTTTCCGAGTTTAGATAAATCTAGGAAAGAATGGCAGCAAAACGTTTGAACACGAGGAGGCCAACAGAGCTCAAGGCGGAAGCGGAAGTTGCAGGGAAGTCGACAGGCTAGATCCACAAATACACCCAGATCAACAGATAGAAATGGTCTTGCCGTAGAATCCAAATCCTTATACAAAATGGCCTTAGTTTTGTTACTATGAATCGAAACGAATTTAAAAGCTCTCGTGCGAACTTGCTGCTTTTTATCAACGAGGTGAATATAGCGATTCTAATTAGGCTATGAAGATATTTCGGTAGCATGCTACGCTCTTCAAAGCACAGAATGAACAAAATAAGCAGAGGTAGCCCCTTTTTAGAGTGCAAGTCCCGTGGAGTGAGCATATTCACCAAACTAGCTCTTCAAAATATTTATGTTGCATTTTGTATTTTATTGTTAATTGGACTGCACTCAACAAGTCGCTTAAATTCAATCTTACCACACTCAAACCGTCTGGAAGGAACGAATACTATATCTTGATTGACCAAGGATACCACACAATGTACATGCTCTGTTCGACCAGGGGGCTACGGTTTCTACGGGAATTCGTGTGTAACATCTGAGTATTATCAATCAGTTTGGTAAAATTATATAACAGCTTTAACACATGACAGCTTACCTTTTTGTTTGTTTCTGCGCATGTTTTCTCGTAGCAAAACAGAATAAGCTCTCGAATTCGCAATGTGGACAGATCTCAATCTCTTAACAATCGTATCTGAGTCCCTTTTTATATACAATTTAATTAAATATAAATAGAATTGCAGTTGACCGAGAGATTAATCTGTAAGTTATGCCCAAATTAGTGCGGTGAGTTCCCCATTACGCGAAAACAAATTGGGGATTATGGTCGCTCGATTGAAATAAAAGCGATGTTTCTTATTATGGATGGAAAACCAAATCCCTGGTGGTCTTCATGGGTATTCACAAATAAATTGTATTAAAAAAGAGCACGTGCACTGGGCAGGAGCGTTCACTCATCTTAGGGAGGGAGACACAAATGTGCGTACTTTGGTTCGACAGAAATCACCACATATACTTTGTGTGGCGCCATAAACACGACCTGGCGTATGGCCAATGGCTAAAAGCATGGAACTAAATCGCACGTTGTTATAATGTGAACGTTCATTACTTTTTGCGTTTGAAAAAAGGTCTACGTCGTCATTTCACGGTGATCACCTTGGACATTTATACGGCGTTTGTTGGTCAAGCGTCAAACGTGTCGTGTCACATGTAAATATACGTGACCATTGAGGGTCCTGTAATAAATATATTTTGCAAGATGAGTCAGGAGTCTTGTTTTACACTTCGTTTGCCCATGTCATGGACAAAAAAAAAAGTCTTCTCAATTTATTGCCATTGTGTAGATCATCTCATCGGAGAAGCTTGCATACTTTTGCAAATATGTATACCGAACGTAATATTCCTTCCGAGAATATTGGCGTATTGTCTAGCAAAATAGAGTCAATAAATATTGATAACTGAATATTTTTTATTCTTTGTATATGAATGTGAGGTGCATAGTGTTCCCCAAGCAATTATGATAAGTAGACTATGAAAACCACAAAACGCTAACTAAAATGATCGCGAGAATTTATTCTAACGATTACTTTTCATTGTGCAGATAATTATATTCTAAAGATATTTTTGAACAAAGAGTTCAATATACTGGCTAATGCTATTTCAATCCTGCTAATGAAAATCAGTACTCAGCCATAGTTTAAAACGAGCAGGTCGATTCGGTTGAATTTCGTAAACATGTAAGCCGCTCTTTATAAAAAGTGTTGATATTTACGGAAAATCATTATTGACGAACATTTAATTTGAACATCGTAGAATACTACTTCGCGAATTGAATTTTAACAGAAGTCAGTCAAAGGTCATGATTCTCACAATGTTAAAAAAAGTGTACGCCCATCATGAAAACGTCGGATTAGGGCAAAGCACTTCTCATAAACGCTACAGTGGAAATCTTGCCAACAACAGAGCCGTTGCAATTTCACTATTGCCACACGCTGAACGAGAAATTACAATCATCATTTATTTATATATTTTTGATGTCTGCTTCGCCCTTTTGACGCATTATTGTAAGGGTGTAAATATGATGAAAATAAATGGAACACGCACATAAAACAAAATAAGCAAAAATACAAGATACATAAATTAACCGATGCAGCGGAATTCACAACAAAACAACAGCAAAGATTATTAGGAAAATGCAGCACTCTTTAAAGTCAGTTACAGAAATTAAATTGCAGGAGGCCTTTTAAGCTTCGCCTTTAAGAGTAGAGCGCGATAGCTAAATGTAAACCCGGGCTCCTTCCCAAGTTATGCAAGCGTGTCTGTGTGGACTTCTTTAATGGACGTGCTACAGAAAACTATTAAGAAAGAGCTCCCATTGTTTCTTTATGGCATTCAGTATTTATCGGTAGACACTGAACCGGCTTCATAGGACATAGTCATGCTCATGGGACTCCATACACTTGGAAAAGAAGAATGGCTCTGTGACATGCAGATATAAATGACCCGTGTGTCCGGGAATACTTCATAAAAGTGTGAAATGCCTTAGGGTATGCTATATAAAAATAAAGAGCGACATCGAGTGGCTGCCAGTTCTGATTGAGCTGGCGACAGTTAAGGGCTTTTTTAACCCCACCCTTTATGGCTTCCAGCAAAATATTGGCTGGTCGTCTTTTATCCTCCTGGTTCGTTGGTTGGAGTGTCAATGTGCTTGTGTGACTTTGTAGCTGATTTATTTGATCTTGTTCTTGAAACTGAAGTTAATGTATTGATTGTTTCACCTAAAGCCGGCATAAAAAAAAAAAAAAAAAGAAATGTTTCTGTGTGGCCTTGTCGGTAGCGTTCCTGGCTCGCAACCAAGCGGTCGCGGTTTTGAATCCCGCCCACGCAGGAATTTTTTTTTCTTTAAGAAAAAGAATTTACTTTATAAAGTAAAATTGTTTGAGACACGCGCGAGGTATTGTGGCTGTGGTGTCGTGACCCTATGGAGCAATCCTGGATTTTCCCCTTTGCCACCGACACCGGCGCCGGCTTTTCTGCAATACAAGCTCCTTTGAAGCCATCGCTTTAGAAAGTGTAAGATTCGCGAAACTGTACGTGCAGTTATTATTTACAGAGTAAGTTTTGTATTGTTTAAGAAAAAAAATGGAGTGTGAGCTGCAGAAACAATTTCGACTGGCAAGCTGTTCCAACTGTCAACTGTTCGCGAAAACCAAATCATACTTAAATGTGTTTATTCTGGATAACTATTTAAAAATGTAAGAAGGCATTCTGAAGTTCTGAATGTTAGTGTGAAGCGAAATTGTAAATGATCACGAAACTACATCGAGAAGATAGTTTTAACAAAAGGCGTGCATGCGAGCGTTGGATTCTTCATGTAGAAATTTAGGCAAATTAAGTATCAAGGGCCTTCTTAGCGATTTATTTGAATAACAGTCATTAAAACTACAAAATAATCAAACTTTAGCAGCATAGATTAGTTAACTTCCGCGCTGAGGTAAGAATATTCGACTAAGTGTTCAGTGCACTATTTGCGTATATCAATCTCAAATTCCTGCTTGAGCGTTTCCTTTTCCTCATTCGTAAGAACTAAAGAAAAAGCACGAAGCCTATGTTCATAGAAAAAAAAAGAATATAGTTATAGTAGTGTTTTCATTGTTTTTTTTGTTTTTTTTACTCTCAAAAACGCACATCAACTCTGCTTTAGTTAATCTTGTATTTGTGTGGGACGTAAGACCAAGAATAATAAAAGTGTTGTTACAAACAATTACATATGGGCTCTGTAAAAAGTTTTTTTAACGACAGTCATTGATGCTTTTGAATTTATATAAAAAAACACTGGACGCTATCAGGAATGTAAGCATTTTATGCTTTCTTTTACGTTGGCTCCGTTCAAAGTCGTATATTTTGACAGTTCAAGTTCCTACTCAAAACAGCTTATATTTTAACGTTCTTCAATGGATGTATCAAAAGGAGGGTATTAGACCCATAGCCTGTGTGTATAAGTCAAATCTAGCGCTTGGAAACTATTATATGAAGGGGAGAAAGTACACGACACCGTTTCATATTTTAAAGTGAATTCAAATGGCATACAAAAGTATTTATTAATTTGAAAACAAAAGAAACGGTGCATAAGTGTGCATATACTACACCACGGAAATGTATTTATAGAAAACAACACTCTACTCATGTACCTCTACGTTCCTGGCCCACAAATATCCGCCTAATTAAAATAAAAAGTCACATTCCAAATTTTTAATGCATGTATCAGTTGTCAGTTCGTTTGAAGAGTCCGTTGGGAACCCCTCGTTTCGCTTCGAACGCCGTGTCTCATTACTGATTGAAACATTTACAAGGCTCGCACGTCACAAAGAGCAATTCTGCAACTCCTCCCTTCACAACATTCAAGAAGTTTTGGGCCACCTGGGGGTCCAAATCGTTGGACCAGGTGGCCGCATGTCAAATCGTCCATGCTTATTTTCACTGCGAGGGGGCGAAGTGCAATAGACTTCTTCCCAGACACAAAGCTCCTCACCACCAGAGCAGTGTCCACAAAGAGTTTGGTCAATGGGAGGCGCGGGCAGAGCCAGGGCGAGCACCAGACGCAGAAAGAGGGCTTGGCATGCTCTCTTTGGACATGTGAGGTGGTGTGGCCGTGCGCCGTGTGGAGTCGTTGGCGTCATGGCGTACTACGTAGTGTCCCCGGAGAGTTTTAGTAGATCGTGTTTTCAGGCAACGCTATTTAGGTGCTCGCGCTGTCGCGGGAGCTCGCGCAGCCACTTAGAAGCATGCTCTGAAACGTGCGCCCGGAGCGATAGAGGGCCACGCTCCGGGCGCACGTTTTAGGAAGATGTCTAATGGCCACGCGAGTGGAGCTCCGCCGCTGATAAAAGACTGTTGCAAAGTTTGGGCGATAACAGTCAATAAATGACTATGTGTTATTGAAGCAGTGCGTTGTGTCATTAGAGTGTTCTTGTAGATCGTTCTGTCAATCCGGCTACGCTATCCGCAATCCGCTACGATCTCCGCTATGTGTAGAGTAGCGGATCCGCCCTTTCAAGTTTTAGTAAACCGTTCGGAATCCGCTACAAATTACTGCATTTCGAAAGGTAACACATTACAACTAGCGTCTCTTTCAGACCCTAACAGCAGCATTAATAAACGCACCTCTACTCGATACACCACCTTGTCTCCATGAAGTGAAGGAAAAAAGCGCGCCTCCACTTGAGGAGACGTCGGACTTCAGAGACGTGCATTGGCGTTTTCTCGGACCGAGGAGCTCCTCGAGAACCTCTCCTTCACTCGAGGCAACGTTACTAGAACATCTCATTCGGGAAACTGCCATAGAGCCATCTCTGAAAAAGCACTGATCCCTACATCAGAACCGAGCTAACGACGACCGCAACGCCGCCATTTCTCCTGCAGTGGCCATTCGAGGAACTATGCGGCTGTATCGGTTAGCGACTCATTCGATAGCGTCTGCTCTGACGGTTCTAGTTTGGCTTTAATCGGTCATTTTGGCACCAAACAATATAGGGTGGAATGGGTTTCAGGGATGCCAACTCCCGTCACCCAAGCGGACTCGCCGCGAAATACTACCGAAGAGGACGCGCCCAGGTCGGGACGCGCTACCTGAAATCACCGGTGACACATATGGCTGTTTAAAAACAATATTAATTGTGCCGCAGAACCTTTTAAACCAAAGACTTCAGAAAAGATATCGCGCCTGTCATTTCGTACTAACCTCCAATAGAAGTTCCTACAAAAAGAGCCTTTTCCGTTTGTTTTTGCGTAAAAACATACTTTCTAAAAGCTTATGTTGAGCATAGTACAGAAAATGATTGAGCCGCCATCTTGGCACCTCAAGCCTGGGAGCTTCGCTACCCTAAGAACATTCAGTGCCTCGCTAAACGGGTGGCGCTGTTATCCTATGTAGCTCGGTCTCGGTGGACGCCAGCGACCCAACTGAGTGTTTTGTAACAGCCGCGTTCGATTTAGTTACACTTCCTGCACCGGTGCAGAACAGTGTAGGGCGCTGTACTTCCGGTGGTATATAAATACGAATACCTGAAGTAGACTGCCTTACACTTTTCTGCACTGGTGCAGGAGGTGTAAGTAAATCAAACGCAGCTAACGTTGACTCGAGGCAACTCGAGGTGACGTGAATTGTTGCCAGGTTGTAGTCCACAGTTTAAACATTGCTGTGGTGTAAACATTGAACATATTCGTTCATTTTATTCAGAGACACATTTTACTAACGTTGAATAGGGAGTCTACGAGTCTTCTGCTTCGGGTCGCGAATGTTGTATGCGTTGTAACCGGTTTTTGGGACGAACAGCCACAAGCAATCTCCAGTCTGGCAACGGTGGCGGCCGCGTCTCTAACTTCTCCGCCGCTGCGCGTGCCGTCCCACCCGTTCTTCACGTTTTCGCCGTCTCGCCTGGTGTCACCGCCTGTCTGGATTGCTGTTACCACCTAGAGGGAGCATCTTCTTCACCCTCCCTCTTTCTTAACAGTCCTACTAGAGTGCCGTACCCTACGACGATGTCGTTCAAACAAGGTGCTATGGTGGGGCGAGTGGTTTACACGAAGGAGGGCAGCTTCTTCGCGCTCAAGTCATCATTGAAAATGGAACCACTCACAACTCCTCGAAAGAAGCTAAAATTGGGGAATGTAAGAGACTGCATCAAGTATATCCGCTAGCCACATGTCCACCCACGAGTTTTGGGATAACGCACCGCCGCACACGCACGCCTTCAACATATAAAAGAATCGAAGTAAATAACCGAAATAAAGCGTTGACGAACGCGCGTGCATGATGCCTTTTGCTTTAGAACGGTTACTGCTGCAGACGCCCGGCACGTGCGGCAAGTGGAACACCATTTTCTGCATTTTCCTTGATTGTTGAGTAATTTAGCAATAGGTATATTCAGTAGATTATTTATCAATAGGCACCATTTTTAAGATCAGTAGACTCTCAGGTAGATAATAAAAGTTTCTCAAAGATTTGCCGGTGTGCGACCCGCGTCGGCTATGTGTACGCTCGCACCGCCCTCTCCTTCTCGTCGTTCCAAGCGCTTGCGTGCCTAGGTTCCTTCCGTCCTCTCCGGGTGGCAGTCCCGTCGCGCGTGTCTACATTCTGACAGGTGGCGGTCCCGTCTTGTGTGGCTCTGAGCCGTATTTTGGGACAGTTTGGCAAGTGGGTCTGACGACGAAGGAGCCGGAGAGGAGAAAAATGAAGAAAAGGCAGGAGAGCGCCGAAGGAGCGAGAGAAAGAAGAGAGCAAAGAGGAGACGACCGCCGTTTTGACGCAACGCTGGCTGTCGGCGCGAAGCACTGTTGAGGCTACGCGTCATCTGCTATGGGCTTATTTCTTTTTCGCCTGCATAAAAATTTTGCGTTCAAACGGGGGAAAAACAGGGGCGATGGAACAATTTTTGTATTTTGCGCAAATACCGCTTAAAACGAATCCCTGACGTTAATGATTTATGAAACACGCGTTCGTTTTTCACCCCCACGCAATAGATGCCCTGTAAAAAAATTAAAGAAAAACGAGCAGCGTTCACCCCCTCAACTCGCAGCCAGAACAAGCGGCCACGTAATCTTGAGCCGGTTATATGCCGCCAATGTTGATCATAGCCACGCGCTGGGGTTGGCAAAGCACAGGACACGCGCTGAGTTCTATACATTGTTATGGCTCGGCTATTGTCGTCGTTGCAGCGATTGGACACGGGCCGCTACCCGAATACTTCTCGAGCTAGAAATTATCACGAGCCCAATTCGAGTGCCCACTCAATGCTCGGGTCCAATCTATGAACAGCATTTGAATATCGTCATATGGGTGTACTGCGATCCCCACTTCACTTCATCAAATTTTGCAAAGGTGAGATTCAATGAAAATGATCGTTTCTGTCCTTGAAATTACACCGCAACAAAGTAGTTTCTTGGCCAGTGGCGTTGCGTGCGAGTAACCTTGAGTCCCACTAGTGCCAGTAAGCTCGTGTAAAGTGAAAAACATTCCAATTCCATATCTTTGCACCGCCCCTTTAATTTGTTAACCTTTTAAGCCACCGAGGAATAACACTATATAATATTCTTTCCTGAGCCTGCCAAATAAAAGTAAGGACCCGAAATTTGGATGTCGATCCGATGCAGTCCGCCGGGCGAATGAATGAAAATGGCGGCCCTCTACGCTTAGCTCGGAGCAGTTGAAAGTTCACGCGCATGCGCTCCCGCCTCTCGCTCTGCGCCGCGGGCTGATTCGCTCACTGGACAGGGGGGGGGGGGGGGGGGGGGGGGGGGAGGGGGGGGGGGGGTTATGGCGGCGAGATCATAGACTGGCCAAACTCTCCCCATATACGGCTCTGGCGTGTCTAGTGTCCTCCACTGATCTCAATGACAATTGCTGGATCGCGTTTGCCCGCTCCGTGAATGCGGCCACTGGCGGCCATCTTTTTGCTAGAGTTATATTACC
This sequence comes from Ixodes persulcatus, assembly GCA_013358835.2. Classification (NCBI taxonomy): domain Eukaryota; kingdom Metazoa; phylum Arthropoda; class Arachnida; order Ixodida; family Ixodidae; genus Ixodes; species Ixodes persulcatus. The sequence goes on from JABSTQ010009449.1 coordinate 742,990, forward strand.
TCTAACCAAGGCACAGCTGCTGCAGCCACTATCATCCATCCATGGCAGACAGCGATGTGGCAGTTGTGGTGGCAGGCTACCATCAAAATAGCGTGGGTGATATTTCGTGCTTGATTGAAATTGTTTGACAAAACATATTGAAACCCTGCGTGAACGGAAGCCCAATATTTGAGGACCGGAGAAAGCTTCACGAAATCGCAGCACCGGGGGAACAGCAGCACAGCACGCATCAAAAGTCGCATCGAAAGAAGCATCAAAAGCAGACGCAGGTGTAAGGAGTTTGCTTTCGATGGAGCTGCGCTGCTTTCTCCCGGTGCTGCGCTTTCGTAGAACTTTATCCGGGTCCTCAAAGATGGGGCGACCGTTCACGCCGGGTTCAAGAATCTGCTTCGTCGAACAATTTCAATGAAGCACGAAATATCACCCACGGTACAGTGTACTAGATCTACGGCTATTTTATGGCAGCCTGACGGCATTGCGCTGTCCGCCATATTGCTATGATGGCTAGAGATGATATAACTCTGCCAAAAAAATGGCCGACCGTGGCCGCGTTCCCGTTCATAGGCGGAGCTGGTCAAACGCGATCCAGCAAATAGACATAGCGATCATTGGTTTCCTCCGACTTCTCGGGGTGGGTCTGTGTCGTGTGCTAAACAACTTCGCTGGTCATCCACCTTCACAGAGCAAACTGGCTCATGAATTTTTAGGAAAGAAATCTAGACTGCTGCGCCATCTCTGTTTAATCTCATATTTATTAAAGCGCACATAACATAAAAAAAGATTTTGGAAGAAATACTCTCAAACATATTAACCATATTACGTGCATATTAACTGGGATATATGGTAAAGGAAACAAAAATACTGGTACAGAAATATATGTATAAAAATGCTTCGTGTTGGGTATCAGAACTGCACTTAAAGTAGTATACAAATTTAATCGAAATTTAAAGATAAAAAAGAGGAATAACTTTCTTGCGCGGCAATACAGACGCTGAGAAATTTTGTTCTAAAAGAATCTACACTTTTATGGGTACCCATACTTCAGCGAACAATTTGAATGCACCCATTGTGCGTAATAAAAAAGAAAAAAGAAGAAGCAGGTTATATAAAAATCAATATGCATGATCAACAATACGATATAATATATATATATATATATTTTAATCAACAAAGAAATCGACGTTGTAAGTTGCAACCTGAACTTCGATTATGTCATCTTTGATCTCGTATAAGATTAACCACCCATTTAACAGCTTGCATTTTGCGTGGCTCGAGAACGCGTTTTTTGGCATCTGTCATTCTTTTGAGGCAAAATCATAAAAAAACTTCCAAATCATATTTTTATCCCTCCAAGTAACCTCGAGAAGTCGCCAGGATATCGATCAATCCGTGCATCTATTTTGGTTTTGGTCTTTGGACGTCATCATCGAATGTTTGCGACGCCGACAGCCGCTTCAACTTTAGAACCTAGAGGAATAATCGACAACATAAATAACTCAAATCATTTGTAATCTTTTGCGGAATAAAGTTGGAGGGTCATGCATTTTCAGAGACAAACGTACAAGGCCAAAGCTGGTCCTGATCATCTGTGTAGAGGTCAACGATTCCAAGGAAATAGTAACGAAATGCATCGGCCGATAACAGTACCGCAATACCAGGAATACGCACCAAAGTGTAGTTTGTTATAGAAATAATTAGTGCAGATGACAAGAATAATCGCATAATGAGTAAAACTGTAAAGTGTATTTGTGAAATACTATTCCGAGATATCTGTATCGTAATATGCTTAATCTTAGATGAAATAAAAATTTAGACTTTAGCAGCATGAATCAGATATTGTTCTGCGAAGTGCTCAGGATGTTCGGCAAATTTCTCCGCCCAGAATTGGCGCATCTCATTTTCAAAATCCTGCTTGAAGGTTTCCTTGTCCTCGTCGGGAAGCTGAGACAGAAATGGCACAAACCCCATGTTGATCTCTGAAAAACAAAAAAAAACGCGCATATTTGGGGTTAAACATTTGTATTATTAAAAAAAAACACTTTAAAATTAATATACTGTATGACTTCAGTTAGTTGTAAGTTTACTAGATTTTTTTAAGCAGCGCAAAGAATAGAAAATAACATAAAGAGAGAACGTTACGTCCAAGACTGAACATAACGTTCTGTCTTGAACGTAGGAATTAATCGACTTGCACCTGAACCTAACACGTAAACGAGGGGATAAGAAGATTGCCACTTATTGTTCAACTCCTGTTTTCTCAGCTCGCACAGTACGTCACTACCGGGTCTCTCAAATAGCGGCCAGGCATTTTAAATCGACCGCAAGAATCGATTTCTTAAACTATCATACTACGAATTTGTGCAGCGGTGCCCACAGGTAGTGCATTTTTTGTATAAAATTTTCAAAGAGCGGACTTACGTAAGGAAAAAGTAATGAAGTGAAAAAGGCTTAACTCCTATGTAAATGCAGCGAAGTAACCTGTCTTCAAACAAAATAGGGCGTCCTACTGTTCAAAAAACGGTGGTTCCGCGTTTCCATATGTCTTAAGCCTTTTTTCTTTTTTTTTTCCTCGGGTAAGTGCGCTCTTTGCAAATTTTATAGAAAACATGAACCACCTGTTGGCAACGCTGTAGAAAATCGTAGCGCGATAGTTTAAGAAACCAATTTTGAGGTCAATTTAAAGGGCCTGGCAACTATTTGAGACACCCGGTAGCCTAGCAGAAGTCCGGGGATCAAATTCCAAGAAAGGCCTAATTTTCTTTCTGCGCACCTGTCGGTCGCCTACATGGCCTCAGCTCCTCTCCACTTGAGAGGGAAAACAATTTATTCCTGAGGATAAAGCTGGTTTATGTCAAACATTTAAAAAGACTGAGAAAAAAAAAATGGAGACGACGGACGATGAAGGGGACAAACAAAAAAACAAAACAAAAAAAACATCGCAAACGCATCTACTCAACGTGATTGGCGCAATCGTGCATATACCACCTATCACACGGTTCTAGGCCAACTTGTCGAAAGCCAACTGGTCGGGGGGCCCATTCGTCGAATAGGCCAATTAGTCATAGGGCAGCTCGTTGAAGGAAAACTCGTTGAAGAGGCAAGCTGGTCACCGCTTTCTCAAAGCCAAAATATATAATTTTTGTCATGCAATTTTGAAACAAACACTGCCCTATAGTAATCCATAAAAACACCGCATAGTTATTGACATCCAGTGTGCTATTTGTTGTCGAAGATAGCCCCAAGGCACTTTCGCGTCTTTTACGAGTCAGTAGGGGACGGTCTCTACGTCGAGTAAGGATCACTGGGGAACGCGTTAAGATACCCGGTTCAGCCATTTACGCCGCTTCGCGGCGACAGTTTGCGGTGGCCTATCGCAAAAAGCTTAACTCACCTAGCCAACCCGTTCACGGCGCATCGCGGCGACAGTCTGGGGCGGCTCATTGCCGAAAGTATCGAACAAAAGAAACAGAAGGACGACCCGCAGATGACATTTCTCAGCTTTTGTCAAGGATCTGTCCTGTTTTTGCCCTCTTGTGATTTTATTTCAGCCTTTAGGTAAAATTTAGGTAAATTTTACCTATTTAGGTAAATTTTTACCAATTTAGGTAAACAATGTAGAAGAATCCTGAAGATTTACTCGGACCGTAATTCAACCCATTCGACGAATCGCCCTTCAACAGACTGCCTCTTTCGACAAGTCGCACATCAACGAATTACCCCACTTAAAATTGCCTATTCGACGAATTGGCCATTGACGAGTTGACTTTCGAAGAGTTGGCGGTATCCCCTACCTCCTGGCAATTTGCACCCGTTTCCATGACCTTCACCTTGGGTACATCTCGTCTTGACCTAAATTGAAACCAAAGACTTTGCATTTGCGTTTTTTTAAATATAGTGTGACAGGGGGGGGGGGGGGTGATTTAGTCATGATCTCGCCATAGACAGTGCTGCGTCTAGCTGCAACATCTATACTGCCGAAGCAACCCACTACACAATCCCCAATCGGCAAACCACCACCAAACACAACACCCTTGAGCTTCAACCGCAGTTCGCCCCTTTTCTTCCTCGTAGGCGAGAATAGCTAAAGTGGAGAGGAGCGATCTCTTTTCAAGAAAGGCTTTTCTCGAGCGCGTCCTTTCCCCATCGTTGGGCTTCTGTAAACCAAGGCCCCGACAAGATATAGATTGGTAAACGTCTCCATTATTCCTAACGCTCGTTGCGACCGCCCGATACAAGAAGGCCAAGCGGCTTCCCCCACGCATATATCCTGAATGCTCACCTGATCTCACGCACAGAGCTATTAACACAATTGGAAGTGTGCATTGGTATCCCGGAAAGGATTTGGACATACCTCTTAGGCATCTCAAAAACTATGATGGGTCTCTTACACCCTTCAGGAATTTTCAGATGGTACATGAGGCCCCTTAGAAAACTACGACGAACATCTTAAACCTCTCAAAAATTTGCGAATGGTACGTCAAAATATTTAAAAATATCCTGGTGGGCCCCACGAAGAGGGGGGCTTGGAGAAGCTCGCTAGGAGTATGTTTGTCGAGGTGGGCGCTGAATATGTGCACAGGGGCTCCTGGAGCAGTCCCACATCTGCGGTTGCGGAGAAAACAGTGATGGGCCGGGGACAACAGCCCGTGCTTCTCAAGGTGGGCGTGAATTTCGGCGTAGTAAAGTAGTAATTTAAACTAGTTGGTACTTCAACATGGTAATATAGCGAGCAGAGCACGGAAGAGGGGGGGGGGGAGAGAAAAAGCAGGTTGAGCGGAGAAGTGCTGAATCCCAACTCATTTATTTTGAAAGAGAAGAAAAAAGAAGACATAGAAATGACCCCACGTGATAGTTAATACAAGGAAAAAAAAATAAAAAAATATAAACTGGCATGAATGATTTCAACGCTGAAGGAAAGGAAGACGAAATCGTAAGGCTCGCCCTCGACAGAAAACAAGAGCGCACAAAATAAAACGTAACAAGAAGAACAGTAGAGATAACGTCACATTCTCACTTTCGGCCGGCCAAATTCACTCGCCGTAGGTGCTGGCTAAGAATGGTGTTTAGAGACAGAGGGCAGTTCCAGAGGGTGGTTCAACTTACAATCTTTCCAAAAAATATGTTGACCTGCCAGCTTTTTTTACCGTTGCACTGTTGCACTTCAGAATTGCAATTGTTCCCGGAAGGACCATACTATATTAAACAACCCCGCTATTTCCTATGCCCTCAAGAATACCTACTATACCTCATAGTAGGTATTCTTAAAGCGAGTTACCACTTCTAAAAGGTTTTGAAATACTTCGATGCGAGTCGCCTTGGGAGTTATTTTGCTTTGTGTTTAAGCTTTTACCTTTGGCGTTTCCTACTATTATTAACAGCTCTGTCGTACAACAATAATATTCGGACCTACGCAGTTCAATACTTCGCCTCTGTGAGTATAAATATTATCAAGTGCGAATACAGCACATAGCGTTCAGTTTTTGGAGCAGGCACCTCTTCCCGATGCAGTGTTTCTCATCTAACGATGCTTTAAGTCCCCTCACAAATGCATCTTTGAAAATACACCTTCCGAAATAACTGGTCGTGAGTGTGGTGATGAACGCTGAAGTTTTGAAGATGCTTATGTCTCCCAAACACATTGCTCAGTTCATTGCGGTTACGTGATCAACGAAAAGTTGTCACCCTGAACCTGACACTAACTGCGCACCCCGTGTTCGAGAGATGGATACTTGTGCAAGCTGTTAACACGTCTCAAGCAGTGCTTAACCTATCATCCTCACATCGTCGACAACGCTTTAGCAAAACATGTGCGGAAGGAAAAAAAAGATGCCTTAGTAGAAAATGCGAGGCTGCTAAAGATAAAGAATGGACTGCCTGTATTCGAAGAACAAGCGTCCATAAAAAAAAGAGCGAAAAATCCACATCTCTATAGACAGGAATACTAAACCCCGAGATGTATGCCACAGGAAGTGTGACATGAGACGAATCACACATCTTGCAACGTTCGTTTATATCATAATGTCATTCTGACAAGTAGTTGGTCAGCCACATTCGTGTCTCATTAACTTTTCTTTTTCCAATTTATAAGCTACTGTTTCTTAAAGGGCACTGTCAGATACTTTCGTACATTTTTTTTTTTTTTTAATTCAATAGTAGCAGTTCAGCATAAAGCTGGGTGAGGTCGAGGGAGCGCTGCTATTTTTTTTTTATTTTATCGTTCAGGCTACACTCTAAGAAAAAAGTTGGCCTCAAGGGACTAACGGCAGCATTTGGTCCTCTGAACTCCCAGTTGCTCCCCGAAAGGACCATCTGGTTCAAGCTAGGTACCGTGCGCAAAAGCTGGGGACTAACTGCGCTCCGACTTGGGACTAACCGATAGGCGTGCGCGAGCAAAAGCAGCCATTAGTCCCCCTTAGGCAGGGTGCATCTGTATGATTTAGTCCCCGAAGGCAAACGGAATGTTCGCCAGGAGGACGGATGATATTTCGCTTGTCTTGAGGATCGGCGAGACTCAGCCCAGCACGGCTGAAAGTGTTGACATAACTCGGTCGAAACTGGAGAATTTGTTTAATGTGCCACGAACGTTCAGACATTACATGGTAGAGCTTCGCGCGTTGTGCGAATGCGAGTTAACGAACGCGTTGACTCTACTTCACCCAACTATCTCGTCAAAAATGATCTGTTGACATTTCACAAGTCCCATTCACGTAATTTGCCTTCGCGCAAAAAATAGCATTTATCCAAACGGAACACCTCCAAATACTAAGACTTTTTTTTCTCTTAAATGAAACTTAACAATTTTTAGGAAGCGCGCTTTCAACACCGGAATCTCGCAGCCAGAATAAGGGGTCACTTCAATCGCTAAAACTGAGTTACTGAGAGCAAGTCGAGCCTCGTCTCTGCGTCTCCCCGTGACCAACCTTTCTGGGTAGTCCAATGTCGAACTCAAAATCCGCAACGACACACTTGATGCACGGCACGTTCCACTTCAAAAGCACATTCAGGGCAGTATCCAGACGCCTTCATGCCATCGTCGTCGCTGTTTCAGATAACATTACAGATGAACAACGAAGAACGAACCGCGCCCGGAACTTTATCTATATCCACACCTTGCTAATACGAAACAAATGCGAACTAAAAAAAAAAGCCCCCGAGAAACCTGAAAAGAAAGAGAAAGAGAAAAAAAAAAAAAAAGAAAAACGTGTTTGCTTGTACGTCACTTGACTGGCGTGTTGAAAATGGCGACCTTCGACCTTCTCGCGTCCTTGGGAGCGTCCGTGTGTCCGTGTGTCGTGTGTAGTGGGAGGGGGAAAAGAGATTTTCGTGTACGCGCCCTTCCCACTCCCACCCCGCATTCCTCGCTCACGCGGGAAGTTAGGCAGATGGGCAGAGAGGGTCCGTCGGGAAAATGGGATGGGGTCTTTGTTTGAAAATAACCTGTTTTTAGTATAGCCTTTGTCAGAACTTAGAAGCTGGTCGTCTCCGATTATTGCGGGATCTGGTTTGGATTCGCGGTGCTGCAACACTGCACTCGATCTGCTCTGAAGTCACAAGACAAGGAAACTCGATTAAGGTATGTAAAAGTACTTCTGTTTATGGTATATTCATTAACTGCGGCTTCAGAAAGGGTTCTATTTTGAGCGCGTTCTCTAGCTTCCAAAGCGCGCGCCATGCTCTATTCTTTTTGTCATCATGGTTGCTTATTTTGTTATGCAGCACAGAGACCTGATATTCAATCGTATCGAGAAAAACGCCAGTTCTACCGGTGGCCTATTTTTTGTGTTTTGCAGACGCTGGCAGGATACCTTACCATAAAGGCCTGTTCACACATGCAGCAGAGAGCTACAAGCATAGCGCTGACCTAGCGCTAAGCCCGTGCTAACGGGAGCTTTCACTAGCTTTGTATCGCACCGTCAAAACTGTTGCTCATGGCAGACGAAAAGCAGCTCGCGACACGTGAGAAGCGCTACTTCAGCGCTTCGCTGCGTGTGAGAACCGGCCTTAATGGAGACATTGATTTGATTGTACAGACTTTCGCGTTGATGGCGGGAGCTTGTTCCGTCACTTTGAAGCATAGTTTGAGCACGCACACGCTGGGTCTGTAATTCGCAGCGAACGGTCTACTAAAAATATAATACTGCGCTGGTCTGCTGTCAACAGATCGCATGTTAGATGTGAACCATTGTAGCATTTTTGTAGCCTATTTGTTATTTTATTATGTGTGTGTTATATCTTATACTTTTGTTGAACGATCGGGTATTTCACGCTGCCCCTGTTGCTAATAATCCAAATTCCTCGCAAACAGGCAAGAAGCTGCCGGTGCCCCAATAAACGGTGCTTGGACCACGACCGGTTTGGACAGCCGTCCCAGTGTTCAAGCCATCGTCGACGCAAGTGCACTCTTCGGAATTTGGCCTTATCGTGGAGTCTACCGCTCAGGAACTTCGACTTCAGTCATCCTTGAATGCGATGTGTATCTACGAGGCAATAAAGCTACGTTTAACCTGAACTGCACACTTTCGTTTCGGAGATTTGTGGCTCGGGACCAAATGTAAAGGATAAACCTTTAGCCCCAGAGGTCTAAATCCAAGGGCGCAACGTTTAGACCCAGGGGTCCAAGTGCAAGGGCCTAACAGTTGGTGTTCGGGGTTCATTTGAAACGGTGTAACAGTTAGTCCCAACGGTGCTAGTGCGAGAGACTACTGGAGGGGCGTAACTGTTACTCCCCTTTCCGTTAGTCCCCGAGGGGACTAATGGTTGTGGCAACGCACTTGCTCCCCTCGGGGACTAAGTCGCGCTCCCCTTTTTCTTAGAGTGTACTCTCCTGGAAGGCGTTAGGCATGAAATACTGTTTAACATGATTGCTAGTTCTGCGGTTAGAATGGTCGTCAAAAAAAAGTTTAAAATAGAAAGTAATGATGATCGCAGAGCCACGCTTATATTTTATTAAGATCAAGTTAAATAATTCTAGAAAGGGTGTAGTCGCTGATAATTACCATAACTCTCTTCAGTCGCCTTAATGGCCCTTTTTTCACATTAAGACAACACCAATGGGCTAAAGGTCTAACAACGGATGGTGGATGGAATGGCAGCTGCGATACCTTTCCTGCCTTCTCTGCGGCTGATCCGAGTTGCAAAAGAGGCAGGACACGTAGTGAAACACTTCTTCCAGACGTTAACCAAAGTTAGAGCTTTCGCCGTTGCGAGAGGAAGGCCTCTGGAAGTGCTGAACCTTCCTTGGAAAATGCCAATTTAATATTAAACTCTAAAAGTCAAGATGTTTATATGAACTTCTAATTATAAACGCTCTAACTGGAATATTTCTGCCGTCGTCACGCAACGGGCAAGTGACATTCGTAGGATATTTCTAATTGAAGCTCGAGGGCGTCCCGCCAGCGCGTCAGTACGACAATCGCTTTTCCGCTCGCCGGCCTAATTTCGGTGACGTCAGGGGGTGGGCGCGCAGGCTTTATGTTTTAGAAGGTCTTGATGTGGTTGTGACGCTCGCGTCAGCTTACCTATAAGGCTGGAACGACAATGCCACTGAGGCATGAAATGAGCAACCGCGCTTTGCCGCTGATCTCTACTACAGAGGGATGAATTGCTCATAGCTGTTGTCCAAGCCTGGCGCAAATGAAGCCACCGCAAGTTTGATGCTCGCCCAGGAATATGGGCGTTAACTGAGCTTCCGTTCAGTCGATGTTTTGGTCCATGATTCTCGTTTATTTGAGTGGGTTTCAATAATTCCGTTTTGAATTAAATCCCGACAATAAGGCATGTGAACTTGGGATATATGCATGCTAGATCAAATAGAATCTTAATACGTTTCCTAACGAATGGCTTCCCAGAGACTTCTCGGGTCTGCCTGCGGTGTTAATGCGCAACAAGCAGGCTTAATTGAGATGGCAAGAAAAACTTCTAGCGCCCTGGACGCTGTTTGAACCAGCACCCAGACGAGTCAAAAAGTTTCTCAAGCGGTCACTTTTCGGAAAAACAGTTTACTTCTGGTGGTTTCATACATGATTCACCAATGCGCCATCCAGCCTCATAGTGGACGTGACTTCTCTTAGATGCTGGGAGGAGCGAGCGATTGCCAGATCTCCCCCTTCATTTGCTTCGCCGCCGTGAAAGGCAGTTTGAGTTCATGTTTATGAAGTCCCTCTGAGCCGCTCTTGAATTTTCGTCACATTAGTGTTCCGTAGGTACGTTGTTTATAGGCTGATATTTGTCCCTGTTATAAATTCAAAAGATAGGATGAACGAGTCTCTCTGTAAAGCTCTATATTAGAAAACTCTGCTAGATAATTTTCTACAGCGTCTTGTTTAAGAGAAAATCAGTTTGTTTTTTGTGTTTTTTTTTAAATTGTACCACTGGTTGAATACGCACGCTAATCAACTATGATAAAAAATAAAACAGCGATACATGCACCCTATTACTGCTGCTCTTTTTGTAGCACTACACCAACTGGCGTAAAGTCACTTACAAAATGATCGCACGAAAATATTTGTTTGTTTAATGCAAGGTGATAGACTGGAGCGTCACGACACTAGCTGAAAAACCTCCTAGTTTTTTTTAATATACCAACAAAATAACAAAGTTGCACTAAAGGGTCCACGTGAGCTCGCGTGGTACAGTAGCACGTCAGGTGGATCCGAAAGACGTCAGTGGTCTGATATCACGCTTTTGCAGAAAAGGTCGGGGCGATACAAATACAGAATAGCTTTTTTTCCTGTGGATTCCTTCATTCCGGCTAGACCAATTACGCAGTGAATGCGACACGATCCTGCTCTTTTTCTGTCTACATCATCCCGGTCAAAACATATATCCTTCCGGCGCAGTGAATGCTCCGGAAGGATGTACTTTTGGTACTGCATAGGTGACTCTATTCGATTGTAGCGTCGGTTGCAGTTCGACTTAATCTGAGATGTATTATGGTAAGAAAAAGTTGTACATATATTCTAGACCCAACACAGAATTATGCTCTACGTTTGGTTGTTTGTTTGCCACTCGCCATACGTCCAGTATTAGAAAGAGAGCAGACCGCTTCAGACTGTAGAATGAGCCGTGTGACTCGGAGACCTCCATGCCCAAATCTGCGGATTTGTTTTTTAAGTGAAGAATGGTAGAGACTTACACTCCAGTCTGCGTTCTAAGCTTTTATTATTAATACATTTGATAGCGCGGTACCAAGAGAACTGGACATCATCGGACGGAATGCCGGCATCCATGCACACCTGTTCAAACGTTCATTGTGCTACATCAGGACGTCATTCAACGTCGCCATAATTACATCGACTAATCTCTAGTGAACTGCGGGACATTATTTATATCAGCAATTTTTTTTTGCGTTTTGATGCACCCAAATCTATATTTCTGAGGTTAACTCCTCGCAAAAGGTCCACGAGGCATTACTCGTGGAGTCGGTCACTGCAATACTCTGCACGATTCCTTCAACGTTTACGCAAAACCAAAACAACCAACACTCCTATCCCAAAAAGTGACTTAGACGATACTTTGTTCGTTGGGGTGGATCGTGGAGGAGCGAGAAATAAAATATAAATTCAAGGGCTCTCGCGCGCTCGCTGTAAAAACTATACAGCGACGGCGCGAAAGGCCCTAGTTAATATTTTATAGAGTTGATGCATAATCTGTTGACCACAAGGCAAAGGTAGACACCCAATTTACCAGAAACGTACTCACCTATTATTTTTTCAAGGTTTTCAGCCTTCATCGCTACTTTGAGCACCTCGCAAGTGCGTGGTTTTAAAGACGCAGCCTTCAGGACGTTCAACATGTGACAGACGAGAGCTGATCGATCCTTCATGTCGTGAGTTCGGGGGATGAAGCTCTCTGCCAACTGCGATAAAAATAGATATTGTTTATGAAAGGCTAGTGTCTTCATAACATTAAAATGCAGAACGCTTGTATGCCTCGAAGTTTGCCGGTGATAGAATGGGACTTTGTCGTGTTCCACTAGAAGCGCCAAGGTGCGCGACCCTCAGCTCGAGTCACGCACAATGCAATGGTACTGATCGTGCATGCGACAGGTTTCCCGGCCTCGCAGGTGTATTCCTACACTTTCCGACTTAATCGGCCTTATAAATACAGTATAAACAATCGACTAGGTAACACTGGCGAAGAGGATGGGATAATAAAAATAAGGTCTAAATAAATAATAAAACGTTCATTGAGTAATTAGTGTACATAACTTGATCGAAGGCCGCGAACGCTTGTGTGCGGGACCGTGGCAACCCAACACAGTGCTCAAAATAATTAAAACAAAGGTAACACAAACACTTTTGCTCAGAACAGAGTATACAATGTTAGCACAGGTAAAGTGAACAACAAATGAAGGAACAGTATGTACACGCCTAAACATAACAAGAGCACCACTCCTTTAATTTCTGTTTCGTATATTTGAGAGATGGCAAGTCGTGCAATTTTTCCGTAAGTTTAATAAAGTAGAAGGGAATAAAATATATACTTAAACGCATTTCGTAGTTTGTGTATACCATAGGAATGAAAAAGGTTTCAAAGTGATTCAGATATTTTTGTCTGTAGACTTTATACTTGGAATCGCTACTATATTAAGATTTCGTCAAAACTACACATTTCCTCAATTCCTCAACCTGCAATATTTGTAGAGAGGCCTATTTTTCACCGTTATCGAGAGTGTGAAATTTTGAACAATAGGCAATACTATCTGCATTACTACATATTAATATATAATTTTTTTCTTCCGGTGGGCAGAACAGCAGCCATGCAATGTGATTTCATAACACAAGAGGAAGACTCCTAGAACTTCGTACACTCTTTTTCTAAGTGAAATATTATAGACATTTCTTAGTTTGTACGCATACACTAAGACCAGTCATAGGCGCTTTTCTAGATTTTCAACGTGTGCATTCTATGTTATGCTTTCATCTGAAGGTATTCCTATACATTTTGTTTCGGTCGCATATACGAGCTGAGAGCAGTCGCAAGAATAACAGTCGGTGGAATGCAGATAGACAGAACGTACAAGGTTCGCTCGTTTCTTATGTGTCCGGAAGCACATTAAGGTGGTCTTAGTTTCGTTTACAGACATAGTATTCCAGGAGAACCAGACTACTATTTTGTTTATGTAACTTTGAAAAATGGAAGCTGCATCTTCGCAATTTGTATGTGCCAATACAATTGCAGTGTCGTCCGCATATTGGTATAACTGAGAATTTAGAAACAGTTTATCTAAGTAATTTATATAAATGTTAAATAGCAGAAAACCTAAGATAGACTGCTGTAGTATACCGGAAGTAACAGACAAGAGTCCACTTACGCTACCTTAAATCCGTAGACGTTGTATACGGTTATTAATGTAAATATGAAAAAAAAAAACAGAAGTAAAGGTAGTTTAAAGGGGAACTCCGCCGATTTTTTTGGTAGACTTCGATTTGGCTGGAAATTTGCAGACCGCATCAATAACCCTTTCTCAACTGATAACCAAAATATTCAAAAAAAAATTTCGTGAAGTTATTGAATTTTCAAGTTACGCCGGCCGCGAGGGTTCCAGGAGGCGGCTCTCTACTGGCAACAATGAAAAATCCCTACTTTTCCCTACTCGCGTACGTCACGGATGTGCAGGCGGACGAGCGACTCGGGCAGCCGCGACTTTCCGGACGCCAGCGATCGAAATAATTTTTTTGGAGCTTCAAGTTTGCAAGTTCCTTTGCAATGGGTAGAAATTCGTGCTCCGCGATAGATTGTAGGAACAGTGCCGGGAAAAAGCTTCTTCTTTTACCCTTGTTTTCGTTGGAGAAAAAAAAAAAAGCATTCCCCGGCAGCAATGAAGGCCAGCCACGTCAAGGTGCTTTTGCGCGAGCTGTGTGCCGCGAAAACTAGTGTCACGTGAAACATTTTCACTTATGCTCGGAATACTTTATAGCCGCGTGCTGCAAGTTGAGTATCCTTCAGCTGCTGGAACAGCTTCAAGAGCGACAAGTGCAAACTCAAGCCGGCTGTGACCATTACGGCATTCGTCCAAAGAAGAGCGCTAATAATATCGAGAAATATAGTACACAATCTAGCACTATAGTCGACATTTTGCACAGTCACATTTGTTATTCACAATTGGTTCTGTGATTTTTTTTTTAAATTTTTTATAAACACTACGTTTGTTTTGTGTGTCGAATCTAGCTCGGGCTACTCTCGGAGTTCCACTCATGCGGCCGATAGGTTGAAGACGAGAAGGGATAAGTCTAAACAAAGTTCAAGTCTGAATTGAGGCATGACTTTCGACATGTTGCTATTTCTGTCTGCTATTACAGAGGTTTATGGACCTGGTCTTGAGCTTCATTAATATACGATAGAGCCTTGCCTGGTTTGTCAAATAGTTGGCGTGCAATATTCTCTGCAGAAGAAGGGATGAAAACGACTTTAATTTATTCTATTGCGGAGAAATTTTATATAGGTCTGAATTTTTATTTTTTAAACCATGAAAATGTTAATGTCGTTGAGGGGAGGCATGCAAATTTACAGCAAATGAAAACTGCGCAAAACCAACTTTGTTAAAAAAAAAAGAAATCTTATATGAAATTACTTCCTTCCCATGTGCTCTCGTGGATGGGTGTTTGAACGCGTTGCATTCTACTCCAAAAGTAAAAAGAAAAACAAAAAACGGGTACACATTTTTTTAGCAACTTTCGTTAACTTATTTTGAATTAAATATTTATGATGTCTTTCTGTACCTCACACACTATTGTATCTTCACGCAAATATTCTTTATTTCAAGATAAACAGTGTATTTGTGTGTTTTACACGCATTCCATTGCACCTTGATGTTTGGCTTGGTGGTTGCGAAGTTCTTTTAGTCATCAATTTAACACGATCTTTAAAACCAGTAACCTGCCATTTTATCTACACTAATGCAGTTCATTCCATTCTATACATTTCATTGTTTACGAGAATCAGTCTACCTGTCTTAGGTCCCAGCCCAGCACGTACATGTTCGTCGCCTTGGAAGGCGAGCAATGTACGCTGTACGCGCACGAACGCTGAAAACGACATCTTAGCAAAAGTAATTTTGCTAAATTACTTTTGCACCAAGGAGCATATTCATGCCACAAGAGTAGTTCCACGTGCTGACGCCTGCAACAGTAACTTTTCAAAAGAAAATCTAAAACAAATGGCACGTTCCTTCAGGTTATATGACCGTGTGGGGCGTCTGTACCCGGTGCTTTGGCGATTCGTCAAAAAATGTATCGCCTGACTCTTCGACCTTTTTTCGCCAGCCATCTTCTAATAAAAAGAGAACGGATTTTCTAGCGATATCACGAAACTTGCGAGCCGCGGCTTGAGCGTACCGAGTTGCGAAAACGGTTTTATAAAAATTCCAATTGCTCTCTTTTTTTTTTTCTACTTTCTTAGAGTTATGCACGTAGGCCAAAGCCATACTTTGTGAAAATTTATATAATTATCAACTTCAAACAGCACGAAAGCCCAGGTTTTCTCACTGTTAGACGCGAGAAAGGCGGGCGCGACCCTACCCGATTGCCGGCCACGCGCATCGCTGCACACAAGTGACGTCAGGCTTGGGCGGCGGGGAAAACTGGGGACAAACTAGGGAGAACGATGTTTAGGTTTTGGCAGCAGACAAAATATCACTTTTTTAATTAACTAGAGTGAATCTGGGAAAACGAGATAGCATTTCGGAATCAGGAAGCCATCCGCATTCAGATTATGCCTTTGGATTATGTAGCTCGAAAAGTCTGCGGAGTTCCCCTTTAAAGCCAATATTTTTAGTTTATTGATCAACAACCCGTGATCAATTGTATCAAATATTTTTTTTAGGTAGAGAAAAAGTGCTAGGACTATGTGAATATATATATATATATATATATATATCGTGAATATAGTCAGTAAAATCCTCCAACAAGGTAGTTGTACTTTTTTGTTGTCAAAATTCATACTGGCAGCTATATAATAAATATAATTCTTCGCAAAAGTGTTATAACGCGACTTCACTGTCTTCTACTGGAAGTCTCAAGACGTGCGTCCTCTTCTCGAACCAGGCACGACGTGCTGTTGTTGATCGTGCTAGCGACATATTCACCCATCTCGCAGCAATCATACTAATCTTTAGAATTTTATCGTTAAAAAAAAATGATTATGTATTGTATACAAAGTCCCCCACGTATCATCCGGAGAGCCGAGCAATTTTGAATCAAAATGTTAAGGAGATGCTAACGTAAGTTTACAAATTCTAAGCTTGCGTATCAAATAAAAGCTACGCAGTATTTGAATGGCTATTACAGCCGACGTAAGAAAGCTGTTACCTCTTCGTAGTATGTCCAACGATCCTTCTTGACTATTCTTCGCCAGATATCATAGGCTGGAAGGCGTGCTCCAAACATTAGCAAACACTCGCCCTCGGGTGTCATTAGGTCAGATATGTTCTTGAAGGCAGTGTATTGATCTTTAGCCCAGTGGAGTACGTAGAAGGAGTAGACGCGGTCAAACTGGCCGTATTTCTTTATAAATTCAGAAACGTCTTCTCGGATGTCTAGGAAGTCATATGTAATCTGCGGGTGGGCGAACTTTTCTTGGGCATGTTGGATCATCATTTGCGATGAGTCCACAGCCACAATTCTTCGGCAGGGCTGGCATCGTGGCAGCAGCCCTTGCAAAGTGAAGTCTCCTGTTCCACATCCCAGATCTAAAAACTGTTGGTTCGCGTCAGGAACGCGAGTAAAACATGGCTGAAACAGGTGGAGTGTCATCGAGTTTGAAGCGCTCTGGAAGCTGTGGCCTTCTGCGCACTGTTCGGGGACAAATGTGGAGGCAAACTTGGTGAGTCCAGCGTCCGCGGAAGATAATTTCTCTTCACTCATGGCCGAGTTTGTTCGGTATGGAGGCTGCTCGATGGTATGAGGAATGCCTCTGAAAGAAAAAAAAAATATGCTCGAAGACGGTCAATAAAGAGTAATGCTAAAATGTTTCTCTTTGTACAACCTTAACATATAATTTACGGCACCTTGAATGTGCAATTCTGAGTCAGTTCTTGTCTGACTTGCAGATGATGTTTAATGAATTATCAAAGTATGCCCCCTGCGTTACTTATTTTCTCATTACTTGCCATAGTCACCGAGAGTTTAAGAAACGCAGGCTGCTGCCTATTATGTTCGCTCTTCTTATGTTGCGATTCATTAGTCGGTGTTGTTATTGGCTCGTGCCCCAGACGTGGTGACTGAGGAGTGATAATCTGATGCGCGTGGATAGCCGTGTCCTGACCATTGTCAAACCTGCCATGGAGGGGTTTTTGTTGCTGTAAACGACTGAGTAAATCCACAGGGATCGCTTTAATTAACAAGGGGGCCGGAACTATGTATTTGCAGAAAACAATGCGACCGAGAAAAAACTGAGTGGAACTCGATTGTGAAAGATATAAACGTATAAACTCCCGCTCGTTGCTAAGTCGTGCAAGCGTGCCTTGCGTGGCATGGTCAGCATCGCGTCTGGCTCGCAACAGAACAATCGTGGGCTCGCATTCCGCCTAATTTTTTTCGAAGTTTGCTTTAAGGCAAATCCAATTAATTTATAGAGTGAAATCAATTGAAGAATGTGGCGACTTTTGATTCGCATTACATGACGTGTGATTTAATCACTTTCATTCAACGCGTGACGTCACGGGAGGCGTTGTCGGTTGTCTGAAATTTCCGCGCCGCGTGAGGTCACGTGGTTGTGATGTTATGACCCTATCGACCAATCAAAATGTTCGCGGCACACCACCGACGCCGAGTTTTTTGTTTCGAGCCACCGACGCCGGGTCTTTTGCGACTCGTGCTCCTTAATGCTGTCGCGTTAAAAAGCCTTAGTTGAAATTCTCGCCCGAAGCTATGACATAGATTGCGGAATGGAGCACTACGTGCCTTCTTAGATGACTTGAAACAAGAAATTTCGCTTAATCAACCCCTTCTACACAAGAAAGCCGAAGTGCTGAATTATCTCTGGCATACCGTGGCCTTTTTTAGTAGGGCAGGACAATTCAACCCGTATGCTTTTTTGTGTACGAGGTGCTGGTTTGACGAACAAAAACTTCGGGCGCAAACGAGCTTGTTTATTGATTACGTCAGTCAGCAGCACTCACGTCTACCGACAGGCAGATCAGTGCCTGCGTAGCTGCGCTCTTGCCATGGGACATCTCTCCGGGTAAAGACGGCTCGCCGCATTTTATAGCAATTTTAAGATTTTAACAGTTCTGCATAGGGGGTTGCACAGGCTTTTTTTTAAAGATGTAGAGAAAATAAATGACTTGAGTAAGAAACACAAAAACAACCAAGATTTTTTTTATCTTTCGACTAATTCTTTTTTGACGACGAAAATCTCATCTGTCGCATTAAACAAAAACAAAAAAAAAAAAAAGTGTAGAGCGTTTTTGTTTTTACTTTTGCAGTTTTATTTTATTTTTCTAACGCCGCCAGCACAGCTGCTGGGCGCCGCCATCCGTAGAGAAAAAAAATTAAAATAACAGGAGACGGCTGTCGGTTTGTCACCAACACTTGCGGACCTCAGTATTTATATTTTGAAGGCAGCAGCACAGTGCATTTAGAGTTGTCGTAAAACACATACTTTGCTGAATGTTCATAGCCCGCAGCCTGCGCCATTCGCGCCCGAAGAAAAAAACCGCCAGGTGGCGGACACATGATGCAGGAAGAGCGACATGCGCGGCTTGAACATTATAAAGTTAAAAAATTTTGAACATTTTAGCGATCGCAGAAAAATGCACCCATTGTTTGGGTTTTTCTCGTTCTTCCTCAAAATGAATATATATATATATATATATATATATATATATATATACTTATACATTTTTCTTAAAGTTGGCGGAGAAACGAGAAAAGAAAAGAGTTTTCCCTATAATTTGTCTGTGCAGCTTACGCTGCACAGACTGTAGGAGGATGCGTCAAGGGACCGGGAAAGGAGGGCAAGCCGTAGGTCCGTAAAAAAGTGAAAAAAAAACAGCTTTTTCTTTTTGCAGAAAACAACAACAAAAACAAAAAGCAGCAACGAGACGAGTACCGTTTCGGAAGGTCCCCGCGCATTGCCTTCATGTATTTTTTGTCTCAAGTTGTGTCGTACTTTCACTCCCAATTTTGAGAACGGATTTGGCACGGAAGGCGGTAGTTTGCCTTTGTACACGAGACTGCCATGTCGTTATTAAGCGTTCCATAAATGCAAATCGCAACATCTGTAAATTAAAGAAATAATTATCCGAGCAAATCACTTAAAAAAGGGACAAGGACGCGGATCGTTGACCGGCTTTTTCGCACGTTAGATCATTAGCTTTGGGATTGATTTTTTACTGTTTTATTGCCCGGTCATCAGGGTTTAAGACCATAAAAAAGTATAAATGTTGGAGTTGTCAGGAGCCTTTTAAGCCGACAATGACTTTGGTTAGGCGGACGTATTTTTAAATAAAATTTGACAGCGAAAAGGCACATCAAAATTAATTTTAGCATTTTTTTGTATTTTTTTTTAATTCAAAACGAAGAAGCAGCAACCAGACTCGATTAAGAAGGTTATACCTGGTGTTTCTGAAAATAATTTCAAAATTTGCTAAAAATAGGGTGCTCGACAAGGAAATAAACTGTTTTTCGGGAACAATCTGCACGACCCGGCGGACGACAAATATTGCCAGAACCACAACACCAGCTAAAAAAAAAATATTTGCGTAAAATTTACTAATTAAAACACGGAAGATAAATACATGATCGGAGTCATCAAGTCGCTAGCCAGTGCGCCTGCTGCACGTATTGTAAAAAGGTTGCGGGTTCGATCCGCGCTCCTGGCCCTATATTTCTCCAGCTCTCTTTCCCCTTGTCTTCTCTTAACTTTAATGCAATAAATTCAATAATCTGGCGTTGAGGTCTACCCACTATCCTTCCAATCAGCCGACCACAACCGACGTTCTGACGTCACCGGAACCAATGCGCAAGAAGCAGACGAACTCGCGCTCCGCATGCCTTTTCCAAGTTCTGAACACCAACGTGACGCTTACACAGAAGCGCGCGTTGGCGGACACCAGGTGAAGCCACTGCGCGTGAGCAGAAACCAGATTAGCGAGAAGTGTCTGGGCATGCGCCTCGCCGAATGCAGCGCCACCGCAGCGCCGTTACTTCAGCGCTGCGTGTTAGTGTATAGAAAAGGAAGTGATGTTGTCTAAGTAATTGGAGAATAGATGCATGAACCCGCGTCTCATCAAATGTATCTACGTAGGTATAAGTAGGGTTCGGAGTTTTCGGTTTAAACCGATAAAAACCGATAAAAGTACGCCGATTCCATTTTTGGAAATTCGGTTTAAACCGAAATAGGTCAAACATTTTAGTGAAAAATCCGAGACTGAGGTAAAGACAGACGACGACAGGGAAGAGAAGGAGAACGTCTCAAACACAGCTAACACGGGTTTTTCACTAAAATGTTTAATATACACCAGCTCACTTGCGCCCTTACGTTCTGCTCGAAATAGGTCATTTTTCAGGTTCGGCGTTGTCGGTTTAAACCGATAAAAGTACGCCGAATCGATTTTCTAAAATTTTGTTTTAACCGAAAATGGTCCGTTTTTTATGGCCGCTTTGAGATGGGCGGAGGGAGGGTGGGGAGGGTGGGAGAGGAGAGAGGGCGTTGCAAGGTCCGACATTGTGCGACCTCATCGTGATTGCCCTCTTCCAAAGTTCAACATGCAACAAAAGAGGTCTTGGGTTGTTCTTCGCGGGACGTCTGTGTCCTTTCTGTGATCGGGCCAGACTTGTACATAACTTAAATACTCTACTCAAGTTACTTTATCGTAAATACTTTTGTGAGTAACTTGGTATCTTGCAAATACTTTTGAAAGTCAGTATTTAGTACTCTAACTTAAATACTTTTTTCAAGTAACTTGTACTCATTTTGAAGTTACTTTTAAGTTACTTTCTATTTTTTTTTTATTTTCTTTAGAGGCGCGAAGCTTGGAAAATATTGAACTCCAGCTATTTCGGCTAGGCGCCCTGACTTTGCAGATACATTTTGTGCCAGGTAACACATCGCACCTCCGTGCTTCTGCTGAAAGAGGTGACACGGAGGAGCCTAGGTGTGGCAGCCTCAAGCCGGACGGACGCGTGTCGTGTCTTCTTACTGGGCAAAACGTCAAAGCACATTTTCTTCCAATTTGTTAGTGGCCAAGCCCAAGAGCAACAGAGATTCCAGTCATGCGGAGCACCAGGGTTGTGCAGTTCGTCAAAGAATACTGCGAGATGGGAGGCATTGTGCATTTGGTTCTGTTGGCAGCACCAATGGTTTATTTTGTTTTATATATTCTGGTTTACACATCACTTTTTTTTTTTCTTTTTAGGTGATGAAACCACTTGCAAAGACTGGATATCATCCAGGCTGACAAGAATATGTTCCTTGGGTATTTGCTCCCCACCATCACAGCGCTGAAGCGCAAGCTCGCGTCCTTATCTGCAATCCAACTCTGGGAGCCGCTTAGACTTGCTGCGATTGCTGTCCTTGAGAAAAGATAAAGTTCCGTTTTATTATCCGTAAATTTTTGCTTTTACACATTATAGTGGCCAGAAAATGATAATTACTCTTTTGAAATACTTCGTTCTCTACAGGTTTGGCAACGCGATGAAAGAAAGCTAGGACCCTGCTTGTCAGCGCTGTTCTCCTGGCTTGGTTCAAGCTGCAGTGGGTGCCGGACGGTCAACGGGAGGCAGTGGCCGAGCTAATGAAGGGCGACATCGCTAGCTTGCCATAGTCGTCTACCGTTACAACCGAAAAACCGTGATCTTCAGCGAAGCATGATGATTTTGTTTCTTTTGAAGAGTTGGGGGCTACGGGCCCTCAAAGTGATGGTGGACAGGAGTTGTCATCATGCCTGCAATCTGACGACAGAAACAAAAAAAGTGGCTGATATCATCAAGTACCCCACTCTTCACGAACCCTTCCTTCGGCACAACGTCGTGGTGCCTTCGAGCGCATCCGTCGAACGGCTATTCAGCATCCGCGGACATGTGTTTAAAAAACAAACAAAAAAACCGGGGCAAACTATCAGACACGAATTTCGAAAAGCAGCTGTTCCTGCGAGGGAACAAAGCTTTTTGGTAATGGAGTTTTGATTTTTATTTTCGCAAGTGAATAAAGGTTGATTGAATAACGTTTTTATTTTTGTTTCATTCGTAGTTACTTGGGACCTCCTAAAAGCCTGAGTGGCTGCCAAAGTCTAGCTAAGAGATTTCCAGGAGATTCCATAGTAGCTAGGAGGAAGAATTTTCCCTACTTCGGTTGTGCTTGGCAATGAATTGCAGAGAAAATTGTATCTTGAGAGTATCTTAAAAGTAACGAGTTACTTTTTTGGAGTGTTTTGTACTTTACTCAATTACTTTACAAATTCGAGTATTTAGTACTCTACTCAGTTACTATATTTCGTGGTACTCAGTCACGTAACTTAAATAATTTTAGTGAGTAACTTGTACAAGCCTAGATCGGGCTTTGTGTGTCAAATTCCTTCTCCCCCCCCCCCCAAAAAAAAAGAAGTTGGGGTGTGGGTTAGTATAAGGTTTTTCGCTTCATGCAAGATGTGCAGCCAGAGTTTAGTGAATACATTAAATATGCTGTGCTTCAAAACGTCGTACCGTGTCTCTTTTGGTTGTCGCATTTGGTTGATTTGTCAATTTTGGATCAGGCAGCCCTTCATCTTCTTAGCAGCTGCCAGTGTCCAGTGTTAACGTTGAGCGGGCATTTTCGAAGCCCAGGGTCATTAACAGAAAAGAATGAGCGTGGATCAACGAGGAGAACTTGGGAAAGTACACGTGTGTTTACAATAATAAGATCACGTAATCTTGATGCACAGAAGGGGAAGTTCCATGTTTTTGGGGCACTGACTTTTTTGTACTTCTGTGTTTTTTTCTTCTTTTCTTTTTACAGTTGCACACATTTGCCAAATATTGTGTCGATGTTTTTTTTTGTTTTTTTTTTATGCATCTGTGCCGTCATTCCTTGAGTGATCACAATTATCAGAGCTACAAGGATCATCTGATACGGGGTCCGATGGTGTTTCTTTAGCATTCACCGAAAAACACCGGTAAACGTTTGTGGGAATAAATATACACCGAAACAAAAAAAAAACAAAAATTGAATTTTAAAATAAAAACCGAAAAAAAGACGCCTAATTTCGAAAAAATAAA
Source organism: Ixodes persulcatus (assembly GCA_013358835.2). NCBI lineage: Eukaryota > Metazoa > Arthropoda > Arachnida > Ixodida > Ixodidae > Ixodes > Ixodes persulcatus. The sequence goes on from JABSTQ010009449.1 coordinate 766,188, forward strand.
AACCGAAAACGCGGAACCCTAGGTATAAGGTACTAACAAAATACACAATTTCTTTGGGACATATTAATAGCTGATGTTACTTTCAGGAAAATTCAAACTAATGCCCGTGGAAATATTCGTTGTGTGCGGGCCCGGTTAAATAAAAAAAGCGTCTAGAAAAATATATTGGTTTTCCTTTTTCATCGGAAAGATAAACGACGCAACGCCAAAAGGTCAGCCGGCGCCCAAATGTAGCGCTATTAGCGAGGGGATCCAACTATAGGGGGCGCTCTGACCCCTTTGCTTTCCCCAAACCTCGGTGTTTACCAAACACGAGGCCTGTGGACATGCCCACAGGCCTGGTGGACATGGCTACGTCATCGTGTTTACTGTTTACGACATCTTCTTTATTAGAGCGCGGGGAACAGTGTAAGACAAAAATACTAACCATAGGGAGACTTCGTAGACCGTATTTCTTCTTTCCGCTAAGCCCTCTACAACGAAGAAGCCGCTACTGCGCCAGCGAGCCTTGACTGTACACACTAAATATTTCAACACCCATGTTCGTTCTAAAAGGGTGTTTTCCCGACCTCACACCCTTCCTACACCATTTTTACATGAATTTTGAATATTCAAGCGTGTACGGAAAGGCCTACACCCTTCGTACATCCTTTTTACACCCTGCGGCTACCGAAATCGTGTTAAGAGGGTGTTGCGGTGGTACACCCATGATTTTGGAGTCGTCAAACTCGGAAACCACCAAATTGCAGACATACGCTCCGACAGCAGTACAAGCAGAAGTCAAGAAGCAGTCCGCTCAATTTAGCGGATTTCGTGAAGTTCAAGTAAGCACAATGGGCAGCTGACATCCAAGCCAAGCCAACGCTCAAGTTGTTTTCAAGCCAGATGAATGCGTGCGTTGTGTACAAGCTCCTTGGTTGTTTACCTGCAAGCGACCACGACATTAGCATTGGGTACTCACGCACTTCTGCTCAATGGTGAGACCACATCGGTTTTATTATGATACTATCCGTCTCATCCTGAGATGTACTAAAGCGAAGGCTAAATGTGCGAGACGGTACAGGCTCACAGCTTTACTGTGAGAATGTACCGTAACGTGGTTGTCCTGTGCTTGTCCTTCGCGTTTTATTCTTTCGATTTTAGGTATACATTTTCAACTCGCTCGCTTTTACCAGTGCTAGTAGATAGCTTCGTGCAATGCGACCACCTAGCAATGCTATGAGCTCATGCTCGAGCCTTGGCTTGAGTGCATGTTAGAGGGGGGGGGGGGGGGCGGGCGGCGGGCAGTCATCAGGAGGGTATCACACACAATGATGCCAGGTCTGTTCACGGCGGGCTGTCGTGCTGTTTTGATTGGAGGAGAAGGGGTGTGTTAAAATTGGCAAATGGAACATGGTTAATACATGCTGGAAAAGTTAAGAACGTTCAAGTGCAAAAGCCCGAGACGTTGGAGTAGAGAAATTGGAGAATCATTTTAAGGCATCTTTAGAGGTTCAGCATACTGTCCCTCCACACCAGTATCGAAGGCTGCTAGGATATTGGTTCAGGCTAAGCCCTCTGTCTTTCAATCAGTGAACACTCGGGCCGTTCCACCTGACCTTCTTATTTCATAACAGATGTGTTAGAAAATGGAATGCACACTTTCTTTACATGGCTAACACATTAAAAGTGTTATCATATAATACCTGCCATATTCATATTCTATGTTTACAGACCGAGGTCGACCTGCCTGTGGAGGGTGAAGATGCGAGCAGCCTCGAAGCCCACCAACAGTGGCTGTGTGCTGAGAGCGAAAGCTGGTGCCTGACGAAGGCGGCAGATTGACCTTCGAATGGATGGGACTGCACAGGATGCTTATACCTACCTGATGGATGCTAGGAGGGTATGCATTCCGTATTTCTCTACGACAATTGCTCTAAAGCGCTTCCCCGCTCCGCGATTGCTGCTACCGGACGGTCATCTTGGGACACGAAAAACCAACCTTTTGGAGCGTTGCGGAGGCTGGGCGACAGCGTGCTGAACACACGTTTTCTGTTCGTTTGTTGTCATTGGCCATGTTAAGTCCCCGCTCCTTTACTGCTACTCCGACACTCAGAGTTTTATACTCCGAGCGCAGCAACTAAACGGCGCATTGCATAAAGGGGTGCGATACACCGAAACCACCAAAACTATTAACCAGCACGAGCCCCACGAGCTCTTTCCGACCGCACGGTTATGACGAACCTGGCATCTCGTGGATATGGGTAGCAGAAGCCAAAATTATTTCGGAGATAAATTAATTAAGGCCAGTGTAGAGCGGCAGGGTCTAAAGTAGAAGAGACGGCGACGTTATGAAGTTTCTACGAACGTTTAAATATTCCTGAAAGGTTTGAAGACTATCTTAAAGCACATATAGGGAAAGTACCTTGACCAATCTATTTATTGACCATGCATGCTGTTCATATTTAAATTAAAGACAATGTTCTTGAACCCGCTTGTCGACGCACGAAACCCTCAAACTTGCCAAATATTTCGTGGTTCCGTATTGCAGAGAGACTGCAGCGACTGTGGCAAAACGTACAGCGCCACGACGGCAGGGAATTTCGGGAACCCTCGGTACAGATCATGCGCTTTCTCATTGCGCCTCCACGACTGTCCGCGCATCCCGGCAGCTACAGCCAGCAGCCGTTGCAGCCATCCGTCATCACGCCCATCCGCAGAGTCGTACGTCGTTGGCGGCGTACCGTATCTGCGGCAGCGTAAGGGCATCGCGACAGGTGAACTTATTTGAATACGTTATTCGTCGTAACTTACCTTCACGTATTGAAGTGTCACCGAATCCACTTATTTTGCACCGCAACCGTGGAAGGTTTCGGCCAGGTTCGACAAAGCGTTGGTACAGCAGACGACAGAGCCGGTACAAAGGAGAGGGATGAGAAAGGGGCAGCTGTTGGCTCGTCGCTCGTCCGACTCAGCTGCTCAAAAGCTGTTGCTGTGGTAATCTGCGCCTGCTCGCGTATGCCACGTGGTCACGTGGTAGCGGGAGGAGGGGCGTACCGAGGACTCCCATTATTCGTCGCGCGGCACGCGTGGGCTTTTTGAATTTTTGCAAAGGGTCTATTGGACGAAAGCCGTCAATGTGCTACGCCGATACCGGAACACAGTTGTTCAAAAAATAGCACGTCCATTCGTTTCAGGCGAGATGCATGAACATCATATTTCGGCTTCCCAGTCGAAGTATCATGATTTGCTTGGTTAAGCCTTCTAAAAAGGGCAGCGGTCCGATTGCCTTCTCATCTCAAAAGCTTTTTTGTCACAGTGCTCTCGGCACACTACCGTTCGATAGATGAATTCGTTTTCAGGCGAGATGCATGAACAAACCTTTCCCGCAGTGCTAACTGATGCTTCGGCTTTCCAATCTAAGTATCTTTATTCGCTGCAGCTGGACTAATCATTTTAAAAAGGGCAGCGGTCCCACTGTCTTCTCGACAACTTTTCTGTCGCCGAGCTATCAGCACGTTTGTTCGATAGATCAATTCGTGTTCAGGCAAGACGCATAAACAAACTATTTCCTAGCCGCTAACTGATGTTTCGGTTTTCCAATCGAAGTATTTTATTCGCTGGGCTAAGCACTATAAAAGGGGCAGTGGTCCGAATGTGTCCTCATCTCGACAGTTTTTCTGTCGCTGTGCTATCGGCACGCTACCATTTGATGGATGAATTCGTTTTCAGGCGAGGTGCGCGAACAAACCTCTTCCGGAATGCTAATTGCTGTCTTGGCTTTCAAATCAAATTGTTTTTACCTGCCCTGCTGGATTAAGCACTAGTCAACTGAAAAGGAGCAACGGTTCGGCTGAACCTTTCGTTTTGACTGTCTCAACAATGGTACAGCCATCTTGTTTGTGGACGTGATATCCCGGAGCGCGAAGAAGTCACTCGTGCTCCGAGAAATACTCGGTGCATGAAGAGTGCTTGAGTGTCAGTCTCTGGTGGCGCTCCTGTCCGTTTAGTGAAAGGAGCGCGAAACTCTCGCGCTCTGGAGCACGGACTTAACGCAACCATTCGCTGAAGACTTTCTTTAAGACACTGTGTAAACAATAAAAATTGCCTTTAAAAACACATAAATGTTTTTGCAAAAGCGCAGCACCGCAGGAAAAAGGCACAACTCGTCGAACTCAAGTCTCGCCGGTCTTGCGGCGTGATCAAAGCTTCCTTGGCATGGCAAACTGCTGCGTCTCTGTGCCTTCGGACGCTTGCATACTTATCAAGAATCGATGCCGTGGCAAAGCTGTGAAGGTATGTCGCACGTAGACGTCTTCTCGATCACCCAGCTGTTCCAGCGAGTTGCTGTCAATAGGAAACGAACTCGGTGGTTGCTATTATGCACGATTAACCATGGCTATGTTCCAAATCTACTCGAACGGATCACAGGACAGCACAAATAGAGCTATGCTGTGGAGGAAGGTAGGTTTTCAAAGGCAAAAGTATGAAGCGGCGAGATCAAAAGTTTTCCAAACGCGGCCCGTCCATGGGGTTGTGTGCAATCTGTCGCCGTCGCCATAGCTTCCTACCCCTCCTTTGTCCCCCACTGATCTCGATGACAATTGCTGGATCGCGTTGGCCCACTCCGCAAATGCGGCCACTGGCGGCCATATTTTTGGTAGAGTTATATCACCTCTAGCCAATATGCAGCTGCTGCAGCCACGATCATCCATCCATGGCAGACGGCGTTTTGGCAGTTGTGGTGGCAAGCTGCCATCAAAATAGTGTGGGTGATATTTCATGCTTAATTGAAATTGTTTGACGAAACATATTTTTGAAACCCGGTGTGAGCGGTAGCCCAATCTTTGAGGACCCGGTGAAAGTTTCACGAAATCGCAGCACCGGGGAAAAATCAGCACAGCACGCATCAAAAGTCCCATCGAAAGAAGCATCGAAAGCAGACGCCGGTACGGAGTCTGCTTTCGATGCAACTTGCGCTGCTTTCCCGCGGTGCTGCGCTTTCGTAGAACTTTTGCTGGGTCTTCAAAGACGAGGCTACCGTTCACGCCAAGTTTCAAGAATCGGCTTCGTCGAACAACTGCAATCAAGCACGAAATATCACCCACGGTACAGTGTACTAGATCTACGGCTATTTGATGGCAGCCTGCCGCCATTGCGCTGTCCACCATATTACTATGATGGCTAGAGATGATATAACTCTACCAAAAAGATGGCCGACCGTGGCCGCATTCCCGTCATTATGCGGAGCTGGTCAAACGCGATCCAGCAAATAGACATAGAGATCAGTGGTCGCCACCGGATCATGCTCGTTTCTGGACAGCAAGTGCCGCAAGTTACAAATACAGTCGTAAGAGCAACGTAAAATGCTGCTCCAGAGGCACATACATCTTCATGCACGTTGCACGCACGAAACCAATCCACATGGCGTTGATTCTTGATAGGTATTCAAGCGTGCGAAGGCAGAGACGCAGCACTTTGGCATGCCAAGGAAGCTTTGACCATGCCGCGAGACTGGCGAGACTTGTATTCGACGAGTTGCTTCATTTTCTTGCGGTGCTGCGCTTTCGTAAAAATTTCCACGTTTTCTCTAAGACAATTCTCACCGTTCGGGGTTTTAACAAAATTCTTCGGCAAATGACAACAAACAAGCAGAAAACATGTCTTCAGCTCGCTGCCACCCAGCCTCCGCAACGCTCTAAAAGGTTGACTGATATTATGTGTCCCAAGATGGCCGTCCGATGGCCGCACTTGCGCTGCGGTGACCAAGCGGAGACGCGCAATCCTGCAAATTGTCATAGAGATCAATGGTATTGCTTGCATGGCGTACTATTAGCCCCGAGAGCGAACACAAGCGTCGCTGCGGTCGCCACGTCTTGATTGGGTGAGGTGTACCGCGACATCTGGCGAAGGACTCTGCTTCGCGTTCTGGCATCCGGCTCGCTTCCCTGCTCCCGTTTCCTCACGATCGTAGGTTTGTGATCATGCTGACCTACTGCTCAGTGCTGCAATGCATTTCCCAAAAAGAAGCCGGTATCATATTTTACCACCCGAAGACGTCGGGATCAAAGAAAGCATGGACAGTCAGACTAAGGGTGGGAAAGGCACCGTCAACATCGGCCGTTGTGTGCTGTAAGCACGTTGAGAAGCGGGGCTTCGTTTACCCACTACAACACGCTGGGTGAGACTTATACCGACGGGAATTTCATACCTTTTTCTAAAAGTTTGTCACGTTTACCTTTATAATTCGGTTATAAGTATCGAAAGCTATCGGTGGAGGCAATTGTGTCGATGAACCTCCCCGCCCCCTCCACAGTCCACACGATATGAGGCGATTGTGCAAGGGGTTGTGGAAGCGGCGGTGTAAGTGTTTGAGACACTGAAAGTCTGTTCTTTGCATGTTCATGAGTTAGGAGAACATCCCACCCCGCTTTGCGGGCATACAAATGGCATTTAAGTCAAAGGCATTTGGGCGGTCTCACTTGTGATTCTCTCTCCGTGGCCCAGAATATATTTAACACATTGCTCAAGCAGAGTGCAGCTGAGACGTTTTTGTTTAGAAAGAAAAATAAAAAAAACCTTAAGTTATTCAAATCATCAGCAGCGTTGATTGTGTGGCATGTAAATATATTGCGATGCTCCTGCAAGTTCTGTGACATTTTTTCCTTTTCATATACCAGCTGTGATTCATGCACTGTCTGCCCTGGACACCATGCTCGGAATGTTGGTTGAAGTTTCGCCTGCAGCTAAAGACCATACCTCAATACGGCCACATGTAATAATTTACATTTCCTACAAAAAACGCGCACAAAAAAAAAAAAAGAAATCAAACTAGTATGCCGACAGCCAACGCCATCTCAGCCTCCGCAACGCGAGCAGGGCGAGTGAGGGGAAAATGTTTGTCCTCAGTGTGACGTCACCCTGGCTCGCCGTAAGGGGTCGCCACCCAAACTTCTCAATGCTAGTACTCTCGCCCTACAATGTACCTAGTATTTGTTTGGCCCCTGGCCATGAAATTATTCTCAGTTTGCCATTTCATCTCACCGGGAGCCCGATATTGGTCATTGAGATCTCAGCCGGCTTGCACTGTGGATGCGCAAATACTGCTACCAGATGAATCGTCTGCTAACATGAGGTAATAATAATGAGTTTGGTTTCCACTAGGTATCATTCTCTGACAGAAACAAAACGAGGAACAGACTGGCAAGTCATCTGTGGACAGAGCCAAAAAGGGACAATAGACCTGCTACAAATTGTGTGCCGCGCAGAGTGAGATTGAAAACTAATTGAAATATGGAACATCAGCTATTTTACGGATGCAATTGTCGTCCTGTGCTTTGTTTACTTATGCTGATTTGTTTTCTGGCCGTGTGTAACTTGACACCCACTGGTTCTAAAACGATAACTTGGGACAAGCACCCACCTTGCCGCGAAATCGATCTCACTATCCGAAAGAAAGTGACAAGTTCTCACCAAAAAATTGCCTCGTCGACAGCGAAAAGAATTCCCATTGGTCGAGAGCGCTTGTCTGTGGCATCGTGTCCAATCACAGTGCGGACCTAGTGAGATCTTGATTGCGATCTCAACGATGACCAAAATCAGGCCCCAAGAACATTTTACTTTTTCTCTTTTCGCACTAGTTCTCTGTGTCTGTGAAGGTGCCTATGTATTTGCAAATATATATACTAGATTTAAAATAGAAAGAAGAAGTTAATTTTTGAAATTATTTATTGTGGACTGGAATTAGGAGAAGTGTTCTTGAAAATTTGGTTCTGTCATGTTTAACTTCTGTGAGATTCATGCAAGTATGTATGCATGCTCTACTTTCAGTTCGGAAAAGACTAAAAGCGCCAGACAAAGATCGAGCCAATGAAGGCAATGTCGGAAGGAGTGGCATCCATCGTCAGTCTTGCCACCAGGAAGGTTTTGAGATGCAACAAGGAGCTGCTGGAGCCCATCACCGTGATCTCAGTGAAAGGTGCCAACTGCAAGCTCATGAAGAGTAAGCTCCAAGTATTGGATTTAATTGCTGAGTGCCTTTTCCATTTACAAGAAACCCCCAACATTTCAAAGAACTCCAGTAGGGCTTTGTTATTGCATTTTTATACTCGCAACTCATTCACTTTGACAATTTCGTTTTTCTAGCTTGGCTCAGCTGGCAAGCTGAGCAGTGAGTCTGAAACTGTACCATTGTTTCAGGCCTGACTGTCTATTATTATTTATGGTTCGTCCCTGCTATTGTGATACGTCTGCACTGTAGTCATGACAGGTGCTTGAATGGTAGCTTCGACTTTCTACACGTGGGTCCTAGGAAACATTTTGTAAGTGATGAGGTGCCCACATCATGGGCGTCAGCAAAGTGGCGCAAGGGGGGGGGGATCATTCTGGGGGTTGTAGGTTTCAGCCCTATAACTTTGAAACAAATGGGGTTCTTTCTTTTTCTGCAAAACCTACTGCAGATGCCCATGCCCGCAATCTAGGCAAGCGGTTCTGGAATGAGGGTCTGCGGAACCCTTCCGGAAAGGCAGCTTAGGAGTCCGCGAAACTCTGCCGGGCAATGATTTTTTTATATGATTTGGGGCATTGAGTTGAGCCCTGTCCGGCGATGATGCATCCACAGCTCTGGGAGCAAAAGGAATCTACAGAAGAATACCTCTTTTCACTCTTCCCCCCATTTTATTTTTGGTAAACACGTTTGCATTCCACCGCCCCCCCCCCTCCTTTCTCTTTTTTTACGCTGCATGGGTTCCCCCATCACTTCCGCCAGTCCAAAAAGGGTTTGCTTGCCACGATTGGTTGTTCCCTTCTTTTCTCCATAGCATCTCTTCTGCTAAAGTGGAAAGTGTGTAGGCGGAGCTTGTTCCCCTCACCATACCTTCTTAACCTGCAACATATATACTCTCGGAAACAAGATAATATCCGTGCATCTTTTCTGCCGCCACAAATTTTGTGCAGGGAGTAGCTTAGCGTGTTTCTGGCAGAGGCTTTTTTCGCCACGGTGTGTGCATGCCACAAGTCGCATAAAGCAGGGCACTTTCAAGCTGCGTGGATGCGATGACGATAGAAAAAACACTGGCGGAGCGGACAATACAGAGCATGTTATTAATAGCACTGGTTAATTCCCAATAAATCACAATCTGAATCATTACTGTAAAACCGTTTATTTTCGCAAATTGGTCACAGAGGATATAATCGCGGCCACTAAATTTTGCGAATTCCAGATGCCTGCATTGAAACTCTTAAAGAGACCATGAAGGCAATTTCAAAATTTATTTGACGATTGAAAGGGGCGTTGAGCACGTCTATGACACTGTTGAGCAAGTTCCAGGCCGAACAGAAGTTTGGGTGTCACACCAATCAATTAAACAGGTGTGGTAATATTCGCGCTGGGAACGATGCCCCAGACCCCCCCAAGACAGCGGCAGAAAGGTGAACGTCCTCGCCAGGCGATTGGTTCAAACGGTTGAAACGAATTATGTGCTCTTGGTTTCGAATTTGGTGGTGAGATGTCATAAAAAAAACTATTTTGAATGTTGGATGATTTTCTAAAGTTGTAGTTCGGAATTAATGGGTTTCATAGCATGTATAATGAAGGTTTCATAGCGTGTGTAGGAATAGGTTTCATAGCGTGTGTAGCGTGTAGGATGACAAGGAAGAAGACTTGTGGAAGTAAATGACAGCTGTATCCTGCGCTGGTTTTGAGACGGTGGTGTGTATGTCCCTTTTTGTTTTCTTGTCTCAAGAAAACAAAATTTTGACAGCAAATTTTGAACCCTGCTAGTGCACACCTTTCTGATCCAAAACTGACTTTGAGACCCAGTAGGTTTCAAAGTCGGTTTCAAATAAGAAAACCAACGCCAAAGTCAACTTCGAAACCTGAGATATTTCGAAGTGATTTTTGGCGTTAGTTCCCGAAAGGATACGTCATCGGTTTGGTGGCCGGGAGCTAAAAGAATTTCATGCTTAAAATCATAGTCATCAGTGTGGCCTTTATTTTTCTCTGACTGAATCAATTATGCTTTTATATGCAGGAGGGAACCATCCCGACGACACCCTGCATTGCCTTCTCAGGTTACGATGTGGAGGCAGCGAAGAGCATGAACATACACGTCGATACAGTGTGGCTTTTCGAAGTGCAAGATGCGGAGGATGGCTTGATTGTGGTCATGGCGCCCTACTGACTTTTCAGCTTCGCCCATGGCCAGAAGACATACAATACAAGCTGCCTTCTTCAGAGGCTTTGTCTTAATCTAACCTACTCACAGCTACGGCCAGTTGCAATCAAGGTGATTAATATAATCAAGAAAACACCTGTAGCCTGATATCTGATCACATAGTGTTTTTACGTTTTTATCAAAAAGTTTGTGTCAGCATGTTTGGAATTCAGCACCATTAGTACGAAATGTCAAATTAATCTTATGTGAGATACATTCCTAAACGTGGAGATGACCGGCATTAAATGTTATGTTTCTTTATTGATTGGGTTCATTTTGTTAATAGCCTGCTCATTTTCTTTAGGGTAGTACATTGCTATATAGAAAATTTCCTGTATGGCTATTCATTTAAAACTGGCTTTAAAATTAGTTGTTAAAATTTAAGGTTCCCTTTTTTTAGAGGGAAAAGTCAGATATAAAATTGTGCGACGCATCTCTAAATTAAAGATATAGCAAATAAGCAACTGTTGACTTTACATTTGTTTTCGTTAGTGCCTCTATATCCCACCCCAGGCACGTAGCCAGGGGGGTGGCCCATGGGGCCCGCCCCCCCCCCCCACCCCGAAATCTTCCATTTTGCTGGGGCCTCCTCTCCCCCCTCCTACTCATACAACATTTTGTCATGGGTGCCCCCCCCCCCCCCCCCCACACGAAACAAAATCCTGGCTACGTGCCTGTCCCCCCATGCTTGAATTTACACTAACCTTTTGTGCTCTTTCGAAATTTTAGAAGTGGGCAGTTAAGGGGCCGGTAACATTTGTCAGAATAAACGTATAGAGGGTCAACAAAAGGAAAAAAAAATGAGATCCCGATTTTAATTGATTTGATGGACGTGAATGGTCTGTTAGCCCCGTCCCAGCACAAGTTTTACAGCCTGGATAAAGTGAGCATGCACGTAGGTAATGAGCGAAGGTAATGAGCGTGCAGTGCTGTTGTTGTGTTGCAAAATGCCCCTCAGAGTATATCGCATTTTTAAAAATTCAAAAATGCTCTAAAAAAAATAAAAACCAGGCATTGTTGTGGTAATTCGGAACATTGTGGCTTTTTTGAAGAATGCGGGCATTCTGAAGGTGTTGCCGAAGCCTTGCCAGGGTGACAGCGCGGTTGAAGGCGACAAGTGCGAGCTGGTACACGCTCCATCGCGAGCTCTTGTTCTGCGAAAGCACTTCGCAAAGTCGCTCTCGCGTGCCTGTAGCCTTTGCTGCCCTACGGTGGTAATGGTAGGCAACTCCGGCTGACACAAGAAAAGAAATCATCCCATCACTGCCACACTCCGTTTCCCTTTAAAGGGATGGTGAACCGAAATTTGGGTTACAGGAAACGATGCAGGAGCTGTAGGCAGGACACTACAATCCCTACAACACTACTTGTAAGGCGATATCTCGAATGGACGGCCGTATTTTTGGAAAAAGAGGTTGAGATTGAACGAGGCCGACGAGGCGTGTGACGTCAAGATATCTCGTTTCCCTCTCTCTCCGCTTCGCCTCCTCAAGGCGGCGAGGCGGAGGAGACGCGAGGCCGTTCCCTCTCCTTCTCGGAGAAACAAGACGTATACATATCTGTCAAATGCGCCTCTTTTGTTTTTAAAAATAGGGTCATCCGTTCGAGATATTGCTGTATGAGTGATGTTTTGGTGTTTGTAGCATCCCATTGCACGCTTTTGCCACCATGTTTTGTGGAATCCAGATTTCAGTTCAGCATCCCTTTAAGTACAAGTGAAACTCAAATGCCAACTACGAGCACGTTGTTCTGAACGACACTTGCACTGCACAAGCGCACATGCTTAGCAGCATTCAAAGCATGGAGCTTGCTCTTAAAGCCTCTGCATCGGGCTTCCTGTTGCAGCTTGTGGTACCGAACCAAGGATTTGGGCAGCCATTTTTCATAAGTAGAAACTTCACCTGCACCGCACTGCTCCGATCAGTACTTGGAGTACTTAGCTGCGGTACTTTAGATAAAACAGAAGGGCATTGAGCAGTGCAAACTTCGATTATCATCAGTTAATGTTCAGTTGCAGTAATTCTTTTGCTTTACATACAAAAAGGCTGGAGTAGGCTTAAATGCTGGGCTAGCAACAAATTGCTACCAGGGGCCCTATGCTAAACGACGAGACCAAGCGGAATCAAGGGACCGGGAGCCATACAGCGACCTAAATGCAGGGATGGGTTCATGTTCCACAGGATTGGTGCCACCTGGATCTTGTACCAAAAGGCCAGCAGCAGCTGGATAGTCTCACATTGCGATGCGGGGATGGGGACGCCGAGCAAGCTCAGGACGTTCTGCACACTCAGTGTGATGGCCAGGTGCTCCCGCTGACTGGCTAGGTGCGTGTTGATGAGTTCCTGGAAGGTGTTTACACCGAGCCGCCGGAGCTTGGCGTTCTCCACGTACGGCGGCACCCCCAGTGCCAGCTAGTACGCCTTGCAAATAATCACGTCCATCTTGCCCTTACCTCTCGACAGCAGGCTGAGATACGAAGTTGCGTAGGTGATGCGGCTCACGACAAGTGTTTGGGTCAGCCGAGTCAGGTCCGACTCCTTGAACCCGTGTCTGTGACTCGTTATCCTGCTCATCATGCGCATGACTTGCGTGGTTGTCTCGACGAGTCGGTCGACCGTGTACTTGGCTCCGCCGCCCCGCTGGAGGTGAAGGTCTAGGATCCGAACCCGCTTCACCACCGGCACGGGGGTACCATCCTTGAATGTGAGGCAGATGTCTGCCTCCTTGCTCTTCGGGAATTGGCTTGCCCGCGTGGACGAGCAACAGCTGAGACTTATCGAGGGCACGCTGGAGGTTGCCGGCCTCGAGGTGGTTTTGCAACGTCTCGATAACTTCTTCGAGGAAGTCTTGCCTCTTGCCGTCCGATCCCGACGTAGTTCAAATCGTCAGGTCGTCCGCATAGAGTGCATGCCTCATCCGGGGAATCCGTTACAGTAGAGAGGCGGCTTGCACATCGCCAGGTAACAAGGTAGGTGACAGGACCGAGCCTTGGTGGGTGCCCTTGCTCGGGACCGGGATGGTGCTTGTGTGGATGGACTCGACTCCGATGGTGGCCATGCAGTTGCTCAGGAACAGGGTTGGGCAGAAATACTCAAAAATGTATTTGAAAATACAAATACTGGGATACATTACAATAGTAGCTAAAATACTGATACTGAAATATATCTGCGAAAGTGTTTTGCGATACGTAACGGAAATACATTTTAAATAGAGGCAAAAAGTATTTGGAAATACAAATACAGGAATACATTTTAGGGAGGGCAGAAATACAAATACAGAAATACTGATACTGCAATACATTTTTCGAATTTGTTTGAGACGCCAAATGAGATGAAGCTTGAAGTTGTAAGTGGAAGTTTTTCATCCCGAAATTACTTTCCCGTAAGCTTGGCACTTTGCCTTGAAGGTAGTGGTTTCGGACGACGAGGAGTCTTCAATGGGCTAAAAAAAACGTTTCATCAAGGGCTGACCGCGGTCCCTTCCCTGACATCCTGTCTGTCTGACGAGGGATGCGAAAAGACTTCGGCCTCTAATTAAAATTCTATGTCATCCTAAATCCCATCAAAATGTCACCTCGCCTCTGTCCAATAAGGACGCCCCTGTTAACATTGATCACATGACGACACGGAGGAATGAACTGGCATTCTTGATCTGTAGGTGTGGCCTTTAACATGAAACTTTACCACGCTGCTGTATGAAAGTACAATACGTAATTTCGTTGTAGGTTACCTCGTTGGAGATCGTGCAGGCAGTGTCATTTTGAATTTTCGAGAATAGTTGACCACCTGAAGCATTCTGGAACACATGTCTTATCTTCTGTAACGGTAGAAAAACCGATACGGTGGCATCCCTGTTGTGAAGGTCCTTCCTGCCTACCCTCCGCCACCGACGCATAGATTGCAGTTTTCATGTTTCGCCTAGCCTAGCATCATCCAAACAGAGATCTCGTGGATTGCGACCTTATATAGCCGGCACAGGTCAGAGCTCTCCGAGAAACAGCGCGCTTGAGACGAGTCGCACGAGTACGAAGTCTGGGTCGGCCCAGCGAAGCCACGTCTGGCCTCTTTTCTGGGTTTCGGATCACCATAGCAGCGGCTCACGTTCACGTCGGCAGATTACGTACCCTTGAGCCGTTCAATATTACGGGCGCAGCCGCAGACGCATTCGAATATGTGTTGAACTTCAGTGCGTGAGTCATCCTACTATTTCCAGTCAAAAGTCAACAACCGCCAGGCTCGTGCTGCAACAGACTGTGACTCAGCTTTGCCTGCTGGGTGTACTGTGTACGCTAAGGCAAGAGAGACGATTAGCCGCGGCCATCGGATGATAGCAAACAATGACTCAAGAAATTCCTACCTAAAGACCTGCGGCAGGAGATGCTCTGACTCCACTCCTGGCACGCCACCTGGTTCGAGTCCCCGACTACGCACACTTCTCAGAAGAGAGAAGAGGACACATAGAAAAATAGTTAGGAGAATCGGAAGGAACCTTGGTCAGCATGGTAACTATGCCGCAGCATCTCCTTGACCCTGGTGCCGTCAGAAGTAAAAAAAAAAAGCGTTCAGATTCGTTTTTTTTAGGAGGGGTGGGGGGGGGGGGGGGGTTGGAGTATTTCTCGAGAAATGTAACGAAATACATTTCTTCCTGATTGTATCGCGATACAAAGGAACATTCCAAATGTACTTCGATACAGGAATACAGATACTGGTGAAAAAAATGTATCGCGATACAGAAATACAGATATGAAATGTATCTCTGAAATACTATCGCGATACATCTGTATCGCGATACTGCCCAACCCTGCTCAGGAAGTCCAGGGCCTGCACCCAGTCGAGGCCAGGTTCTCGAACACCAGCGTGTGACTGACGGTGTCGAAGGAGCCCTTCATATCCAGGGCCAGGACCGCCTGTTCGTCGTACACGTCTGTCACGGATATCCTCCTTGATCCGGAGCAGGACATCCTACGTGGATAGGTGTGACCAGAACCCGAACATGGTGTTCAGGGTGGCATTGAGTTGAGTACAGGATGGTCCCCTCAAATATCCCTGTAAACACCTCATCGGGGCATGGGCAAAACTGGAATGCAGTGTCCAGGTCTTTGACGCTCGGTGGTGTCTCTATATATCTGATGACCTCTATTTCTTTTGGATCCCTTTCAAGGGAGTAGATTTTTCATTTCGGGGCACTTCTCTTGTTTCTGGCACTTACTACTGCAAGAACTGTTTCACCCTCACTTTCTTCTTTGCTTTCACAGCTCTCATTTGATATTAATGTGGAGGGGAATTGGCCGGATTCTACTCTTCGTTCCTCTATAAAATGTGCTGGCGTCCAATACCTGTCATAAAAAAGGGTAATTAAGGTTCCAAAAATGACCAAGTGTGTGCAAACATATGATGCCAGCATTTCTTTTTTTATTTCCAATGAGCAACATTACATCATGCCAAAACCTTCCCTAAGTGCACACTGTAGTTCACAGCGCGCTAAACTCTGCCGGAAAAATCGGCGCCTGCACGCAAAGGGGCGTCGTTTCCTCAGCAGTGTATTTTATGGTGCACTGTACCTTGTGAAATTTTAAGGCGCTCCTTTCTTTTGCAGCTAGAACAACTTTAATAATACTAAAAATGCGTTCGCGACGGACGACCGAGTCTTCCGCCGGCAAACGCTGTCGTCTGCATTTAATTACACAGGAACGGAGGTGAGCTTAACTTTTCACAGGAACGACAATACGCCTTGAAATTTCAGAAGGTAAAATGCATCAAGAGACTACACACCTGGTCGTTCAGGCGCCGATTTTTTCCGGTTGCTTTCCCATACCTTGAGCCACCCAGAAACACCGCGCGCCCCCGTAACTTACAAAAAAAAAATTTAAACGGCATTGTGTCATATTTATAAGTGTTTTGTTTACTTACCGACTTCGTGCGTGGAACGCGCCACGTTGCGCTGCCTGACGCACGCGTGTTTTGGAACTAATTCAGTTGACAGTTCCCTCCGAAGATGAAGCCACTGAAGCCACGGCGTTAATCGGACTTGTAGGCTGTTCCCTTTCGAACGGGCGATAGAAGGAGAAGACTAAGGAGAATTTGGCAGCGAACGGGCGGAAACTCGATTACGTACAGCTTCCGTATGTGTCCTAGCCTTCTTTTGCTTTCTGCAATGCCCAGCTCCTACCCACTCGCAGGATTTATTTCTCCAAATCTCTAGTCGACGCTTTGTTCTCTCGATCGCGTTCGGCGTTCACCGTGGACTCTTGCACTCGGCCGCAGCCGAACCAGCTGGACGGCTGTGACTGACCGGCGCGCGTACCGACAGCGTCGCCATAGCAACGACGCCGCGAGTGTGGTTGCCAGATAGTATTCACATCATTTCTTTTTAACTCACGTTGAGTTACAAGAAGTTAGGCGCGTATCATTATAATACATTATGCTGTAAGAAGTTATTAAGGGATATGTCTACCTACCTAAGGCAAATGCAGGAAAAATATTATTGAGAAATAATATTGGCGTAATCTTTTCATGTCTTTGTTAACACTAGCGTGGTCACTGGGCTAACCGTTACGCTAAAAGGCAGGGCATATATACGGCTCGGGGCACAGCACATGTCGTATTCGTAGGATGTATGTGCTATTGTTGTGTTGCGCAATTGTTCTGTGATGCTTGTATTCGCGTGTGTATGTGCAATCTTGTTTGTATGTCCGTGTCGTGAGTGATAATGTGGCGTTCGACGCGCGGTAACCGTTGTTGCTGTTTTTTTCTTTAAATATTAATTACTTTGTTTTTCGTCGCTAGATGGCGGTTGTCGCCGCCCAATTTGAAAAGTGTGGCGGTTCGTGATCTATAACTATTAGAGGGCTAGATGCATTAGTCCATCCGTCACGTTCATCGCTCCAATTTAATCCCGCTGGTAGTGTGTGGCTTTGTCGCAATGTTACGCTGCCTGATTGTAACAAAAGGAGGTTGGGCGGCTTCCCCAGTGCGTGTTCTAGGTGCTGAATGCAGCTGTTCACGCACAAACGTCCATGAGTGGATAACACACGTAACAGAGGTGAGCACGGGCATGAGTTGATCGAGAGGCACACGAAGCATGAGTGCGATACCTCCTAGCCGCTGTCGACAGAGTGTGTCGGAGCGATTCGTTGTTGCTCACGGCAAGTGGGCGTTGTGTTCATTAACGCCAGTATGCCAGTGTTTGTAAAGCGATCCCTTCTTTATAAACGCTTCTGATGCGATGAAAATGCGACCGGCATTGAGCAGGCCGAGCGAGACTTCGGGGACAATCTCGGCTGTTGAGCCTCCAGCGGTTTCGGCCTTACTCGTATTACTTGCGGTGTTGGCGCTTTGACATGGAGATGTTTGGAAAGTTTTTTGCGCCTACAGATGACACCAAATGAGGGTACGAGCCGTATGCTCGCTACCGAGAGAAGCCGCGTACGACTCGCCAAGCCTTTTAGTTGTATCGCCTGTCGCATACTGGCCGCCATAATGTTTTTAGGGTGTTAGCAGTTACACGATTTTCCTCACCTCCGACGGCTAACACCCTTACACGAATAAAGGCGTTAGCCAGAGGACGAGCCCTTTACACGAATAAGGGTGTTAAAATCTTAAGTGTGTAGAGTTCGGGGTATCGTAGCTGGTTGCGGAGAGTTGCGGGACGGCGAAAACGATCTACGAGCACTCCCCAATAAAGGAAGTTACGTTTATTCTTACTGCGGGGTCTCTCCCGATTGCAGTCGTCATATAATGCGACCTTGACCCACTTCGGCGTTTGCGCTGATCTGGGCATATATACCGTGCATGCTGCATTGTTCCTGCAGGCCGGAGTTGTAACGAGACAGCACCTCCTTCCCATTGGGTGGAAGAACATGAACTCCTGCCGAACGCTGACGCGGCGTTTGGTTACGTCAGCCGAGCGCCGAGTCATTGTCATTTGTCGTCCACGTTCGTGTAGCTCTAAAGTTAGTCACTTGGGGCGCTACGGTCTGATCTCCTTCCCAGTGGACACTATGCACACGCGCCAGATTACAGCCGCCATTGCTGACCTTCTCTTGCCTTAGCGAGCTACCAAGCCCCGAAGCGGGCTTTGACGAGCCTCCACAAGGGCCAACGCTGGGGAGAAGCATAGAGGTTTTATAGTGTGCCCTAGAGGTTCAACTGACGCTAGTGTTTATGCGATTTCTGGGACGCAAATTGAAGCAGACAGCAAACATCTAGTTCTGCGGTGCTCCTGCGCCATCCTATAGGAAAACGCACGTTCATTTTGTTTCGTCGCCGGAATATAGCACGGATTACGTTTGTTATTTGGGTTGTAGTCAATAGTGTATAGCATCATCAACATTGTAAAAATATATGTATATTTCAGGATTCGTTATATTTCGTTATATAATAATAATAATAATAATAATAATAATAATAATAATAACTTTTTATTTTCACACACATTGGAATTCAAGTATTAGATAGGAGCATATCGAAGCCTGCAAAGAGCTTGTATGATGACGCCCATAAAAAAAATATCGCAAGAAAATTATCGTGATTCCACAATGTAAGACAGAAAGTGGAACTATAAAACACAAAAAGCACAAAGCAAAAAAAAAAAACACCAAGAAAAAAAAGCACGAGTAGCGTTAAAAAAAATCACGAAAGAAAAAAAACACGTAGGAAAAAAAAAAACACAAAAAGCGTTAAGCGAAAACAAAGTAAAAGGGAAAAAAAATAAAAAAAGGCGAAACTAAGTGAAAATTAACTTAGCTAATTACAGTTCAAGCTCGAAGCATGCAGACACAGCAAAGAGATGCTAGATGAAATCAAACTTGGTGCACTTGAGTTCCTTCTTCAGTTGTTCCAGTAATGTATTGTCAATGAAAGTGTCAGGAAGGGCGTTGAACAAACACGGAACGTAGTAATCCCGAGTGTATTTACCGTATCTGGTCGAACAAATTGTCACTACAAAACGAGGAACGCGACGAAGTATTCGGGGAGACTGAAATGGTGTTTTAAACTCATTTTTCCAAAAGCTACGGAGCACTACCGTTTGTATAAAAAGAGAACGCAGATTAGGCAATTGAAGACTTCGAAAATATCACTGTTGCTGGAAAAATTAGAATTATATGACACGCTTGTCAGGATTCCTTTCAATAAAGAATTTACTTTGGACTGCCATCGACCGGAACAGTTGCCAAACACCGTATCGAAGGATACTGTAAGCAAGCGCATGGACGATTATTATTCTGATACCGACTGGCATAAAATATTTAGTATTATAAAGAATACAAGACACAATTCGTAATTTGCTACAAATATATGACATATGTGTGTTCCAAGATATATCAAAATCGAAATTTACGCCTAAGTATTTCACGTGATCGACAGACTCGATGGATACACAGTTGCATTGAGCACAACTTGAAGGGTGAAGCAAAAACTTTACTTGAGCCTGACGTCTTTTAAGAGGGTTGTGAAAACATGCCAGTTTTGTTTTAGAGCGGTTTATGTCTAGGAGGTTATCACCGAACCAATCCATTATATGAGAGGCGTTTATTTCGAGTGTGTGGAGTGAGTCAGAAAAATTAATATGACGTGACACAAGGAGAGTGTCATCGGCATCTTGGTACATTTTACACTCGTTGATGACCTGGGCCATGTCGTTCACAAAAATATTGAAAAGTAGAGGAGAAAGAACAGAACCCTGAGGCACTCCCGCCAGTAAAGAAAGCCGAGAACTTTTAAAGTTTCCAATTAGGACAAACTGGGACCTTTTAGAAAGAAAGTTTTCCAGTAAAGAATAAAATGGGCCGCGAAAACCAAGGCGATATAATTTTGCTAGGAGCAACTGATGGCTGACAGTGTCGAAAGCATTGGACACAATCAAGAAAAAGAGCACATGGAAACATATTACTTTCGAATGTTGAATAAATGTAATCAGAAAAATCATCAAGGGCCGGTTGCGTGCCTTTCCCAGTAATGAATCCGTATTGAGTAGATGAAAAGATTTCGTTCTTATCTAAAAAAACTGCTCATCGTCAGAAAGACGTGTTTCTCGAGAATGTGTCCTAAAATAGGTAGAATTAAAATAGGGCGATAATTTGCAACATTGGATCGTTCTCCTCCTTTGAAAAGTGGCCGCACAATAGCAGCCTTGAGCTCATCAGGTATGCTGCCAGACGTAATGAAGCCGTTAAGCATAGCGAGCAGAACGTTCTTAATATATGTGAAATTTCTCTGAAGATCATAAGCTCGAATATTATCAATACCGGGATATTTGCTGGCTTTGAAACTAAATAAAAGGGAGTGCAGATCTTTCTCGTCCAAGCAAGGAAGGAAAGCTGACGCCAAAACTTCATTCTTTAGTGTGCATGAGTTCACAGCAGTGGTTCTTGGCACGCCAGAGTATTTTGAAAAGAAGTCGTTAAAGTCGTTTGCTAATTTTGACGTAAGTGACCCAAAAGTTCGTTCGAGGGTTTGGTCAATAGAATTTCCAGAATCAGTTCCTCGGAATTGATTAATCAGTGACCATGTTTTGGCTGAACTAAATCTGAATTTTTCGAATTGTGATTTTAAAAACTGTCTCTTTGCAGAACGAATGACAGCGTTTACTTTATTTCTTAACTGTTTAAATTCATTTTGTAAATCTGTATTGTGTGGAGGTCGGCGACACCGACTCCAAAGGACCTCTTTCTCTTTAATCATCTTAAGTATATTATTGTTTAGCCATTCAATAATAATAATAATATTACTAATAATAATAATAATAATAATAATAATAATAATAATAATAATAATAATAATAATAATAATAATTATAATAATAATAATAATAATAATAATAATAATAATAATAATAATAATAATAATAATAATAGTAGTGAGTTTATTTCCATCTAACGTTGATGGTGGCGATCAAGGAAAAAAAGCTGTATGGCACAGCTTGACAAGTCCTTGTCAAGCTGTGTCATTTCAGGCTCATACCTGTGTTCCTCAGAGGTTGTGTAAACAAAACCTAGGAATCTAAGAAAACTAAGAATCGAAAGGAACCTAGAGTATGATCAAGGTTCGCTAGCATTCCGGTGACGCTGAAATATTGCTAATATGCCAGTCTTGTCTTATCTATAAAACTGACTCTGTCGTGTATTTTTATGAGTGATTGAAAACATTCGACATTTAAGAATAAAGTACGTGGGCTACGAAAGGTGTCTCTTTTTATTATCTCCTATCCCAGGCAGCATTTATTGGACACCATGGTTTCTGGCGTTATATTTTGAAAGATGTCGAGCGCGCGGAAGATGTGTTTAACGCTCAACACACATTTTCCCACACATGCACGAGCAAAGAGAGGAAAGTAATCATTACTTATTGCAAATCGAAATATCTTAACTTGAAAGTCAATTTACTTTGATCGTCTATATGCACAGGGAGTTACTGTTCCTCTTTTACTGCGTCGTTCTTGCCGTCTCCCTTGGTTTTGCCCATTTCCTAAGTTCACGTGGTACGTAAATCCCCCATGCAGAAAAGCGCCGAGTCCGTGTTCAGCGCTAATAGTGCCCGACGGTGTACATAAATGCATGTATGAAACTGCTTTAGCACTGTGTTTAATGACATAAATTTAACGAAGAAAAATAATAACTGACTAATATTTTAAGTTACCGGATAGAGAAATCTTGAAAACTATTTACTACGTTATAATTATTCATATTATTTGCTCTCATAATCAAGCGCAGATAACAAAAATGCACCCGTTTCTCCCCGTTTAATTGCATCACCGGAAGTCATGTTTTGGCTGGTTGCTGTCTGCTTCGATTCGCAGCAGCCCACTATAGCGCCAGCTGAACCTCTCGCGTACATTATAATAACTCCAGGGCGATAATGACACAGTCGGCTCTAATATGGCAATAACCTGTCCCGCCCCGGTAATAAAAGAGAAATATAATAGATCCGAGAGGAAACAAAATTTTACAGGAACTTTCATTCGACCAAACACGATGAAATGCGCCAGTTTTACAGGAACGTCGTTAGTGAAAACAATTACGAAAGGAAATGGTATTGGGATGAAATGGTTGTAACATGTCGTGCACACATCGTAGACGATATAAAGGACGGCGTCAAGGACGATGTAAAATACGCCGTCTAGGACGGCGTCTAAGGCGACCTCAGGGGACGACCTCTGGGACGACGTCAGGAACGGCGTTGATGACAACCTCAAGAACGACATATAGGACGACCTCTATGACGACCTCAAGGACGACGTAGAAGGCGACGTCAAGGACCACGTGAAGGACAACCTCTAGATTGATCTCAAGGGCGCCGTCCAAGACGATGTCAAGGACGGTGTTTAGGACGCCGTCGAGGATAACGTCCTAAGGGACGACGTCAAGAAGGACCTCTAGGACGACCTCTAGAATTACCTCTAGGACGACCTGAAAAACGACCTGTAGGATGACCTCAAAGCCTACCTCTAGACGACCTTTACGATCGACAACCTCAGGAAGACCTCAAGAACGATGTCGAGGACGACGTCAAGGACGTCAGGTCTCAAGAGCCTCAACTACCGACGCTTACGACCTTACGCGACCGGCGCTTATGTGACCTTGATTACGCCACCATGAGGACATGACCTTGAGGACGAGGACATACCTTGAGCATGGTTGGGTCCCATACATATAACCGCTTTAAAACTGAACGTCGGGTATGGCCGCGCTCATAACTGATATGGCCAAGGGCGCTTTGATTTTGGGCGCCTAACCTTTATGGGCGCTTAAAAAAGCGCCCATAACGGTTATGGCTGCAAGGGATCTATACTCACGGGCAACTCTTCTCGGCATTATGAGCAGAGGAGGAGAGCGCGCGCACAACTTTAATCAGCACTGAAAAGGGGAGAAGGCACGCTTGCCCGCACATTTGACTGCATTGCGAAGAAACGTCGTCCCGGAGTATAGTAGTACAAACCAGATTCTAAATTTTTAAAACTGTTAAATAAAAATAAATATTTTCTTGGGAAAATGTGCCAGTTATTGGTAACGGGAGCCATTTAGCTCCATGCATTCGAGGGCTCTGTGGGTATTCATTTTGCAATCGTAAATTTTAGAAACTCACGTCTAACGGTTACATTTGAAACTTAAACTTGTGGTTCAGACCGCTAGCTCTACATCTCGACAAATAATGAGCGCTCTCCGGTGCGTAGTTAAAGTGTTCGAAAAACAAAATTCTTGTAAATGCATTGTTAGGACAACTTACATTTTTTTCTTTTTTTTTAACAATAGATGAAATAGTATGTAAATTTAAAATTTTAGGTCCCCGGTCAACTGTTAAGTGATATAAGGGGTCAAATATTTCCAAAAACTTACCCCTTATTATGAAGATCTGTGTTTCACAGGGTAGGATTTGATTAAGAACTATTTGAGGCAGCTATCGCGCTCAGCAGTTCACTATCAAACTAGCATAAATTCGTCGCTGCGAGGAAGTGAAATAAAATAAACGATGTGCAGTGTAACATCAAGGCAAATCTCGTATGAGATCAATTTTTACGGTAGAGCGTGGCATGTGTTTTAAACGGATATTAAAAACAAAACAAAAAAAAACTTTGTCGACTTCGATTCTGCGGACATCAAAACATGTAGGAGCGGAAATGGTGTACGTCTACCTTCCTGTCAGATTATATTATGGAGCGGGGGTTTACAGGTCGCTCAGATTGTGCGTCTGCTTCACGTTTCTCAATAGAAGTTAGATACAACCGGGGCATAATGAGAGTCCTTGCAGCCTTGTTCAGAATAAAGGTCAAATAGCTGCCCCAATTGTGCGTTAGAAAGACCGAAACGATAGCAATGACAAAGTAACCGGGATAGGTGTTCGTCGTCTAAAACGTGGTAAGAACCGCAAATCCATAATTTAACCCGAGCTGGTTTCATCAAAATCAAGAAGAAACAAAAAAAGAAATTAAAGATGGACCTGAATTTAAAAATAAAAGAAACCCTTGATGGAAAGAGAGCCTTTACCTAGAAATTTATTTAGCGTTACATGGGAACACACCCCACATTGAACAGTCGGAGAGGCTGCTCCTTTTTTTATTAACCACACGCCTAATCTAGGTTTCTGCCTCGTACCTGTACCCGGACTTATCCTGTGTATTCGGGGCACGCGCATGTACACTAAAGTTCAGGGAATCCCCTCCTTGTGTTCTATTTTACTTCACAAATGCCCCAATAAACAGATACCTTTATTTCTTTTTTTTACCCGATACCCAAAATGGCCACCGAAAAACACTGAATATATAAAAACTTTAGCTCGCGCTTTCAGTGTCCTGCAGAAACGCTAAGAATTATTTTCTTGTAGCTTGTTTTGTTTTTGTTTGTTATGTTCACAAATTTATATCAAGCAATATAAATCTGCCAACTTACTGCACGCCAGCAACGTAAAAAGACGTATATGACGCACAACCGAAACGCGACCAACATATATATTCGATTTTGCTCGCCAGTTGTTTCTGCCCAAACTTAACATCTGCATACAGATATTGATATGTGGGATTTATTTAAGATAACGAAAGAGGGACATGGAGGTCAAACAGACAACACGGGCTTTCGACATTCAACAAAACGCTGACTGGTTTCACTTCGCCTCCCGAAACTTTGGTGAAATGATTGTGCGAGATCTTGAATATGTCAACAACAAAATACACAGAAGCATTTTTTTTTTTTTTTTGGCTGAAAAGCTTCTTTTTTTTTTAGATTTTGATCGCGCCTGCGGTGGAAGAAGCAAAAGTACATTCGCGAGGTGTTTTCTAGAAAGAGAGAAAAAGAGAGAGAGAGAATAAACTATATTACACGACTCATGTTCAAGTTGTCTTCTAAGGTATTAGGGACATGCGAATACGAATATAGAGGTGCGGAGACTGCACGAGAACAGAACCTGGGTGGTGGCAGTGAGGAGGCCATTGAGTGCGTTCGCACAGCGCGGCGAGGCGGTTATTTCGAAAAGTCCCTGTCTTTCTTTTGGAGGGGGGGGGGGGGGGGGGGTAAGGGAGAGCGTCGCCGGAGCAAGAACATAGGCGGCCTACAGAGGGAAGGGGAGAGGGAGCGAGTGAGAGCCTCACCGTGTACGAGAAACGACGGAGAGAGCGAGAGCAGTCACTCTGCAGTCAAGTGGGGGAAGGGGGGGTTGCGTTCGTACATGAGTATTTTTGACAACAGCTCCAGCTGTAAAATAGTTTTCTCTTCAAAACCTGACAAAAACACAGTGATGTCTGGTTAATATGGACGCCGTTACTCTGAACTACCGGCTATATAAAGAACGTTTCGAGGACCAACATTTTCCCATACAATCATGCTTCGGGATTTTACTAGATACACAAAGTCGGGACTATGGACGGCTAGTTTGGGAGCGAGCAGGGTGAATACATGAATTTTTGTTTCGCTAGTATGGACTCAAGCCTCTAAAAACAGTGCACAATCCCGCCTCCACCGAGAAAAAAATTAAAAAAAAGTAGTGAATGCTTTCGGTCACAGATTGCGCCCAGGGTTTCACGATGGTCCCTTGCTAGTTGACTTTCGTGAAAAAGACAAGACCTGGTTCCCGAACAATGATTAATGTTTTTTTTAATTCTTTTTGGCGAAATGGGGAAATTGTACCTTTCTTGCAATGCGTGCCACGGCCGCAGATGACAAACCTGAAAGACATTCGTATGACAGTGCATCCCTCGGGCACACAAGTAAACGCGGGACACGTAACTGGCCACTTAGAAGAAGGTGATGCTATGTTAAGGCCTGCTGACACCTTCAACCGATAAGGACCGAGAGAGACAAGACCGTTTTTTAAGCCACTTGCGACGGCGTACGACCAGATGCGCTGCTGCAGAGCAGGTCCTATGCCGTCGTAAGAGACCTAAAAAACCGGTCTTGTCCCTCTCTGTCGTACTTGTTTGCACGTGTGTAAACGGGCCTTTAGTCGTGAAACACAAGGGGCCAGAGACAGCCTCAAAAGCAAAAAGTAAGCCATTGTCTCTGAATTAAGGAGGAGTAGGAGATGAGCCTGTGATGTAAGATATATTTTACGCTTTATAACGAAAAAAAAAATCATCACGGTGTCTGTATTCACACGAAAAGTCCGTATTTTTTAAAGTTTTTTTTCTTGATGAAGAATGATATTAAACCCATATTTGTTTATTATGTGTGATATTTTCCTTGATTCTTAATTACTGACGACTCACATTGTGAACCATTTTTCTAGGGAATGGAGACGTTTATTTCAAGGAGACAGAAATGTTTTCAATACGTGTATGCATTTATTACAGCAACCCTGAGCGAAACAGATCTGAACTATTGTAGAAATACAACAATCAACTTACAACCGTGACTTTTCAACATTGTTTTTTTTTGTTATTTAGTTAGGACTTTACAAGTTTTTTTTTATGTACTACTTTTCTCAAATTCAGCAACGAAAACAAATTTCTTTACTTCCTAACCGCATGGACTTTAAAGAGGTCTGTAAGGCTCATACTTGTACGTAGTTTAACTACTCTACTCAAGTTATTGTAGTTTAACTACTTTTCTGAGTAGTTTAGTAACTCTCAATTACATTTTGATTTTGGTAATTAGTAGTTTACTTCAATTAATTTTCCGAGTAACTCTTACTTTAATTAAAAATTACTTGCGAATTTTAGTGGTAGGTTTGTTTATAAACTAACGTTCCTGCACAAAAAGAGATATGTTGTAAGGTCAGCTGATATTTGCAAAAACGGGGAAACATGTGGCGAAGGCAAGGGGGGGGGGGGGAGGGTAATAGTTTGAACTGTCCGAATCTCTCTAAAAGTTTCACGAGCCCCCGACTGAAACAACCCTGCTACGAGGCGCGGGGAGCGGACTGTCATGTCGCAATTAAGTCCGAGTAACTGCGGCATTAGCGCTGAAGACTGGGCCGTCTTGCTAGAACAGCGTCTCAGCTGAGACTGGGTGAAAGAAAGCACTGCAAAGGCTGAGGCGCCCAAGCGTCTTGAGACGCAGTTTGAGTCCCGCTCAGCTCGTGCGCTGGCTTTGGCAGTGCTTTCTTTCACCCAGTCTCAGCTGAGACGCTGCTTCTAGCAAGCCGGCCCTGGTGTGTCCTTGTGCCCCGAAGCTCGAGGAGACTTGAGGCATTTAAAGAAAGGACTTGGCCCCGCTTCTCCCTTACGTAGGAATTCTCTCCCACAGCAGGAGGTGTACACACAGCATCCTCAGCTCAAAGGAGGTAACAAAACGCAGCACCCGCTCTGAAGCTCATCTCGTGCTACTGTATAGTTTGTGCTGTACCTGAAGAACAGCGTCCTAGAGAGCAACGCAAAGGTGACCTTCTTGCGTTGCATTTCCTCCCAAAACTTAGAATATGCAGGTCTTCCAAGACTTCGAAGATTGTTCGAGAAGCCTTAGCAATTCCACTAACGTTTTTACCTAAATAAACAAGCAGTGTTAGGAAGTACGTACTTTAAAAAGCTGTGCAAAAATATTCGGACTTCAGGACGATAGGTGTGGGGGTTAAGGACTAATCACACGATGCATCTTGTTGGCGAATCTTGTGTCGCGAAACTAGGTTTCGAGAAACAAATTCCCCGTCTGAACGCGACCGAAAATGTGGCGCGCCTCCGAAAACAGTGGCGCGTGTTCCTCGCTTCTTGAGCAAGTTTTCGTTAAAACCTCACCGAAGCCTGTCAATCACCCGAAGGAGAAACGCGGACGCTGCCAATGGCCGCTCGACTTCTCTATGACATCTGACCTTCGAGGAGGAGCGAGCTTTCGTAGGAGTCTCATTTTCAGCCGATTCCGTATCCGAGCCAAAGCCGAAAAAAGAAAAAAACGAACATGGCGAGCGACAAGCGGAGAAGCGGTGCGCACGGCGACGAGTCATGGTCCTACTCGGTTGCAGGTGTGTGAACGGCGCCTACAGTACGGGTTGGTGGCGGAGAGCAGATTCATCAACAGTCGCGACGAGTGCAAGCACCGCATATAAACATGATGGCTTGGGATAACGTTCTTTATTAGCGGTATAAAAATGTCCGGAATGCTTCGAGATCATCTGCCTGTTCTTTGGCGTTCGTGGTCTTTCCAGGGTTTGGCAGGACTAGTAAACTCAGTGAGCCGAATCTGAAGAAGTGCAATGGGTGGTATTAATAAAACAGACTGTCTTTTCACGCTGTGCGTACTTCATATCTTTTTGATGCGAAACGCTTGGTATTCCTGTTGCAGATGACAAGGTTTGGCGAAATTCTCGTGAGTAAATACGTCACAGGTTTCACGCGTCAAACTCCACGAGTGAGCAGGCCGATTTCGAGAAATCTTGGTTTCGCTTAACTGCGGCGCCTTGAAAAGATGCATCGTATGAATAAGCCTTTAGTCTCTTCCACCTCTGAATATGGAAATAAACCGTCTTTTGCTGCGTGCTCTAGTTCACTTTTTACAAAATAAAGTCAGATTGAAATATCTGGCCCCTGCAGCCAACCCTTGGCCACTTTCAACTCGTACGCCGCCTTCCGGGTCACGTGGTTGTCACGTGGTTGTGACGTCAAATGGGGAGGCAGGTTTCCGGTTTCGCGGAGAGATTCGCCGGTTTCGTTGCAGCGAGAGCGAACCCTCTTCTCTTCGTTCCCTTTCAGCCTCCGGTGATCCAGATGGCAAATTAAGCGAGTTCGAGCGTGAAATGCTTGTTTAATTGCATATGAATTTTTGTTTTATTTGAAAAAAAAAGCTTTTGACCGTCTGTCGCTTACTATAACTTAATGTTAAAACTTAGACATTTACAAAAAACGACCAAATTCTTTGGTGGCTTGACTCGTACTTATCAGATAGAGATCAATACGTTCAAATAGACGGGACCAACTTGCCTCTAGCACCAGTTCATTCAGGAGTCCCTGAAGGCTCCGTATTAGGCCCACTTCCCTTAATTATTTATTTAAAAAAACTTGGCATACAACTCACCTCTCCGCTGTCGTATCTTTTTTTTTTTGCAGACGATTGCATCACGTATTTAAATATTCAGTCAACAGGCGACCACGTAACTCTAAACGATTGGCTAACAGCTGTTTGCGTATGGTGTCAATCTTGGCTAGGGATACCGCGAACCACCATATAGGTTCGAATTCGAAAGGGTTCGATATTTTCGAACCGAACTGATGTTCGAAATCGAAAGGTTTCAATATTTTCGACCGTACAGAGATTCGAATTAAAAAAAAATTCGCAACTTTCAAAAATCGTGGAGTTTTGAATTCGAAAGGTTCGAAGCTTTCACGGTTTATAAAAGTTCGGGTTCGATTATTTCGAATATATTTTTAATTGAGGTTCAAGAAAATTCGAAAATTTCGAACTTTCCTAACTTGAACGTTGAGAGATTCGAATGTTTCACATTTTTTTTATCTGAAATTCGAAAAATTCGAACGTTTTGAATTCTTATAGGCATAATGTTAGAGAAATTCGAACATTTCAAATTTCTTACTACATAAAGTTCGAAAAGTTCGAAGGTTTTGAGTCTCTTTTAGGGCTAAAATTGAAAAAAAAGAAAAACTTCGAAGGTTTCGAATTTCTTTTAGGTCCAAGTGCACAAAGTTCGAAGTCTGGTTTTCATGTTCCGCCACAGTTTCAGTTTCAAATAACGTTTTCACGCCTCACTGGTTTTCACAAAATCAGGTTTAGAAAAGTTAGGGTGTGATATTTAGACTCCGCGAAGTAGGTCAGGCAATTAAATGAGACGACGAGTGTCCCGGACGTGCTGGAATATTTGCCAGTGCAGAGTTTAACGTGTCCAGATTAGTAATTTTGACCGCCAGCCTTGGGGGGGAGGGGGGGGGGGGCAGGGGGGGGTCTTTAACGTGCATCACGCAGTAGTGATCACATGAACGCACTGTTTAACGATACTTATCCAGTTCAAGACGGCCAGGGGCAGGCAGGTGGTTAAGGCTCAGAAAACCCTTGAAAAACCGTTCGAACGCCACCCGAGTGACGCTGGCATATATTAAGTTTAGTTTCTACATGATGGAAAATCCTGATACAGGGAATGAAATTTGAAAAAAAGAAGTGTAAGAAGACAAAAAAAAGGGGACAGGAGCCTCATACTCAGCTCTGGGAATGAAATTTGAAAGAAAAAGTGTAAGAAGACAGAAAAAAAGGGAGAGGACAACGTCTTAAGTTCAGCTCAGGACAACGTCTCAAACTCAACTCAGCTGAAGACTCAGCCCAGTTCAACGTCTCAAACTCAACTCAGCTGATTTTGAGACGTTGTCCTGTCCACTTTTTTCTTTCTTCTTAAACTATTTCTTTCGAATTTTATTCCCAGTCTCGGGATTTTGCATCATGATCCACATACACCAGCTCGCCTGCACCTTGACAATTTTTTAGTTTGTAATTGCTTTGGAGGTTTTTTTTTTTACGAGACAAAAGAAACGCCGAGCAAAAAGCACTGTAGCTGACACAACTTAAGGTCGAGGAGCGTTCTACCATACCAGTGGCGTCGAAAGAGAAAAAACGGGGGGGGGGAAGGGTGGGGGCTCCAGTGTCACCCCCCCCCCCCCAGATATTTCGGTCTGTTAAAAGAAAACAATACGGGCAAAGAGGGCGTGGTCGAGCTTATTTTAATCTCAAATTATTTTGGCATATGTATAGCAACTGTCGCTCTTCACTGCATAAAAGATCGCGTAGATGGTCATGGTTAGAATCTCGTTCTCAGAAGGCACTACTCGTCACATGCTCGGTGGTTCGGAAGTTCAAAGCTATGTCTTTTTGACCTAAATAACTGTGCCATTGGCGAAAAATAGTAAAAAATTAAACATAACAATAAATGCAAAAAAATAAAAAAATCTGTAGAAAAAAAAACTATCAAGAATCCGCCGGAAGTGTTGTATTCTTGCATATTCAGAGGCCCAGAACTACGAAACAAGTTTCTCCCACCAAATTTTGTACAAGGCTAAAAGAAACCCGTCACAAAAACGTAAAATAAAAAAAAGATAAAAAAAATGTTTTTTTTTTTTTACGTGCCGAATTCGAAAAATATTAGAAATCTTTTTCCCTGAGTTAATTTATTCCTCAACGTGAAAAAAAACAATAGATAGATTAATTTGTATTGTGCAGATGGTAATGATATGTACTGTCTGTAATGTTAATTTAAATGCGATACCTCAAACAATTTCGACGAAAAAAATTACCAAGTTAGGGCATAATTGCCCGTAGATACATGTTTGGATATTTCTTCGAAACTCGTCTTGAACAACAATAATCATATCTTAAGACGACACTTACCTAGGCTATACATAGATCATTCTTAAAAAGTTTAACATCTCTACCATAAATAGCTTCGGCAATAGCGCGCTTCAAATATGGCACAAACGACGATTGTCAAAAACGCGTCGTCCTTCCTCGCTCCTTCGGGAATCTATTTCGTTAAAACCAAGCATGCCAGATGATTGAAATAAACGGCATTGTCTTTCGCAAGGAATGCGGCACCGCATGTAAAAATGCGAGAAAAAAAAAAAAAAACGAATGTACCTCACTGCCTGAATCCAAATGAAACCGCCCGCCCGTCTTTCGAAGTTCGAAGACTTCGAACTTTTATTCTAAAAATTCGAAGTTCGTCGAACTTTTGACTTTTCAGGAATCTAAAGTTCGACAATTTTTGAATTCTTTAGACTAATAAGTTCGAAAGTTCGAAAATTATCGAATTTCTTAGCGTATGATGTTCGAAAGTTCGAAAAGCTTCGAACTTTTTAGTGGAAGAAGTTCGAAAATTCGAAAATCATCGATTTTTAGTCTATCAAGTTCGAAAGCTCGACAAGCATCGAATTTTGCAGAGTAATAAGTTCAAAATTTCGAAAAGCGTCGAACTTCTTAGTTGAACATGTTCGAAAATTCGACTTCCGTCGAATTTTTAATATGAAAGTTCGAAATTTCGAAATCTTTCGAACCTTTCGAATCGCTTGATTCGATCATCGAACCTTGGGTTCGAAAAAAAGTTCGCGGCATCCCTAATCTTGGCAAATGAGTTTAAATACCGCTACGTGCACACATATGAATATTATACGCTAAAACAACCGCTCAGGTACAGATGTAAACTTAATAATACTCGTATTAGCCTTGTCATGCAGTTCAAGTACCTAGGGACAATTATAACTTCTAACCTAAGTTGAAAAAACCACATTAATAGCATTGTCTCAGCGGTAACAAAAATGTTATGGTTGTTAAGTCACCGGCTAAAACATGGCACTAGCAAAACAAAGTTGGTATCCGTCACAGCCCTTGCAATGCCGCTACTAGAATGCGGTGACTTTGTCTGGGACCGCCACACAAAAACCGATACCGAATGCATCGAAAGCGTACACAGGAAGGCTCTTTGATTCATTTATCGCGCTTACGGTAGAAACATCTCGGTGACGCAACTTCTGATTCGTTCTGGGCTCCATACATTAAAATCTCGTCGCAAGCTTCATCGACTAGAGCTCTTCTCTGACATAGTCGATAACCAGACAGGGCTGAATTTGAACAACTATATGCACTTTAACACTGCGCGACCGACTCGTAATAAACACAATGAAACGATACTGATGCATTTATGCAGGACAAACGCATATCGGTTTGCATTTTTCCTGAGATGGATAACTAAATGGAACGATGTTTCGCTTGACGTGGTCTGTACAACATCCCAGGGATGTCTTTTGTATCTTCTATTTGTAACTATGTGTGAGAGATTGTTTCTTTTATTTGCATTTTCCATTATCTCTTCTAGAAGAAAGTTCACTACAACACCCCTCTATTATTGTCACATCTTACCGGCGATTGTGGCGCCTTATGTTTATGTTCATGTCCCCTGCTAAACAATTTTCTTTGGTCTTATAGTTGTTATCTTGACTCTTGAGTGCAGCATTTTTCTTTTTACCCATTCAATCAACTGTATGCACTATATGCTTTATTGGTTTCTCTTTTTGATGCTTTTGTTTATGTCAAGAGATGTCAAATGTGTAAAAAAAAGCTGCCTCTAACTACTCCTGCCCCGGCTGCCAAAAGACAACTGGCAGTAATAAATGAATAAATAAATAAATAAAAGTAGGAAGTCCGCTGGATTCGTACCCTAGTCAAGCACCCCGACGAAACGAAAGCATTGTCGGTGAACGCGACGACTAGGTGAGAGGCAAACGAAACCAATGGAACCGCCTCGGGCATCAGACGTACATCTTTCATGGTCTGCGCGGCATCGGGACGCACACTTCCTATGCGACAGTAGTCGCGACTGCCTTTGAGTGATTTGAGCAGACGCGGAGTTCTACCTTTCCATGGTCCTTTCTGCCGATCCTTCGACACCACTCAGCTCGGAGAAGTTGACCACGGGGTAAAATGTAGGTACCCGATGATTCTTCCCCGCTCCCGCAGCTGAAGTATGCCCGGAGGACAGTTCAGACACAACGGAACACCGCACGCGGTAGGCATTGCCGACCTTCGCAGCGGTAGAATGCGGTCAAGCTAAAGACTGGAAAACGAAAACCGCTGAAAGTGCAGGCATCTCTTCTGCTCTTTCCACACGGCGTCTGCACAACCGCAGAGCAGAGATGGTTTTGTTGATCTTCGGTAGATGGCGCCACTGAAACTCTGTATAGTAGAATTTTCGGATGATAGGAGGCATTCGACACATTTGTTTATGTCGACACGACAAGATTTCCAAAAATGAGTGTTATGTTTTGCAAGAAATCTCACAACTTGCCAATGCTTTACACGCTACCCATTTGACGTCACACCAATGTCACGATATTCACGCCCTGTTGTTCCGAGGGCCACTGCTATTACTAAGTAGAATCGCAATATTTCCGAGGAAGGCAGGGTGTTTTATGTGACTTAGGGCGGGGCACTATAGGTTAAGACTCAGGGTGTTTTATGTGACTTAGGGCACGGCACCTAGGTTAAAATTGTCAGGCCGCGAATTTTTTCAACGCTAAGATCGTACCATAGCCCCTATAAGTACATGGTGCTTTAATTACTACTTCAAGTAGGTTTAGAAGACTTGTACTTTACTTGAAGTACATTCCTTGAGCATGTGCTTGTACTTCACTAAGGTATTTTTTTTTAATACTTTTTAGGAAAGCACAGCTCCTCACTTCGAAATACATTCCCCAAATTTGGTAACAAAAAATGATGTATCGTCATGCAAAAACGCGCTATCGTCTTTCGAGACGTCATCTGGTCTTTTCTCTGAGTGAAGTAATGGCGGCTATAAGGCCGATACAAATAAGCCTCTTATAAGTAGGGTTCTGTGTTTTCGGATAAATCCGAAAAACTCCGAAAGACACCCGCCGGCAATATTTTGTCAATTCGGATTTATACAATAAATATCAAATTTCAATGTACCAATGAATATATATATATATATATATATATATATATATATATATATATTACTATTAAGTAGGGTCAGCGCGCAGGGTCAATGGTCTTTAGAAAATGCCACCCCAGTTTCCTTTCAAATTTCGGACCATTGACAGAAGGAATCTTCCCGCTTATCTCGTCAAGGTACATTCAGGAAAACGAGTCATGGAATTTTCAGGGTCACGACAAAAGCCACCGTTCAGGTTTCCAGTTTGGGCCATAACATTTGTTCTTCTTAGAGAAGGGAAGGATTGTTTTTGTAGCGTTAGCTACACTGGCCGAGGTTGAGCAGTTTCGCGCTGCTCCAAAAGAGCCGTGCTGCGCAAGCGCGAGGAGCAGTGACGTCACACGGCGCACAGCTGACGCGTCGTAGCCGCCGCCGCCGCGCGCTCCGCCGCCACCGCGCGCGACTCGCCGGTCTGCACATTTAAGAGGAGTGACGTAATAGCCGCGGCAAACGCACTAGCGCCACCGCGTGTCAGCTTTCCGCCTCCGTTGCGCAGTAGGTAAGTCTGGCGCTGCACCGGAGCCGCTTGACAGCGCCTCTCATTTTGTGCGCATAACCTCACGCTACGTATATCCTGGCATAGCCGAGCTAAGCCACCGCAATTTTTTTGCTATGAAGCTATGAACCATATAGTAAAAGCTATGAAACATATAGATTTCATAAAAGGGGGAAGAGGGTTTGGGGAGTTGTGATTCGATGTGGAGAATATTAGCTTCCCAGCGCTTCCCTCTAGGAGTTTTTTTTTATTTTAAGTTTTAGACGTTTATAGAAGCAGCACTTGCTTGCAACTGTTGTCGTAGGAAAAATCAATATTGCCAGTGGAAATGGCGCCAACGCTGAATCCAGCTCAAGACATTTCAATTGATACAAGCATATTCTTTTAAATCCAGAAAAAGTTTGCACCCTGATAAATGTTTTTTTCAAAGAAAACTCTAAAATAAAAGGGAAGCTGAAACACGTCTCTAAAAATTAAGATAGAGGTTTATTCTAGCGTAGTTTTATCACTTGAATCTCAAATATCACGTTCATTTTCACCGAAGGTGTAACTAAACGCGAGAAAACCCGAATAACCTCTGGGCAGTCGGGAAGTTATAAGAGGATCTATCGGCCGTAAACCGCGTGTAGCTCGAGAGCCGCGCTTGCAATCGCAAGCTTCTATGTATATTCGCCCGCACTGGCACCCGTCGTGACGTCGTTTTCTACCCTTTCTAAAAATAGCGAGAGTACGCGTGCATAGCTTTGATAGGAATTGAAGATGTGCAAGAGCGCAGATTACGAAAACTCCTTTCGTGACGTCACGCTTTTGTAAGGACGGCTTCCTTAAGGACCACAAGCCGGAGCTTCCGTTTCGAATGGTCGTTAATGAGAATGGAACGTGGCAAAAAGTGGTTTCCAAGTTCCTGCAGCGAGGGTTAGAGTACGTTACTCTCGAAAATTCACTATCACTAATAAACACAAATTAATCGATTTGCATCTTGGACGTTCACCATGTCACGCAGTGCTCGGCTTTATCTATGGATATTAAGGATTTATATTATTCGTTGGAGAGTAATAGACTAATGAAGAGAGTGAAGGAGGCGCTGGAGCTCAACTTAGTGCAGTTTCAATCAGTATCGGGCATCCCTGTAGACAGTTTTTTTGGCAATTTTGGATTTTTATCTGCGTTCTACGATTGTGAAATATTTGGACAAGATTTATGTTCAAAAAGAAGGGGTGTGTATAGGTTCGTCTGTAGCGCCAATACTGGCAGAGATCGTTTTGAATTAATTGGACTCCGCAGTGGTTAATGGTCTGAAAGGAATGCCCTCGGAGAGCTATGTGGTAAAGCAGTAGATCGATGGCATTGTAGTGTGTTCGTTTCGGAACGGAGTAACGGAAATGGTGGAAGGTTTGATAAGAAGTCGGCTCCTGAATTGCGTTTCACTGTAGAGCAACCGGAGAAAGATGTATTGCAGTTTTTGGACTTACAGATTCATGTAAGGGAAGGTTTGTGTTGGGAATATAGGAAAAACAATCCGAAACCTGTTCTTCCAAGAACAAGTTGCCATTCGAAAAGTGTAAAAGCGGGAGTAGTAAGGTCACTGATTATCGATGCATTGAAGACGTCTTGTATCCATTATCTAGCAAAATCAGTGAAAGGGCAGTTTGAAAGACTATGTAGAGCGGGGTACAAGGAAGGCTGCATCAACAGGCAAGTGGCTCTTATGTCAAGAGAAAGAGTAGGAGGATAGGTGTGTCGCCAAGAAATAGGTTTTTCGTTTTTTTTATTTTGTTGTTGTCTTTGCCTGTAGTTTTGCGGAAGATACGTGTGTCCCCTCTCTCTCTCCCCCTCTCTCTCTCTCTCTCTCTCTCTCCATACAAAAATATATATATATATATACATATATATATTTTGGCGGTGTTTGTTTTTGGGAAGCGGAGGCTGTGTGTGCGGGGGCTGGCGACCTTGGGAGAGAACTGAATAAACCTTTTAGCTGTGTTCCAGACGTTGTCTTCCTATCACTTTGCCTTTCTCTTCCACGTTTTGATGCTTCTTAGTTTTCTCGAACCAGTCTCGGGTAATTTAAAAAAAATGGCTTTTAGTGATACATTTACAAATGTTTTCTGCAACCTCCATACACCAAATTTAAAGAAAACGAAAAATTAGATATTCGGAATTTGGAGGTCAAATGAAGACGATTTAAATGTAGTTCCTTAAATAAAAAAACGCTTTATCTTCCCTTTAAGCTATGAATTTCGGAGAATTGGGAGGTGAACAAAAATAAACTCCGATAACGTCCGATTTTTCTACAAAAAATAGACTCCGAAAAACACCATCCGATTTTGACGATAAATAAACTCCGAAAACACGGAGTCCTACTTCTAAGTTGATTGTGTTAAATAGTTCCTCAGCGAGAATAAATCAATTACTCTGTGGCGCTAATATTATTTGCCGCCACTAAAAAAAAAAAAAAAAAAAAAAGCTGGTCCCTTTTTAATTTTGCCGCCCTTTCCAAAAAACTGATGCACCTCCGATTTCCCGTGGGGTAATGCATACCAGTTAACAAAAAAAAAAAAAAAAAGAAGACACTCAAGGGGATTAAGGGGCATTGTGAAGGATTGTGTTAAAAACTACTTTACTTTAAAAGTGCATTGTTTGTATAGTACAGTGCTCAACGAAACGAAATGGGCCAGCGGAACGCGTGGCCTCCAGAACTTGCTGCGCCATCTACCGATAAAAGACGGGCTGCCTGGTGACGCGAGTCGCACATGCGCAAAACTGATACGAGCGCTCAGCGGCTGTTCGCACACAGGCGCGCAACCCCCGATAATCTGCGCAGGCCATGATTTTGCGGAGTGACCACGTTTATTTTTCCTCAGAGACACTGTCGTGATGATGTGCATGAGTTTATCTCGCTTCAAATATATAAAAAAGAAAACATAAAGCTTCATTTTTTATTCCATAAAAGATTGATGAGCCAGCGCGTCCGGCCTTTTGCAGCTATAATATATTAATGCAGATAGTTTTATTTTTTCGTGGTTTTATTCAATTTTAGCGAGCGTCTGACAGTCATTAAAAAGCGTGTGCTGTGTCAACATAGTTTATTTGACATGTTACACAATGCTGCGCCTACCAGAAAAAAAATAATATAAGTAACGTGCTTGTTTTATTATCAGCACCTTACTCTAATATTTGCAGAACTCTCCATTGGCTTCACAAATAGCATTCATGCGACGCGGAAGGGATTCATAAAGATTCACCACCAACTCTGGACATTGCCGAAGCCTGTCCCATTCTTCCTTCACAGCATCCCATAGCTGGTCAGTCGTGACGGAGTGAAGTCCTCGCCGCGATAGCTGGATCTTCATGTTTCCCCAGATGTTCTCGATGGGGTTCATGTCAGCCCCTTTTGGGGGCCATGGCATAACCGCCACTCCGCGTTCCTCTAGAAGGTCACGCACACGAATTGACTGATGAACACGACAAAGGGCATGTTGAAAAAAAAAAGCATCCGTCAGGGAAAGGTCCCTCAAGAACGTAAGGAATGAGCTCGTGCTCAATGACGTCGCAATACGTTTCGGAGTTAAGCCTCTGGATTCTTACAAGTGGACCAAGTCCTTCCGCTGACAATGCCCCCCAGACGTTAACGGTTTGTCGCCCACTCCTGCCCACACGCTGCAAGTAAGGGGCATCATACCTGAAACATCAAAATCACAAATTATAAGATCCGGCTTGTTAAAAATTGTCGTGTTGCTCAAAAGTAACATACCGTGCACCTCGCGGTCTCCAAACTTGTTTTCCTTGGTGCCAGTGAGTTGAGAAAGAGGACTCGTCGCTGAAAACAACGGTTTTCCAGTCTTGAATCGTCCATGATGTCTTTTCCATGGCAAACCGCAGGCGGATATCTTTTTGTCGAGGAGTTAAAATTGGCTTCTTGCACGCAGCATAGCTCCTAATACCCGCTTCTGCAAGACGGCGTCGCACAAGTTGGTCACTGACATTCAGACCAAGTTCGCCTCGAATGTCACGGGCCGTAATAAAAGGCTGGTCGACTGCAGCCGCGACGATCCATCGATCTTCCTCATCGGTAGTGGACCTTGGGCGGACGTCGTGAGGAGCGTCATGGATGCGGCCGTTGTCGTCTCGAAACGCCGTGAAAATTCGGGCCACTGCGGTTCGGGTCCTTCCTGTCATCCGGGCGACTTCTCGTTGGGGCATTCCCGCGCGGCATAGGGCCACAATTCGCCAGCGTTCGTGAATTGGCACTCGCGACGGCATCTTCACGAATGGATACTGATGGCAGTGAACCGACAATTTATAGAAAAATAAATGTGAAGTGAAATGGCACTGTGCTTTTTATTAAAAGAAAAAAAATATTGCCCTTTTGTTCCTTTTCTTTCATATTTGAGACAAGATAAAAGTATGCACAGGGCGTCAAACAGATCGCGATAAAACCACGCGGCGATTAAATAATAAAAAAAGGCTATCACTCTGCAGAGATTACCCATCGGGGGTTGTGCACAGCGTGGGAGCAGCCGATGAGCGCTCGTATCAGCTTTGCACACCTCCGACTCGCGTCACCAGGCAGCCCGTCTTTTATCGGTAGATCGCGCAGCAAGTTCTGGAGGCCACGCGTTCCGCTGGCCCATTTCGTTTCGTTGAGCACTGTACTTTACTTCAAGTACATTGTATCCGGTGAACTTACTACTTCACTTAAAGTACATAACCTCTCATTTACTTTGTACTTCCAAGTAGGTTTTGGACGTACTTTACACAACACTGTAGACCAACAAACACTGCCTTCAAAATCAAGCTCAGGCAGTTCTAAACCTCAAAGGAGAAATGATACATCCGCAGTACATCACTAACCAAAAAAAAAAAAAACAAGTACAAAACAATTAGGCATGCAGAAGCAGAACCAGCTTTTAAAGCATTTCTGTGAAAACACAAGCCGATTTATATTCGGCTAGCAGAATTTCGCTAACGGATCAGAACCTATGTACTTCCTTGTTAGCATAAAATAATATAAAAGTAACTTCAAAAGTAATTTGCTACGTTTTTACGGTAGTTAATGATTTACTCATTTACTTTCTATTTGAGTAATTTCTATTGTACGCGATTTTATTTTGAGGCTAACACTAAGTAATTTAACTTTATTATTTTTTTTAGTAGCTTGTACATGTCTGGTAAGACTGATAAACCAAAAGTGAACTAAACATTTACGACAGGACAAGGCTGCACATGACAATGCTTGCAACCTACAGCCTAATGTAAAAGAAAAAAATTATGCATCAAAAGGTACAAATGCCTTTAAACAAATGTCATCCTGTTCATGTATCTGCAGCGCCGAGTGGTAAAGACACACGTGAACAAGTACAATACTAACATAAGTATCAGCTTGTCAATCTAACGCGCTATTTCGAATCGTTACGACCTACAAGTGAAATAAAACGTTGCTACTAGGGGTGTGCGAATATTCGCCATTTTCGAATAACGAATCGAATATTACCCTATTCGATTCGTTAATCGAATCGAATAATAATTTTCAAAAGTTTCGAATATTTTTCGAATAATTTCCGAATAGTCGTTACGGTGTCGCGCCGCGAGATTCCTTCCACAGGCATTCCACAACGCTCCGGCACGCCTGCCGCACGTGTCCGCAAAATGTCCATAGTATACCCTCTTCTCCTAGACAATGATTATCATCATCGGCAGCAGCAGTTTCTTTCTATATACGTACATTGCTGTTGCCTCCATTAGCGACTATATACTGTGTTAAGTATAACCCGCATTAAAGCGATTCGCCAAGAGACGAGACAGGCGACGTCGACCCGCTTTGCTGACGCTCGGTCAGTGGCGCGATGAGGCAAGCCACATGAAAGTGACGTGAGCAAGCGACCAAGGCGATGAGGACATTTTCTAGAAATCCAAACACCGAGCGACGCGACGAGCGGCAGTGAGAAATCTCCGTCGCTAGCTAAATCGGTTCTGTCTTTGGGGACCGCTTTCGCGCAAGACTGCTCGCGCACGCTTTCAGATAGCGTGTCGTGGAGTCTTTTCAGAACTGTTTGCAACGGTACCGCCACTCTGTATGAGCGAAGTAGAAGTGGTAGAAGCGGAATGTTGTTCGAAGAGAAAGCGCAGTAGAGCGTGGAAGTTTTTCGGCCACTCCTATGCAACCAATTGAAAAAAGCTACAACAGCTGCTTGTGTCGAGTCTTTCCCAACATTTTCCATGGTTGTCCCACTTGTTCAGTATGTGAAGATGTTGCTTTTTGAGGGTGCAAGTGGAACAAGACAATGCGTT
Source organism: Ixodes persulcatus (assembly GCA_013358835.2). Lineage (NCBI taxonomy): Eukaryota > Metazoa > Arthropoda > Arachnida > Ixodida > Ixodidae > Ixodes > Ixodes persulcatus. The sequence goes on from JABSTQ010009449.1 coordinate 807,521, forward strand.
TCCCCCGAATCTTCTCAAATCAGTAAAAACAAGGTTCCTGCACTTAAGCACACAGGCCCATCACGCCCTTGCCATTTTCCTTGATCCTCGATTCAAGGACATCTGCTACAACAAGCAATCAAAAGAAAATGTCGAGATTCTATGAAGTACATTACTTCAGCATGTACCAGGCTCAAGCGAACTGTGATTTTATGTTCAGCATCCGCGTGAACCATGATGTTATGTTTAGCATTCTAATATTTTAGTGGGTTTTGTCTCTATTTAATTATATATCGTTGAAGTCTAGTCATTATCGTCTAGTCGCGTTTTTACAATAATTTTAAGAAACATTTTGGAACAATAAAAATAATCGTACAATCCCTTTGCTCTTCTTTAGTAGCTGTGTACTTACTATTCGGAAACTATTCGAAAATTATTCGATTCGTATTCGTATTCGATTCGGTGCCACAATTATTCGATTCGTATTCGATTCGGTTTGAAAAATCACTATTCGCACACCCCTAGTTGCTACTTTAATAATTGAACGCACGCTGCTTTTGCGTTTGTTTTTAGCGTTACTTTAAATTTGAGGCAAAATAGAACGATGTGTTCCCACGCTGAATCACAGTTTTATCGCTTTATAATATATACTTAAGTAACCATTCTTAAATGAACCCTACCGGTACTGAGGTCACCCACCATCGACGTGAACGTCGGCATGCCCACGGGGGACGGGGCCAGTCGCCCCCTGATCACCAAACGGCGTGTGCCAGCGGCTTGGCCCTTTCACTTGCGACATTCCAAGATATATCTCTGCCACATTCGTTGCGGATAGGCAAGTACACAACGGAGGACGGATTTTTGACGCTTGAAACCAAAATGCGTCTAGACTCCCTGACCCTTAGTCAGCATTTTCCTAATTTTACTGCCAAAGAAAAGGGCACGAATGCAGGTGACGAAAGCCTGTTGTGAAATACAAAAACGCAAAGAAATGATGTTATGAGGGCAGGTCTCTATGCTCAAGCAGCAGTACGATAATATATGTTGAGTCCAGAAAGGTGGCCCTTTTTTACTGTCCTTTTTTGACAGTAGACAAACGAAAACTGATAACCAAATTAAATCAACAAAGACTGTCAGAGCTGCTTGAGTCGAAAGCACCCTGCTCCATAGTTCATATCTGACCAAACTACAGGCTCAACTTGATATCTCTCGATGTACGAAATATTAACGGCGTGTCTTCTATCCTGAAGGTGACTTCTATGTTGGGCATCACAATCAGGTCCTTGAAGCCCAGTTCCCAAGCCCCGGCTGCTGGAGTCATCAAAGGAGTGAGCACCAACATTGACAGTGCGGAGATTTATGAAAAGACTAGACTAAGTGCGCAGGTGAGCTCGTGGTAGCTAATCATGTCGTTTAACACCTGAGGCTGTTGTGCAGAAAAGGAAGAAAACTTTTACTTAAGGAACAGATACAGAAAGGAACGAGATTCATGCACAGCTAAGGCCAACAACGACGCATCTGTTACATCTGTTCGCCTGATCGGTACTGTCCACCACAGTAGCTATAAGTGTCTCGTCATAAAGATTTCCTGAGTGTTTTCCCCTTGGTTTAATACGTCACAAGGCAGAGCGATTTTGAAAAGGCAAATCTAATGACATTGATGCTGTTATTTTTGGCAAATTAAGTCTACTTGTCGTTATTCTGCAACGTGTTCACGTTGCGCCTGGCCACACCACGGACTGGCTGTGACGCTGGAGCAACAACAGTTCGGTGCTTTAATGGTGGCAAGGAACACGAAGCGACATACAATGTACAAAGCGGAAACGTAAGTTGGAAATACGTCACATACTACAAGTAGCTGGGAGCACATCACCCATTAAAGAAGCCCAAGACACGGTCAACAGTGCTCTTAAAGAAAACGCACGAGGCCAACTAGATTTTCAACGCACCACGCGCATTCATAAGCATGCAAGGTGAAACACTGGTTGTGGCTACAATGATCAACAAACAACAAATACTTCCTTGAAGGACAAAGCCTCGACTGATCAGGTACGCTCGACTGATGTTTCCGACTCCCGAAATCATACTCAAGGTCAGGTGCAAAGCCCCCACGGAAAAATAATAAACTATATAACAGAGAGTAACGAAGACAACCTTACTGAGACGCGCTGGCAGGAGCGACATCAAGAAAACAAAAGTCAACAACTAAAAAAAGATATCCTTCTCCTTCGACAGAAGCAACATCTAGGGTCTAGTTAAACATTATCGTCAACGCAGAAAGTCGCATACGAGAATTTCTCAACCAGTGGACGTCGCCACTTCCTGCACGTCCTCACTTTCTTCAAGTGTTGGACTTTTTTCCCCATTTTAGTTAGTTTAGTTAGCTAGAGTATAGAAGTATAAACAACTACCGCGCACGAAGACGTGCACAGACTCCATTTAAGAACTAATTAATGTTTTAACACAAATTCCAATGGAACGCAAGAGTACTCCAGTCAAACATGTCAGATTTTTGACAATTCACACATCCTCATGACTTCTCCGAAATTGTAATTTGTGAACCAAACATTCCCGAAGACTTCATGTTCTCAGGGTAAGAGAGCTTTACATCCCTGCGATCAATAGGACCCAGGTGAGTTATGCTCGCTATACCCAAGGACCTTACATATGCCAGTCATCTCCTCATACACACAATGAACACGTATCTGCCCCAGTAAGAAACGACACTTCGTTCCCTTTCAATTACAGAGGCGAAACATATCACCACATGCAAACTTTGATTACAAGCACTTTTCAGTTGTAATCAACAACTGTGCTTCCCCTTACATCCTATCAGGCGATTTCAACGCTCACCATACAATCAAGGGAGGCACTAAAAAAGCAATGAAGGCAGGAAACGTCTGGACTCTGAGCCTGCACAGCGAAGTGAACTATGGTAGCAGCACATACTATACGCCAATACGCACAGTAGTTGCCTCGACGTAACGTTTATCTCTCAAATAATAATGCCTTATAATATGTTAACTTTTTTTTTCCAAAATCGTGGCAGTTACTATGTCCCAACTTACACCATCATGAAGTGATTTGTAACCTGAAAAATTTGCCCCTCCCCCCCTATTCGCCGTGCTATTCGTCATGGCAAGCCTACCAAACATCGATGAAGTCTTTCGGCGTCTCTAGTACTAACCTTCAATTATTCAGTGCTGCTGCTGCTGCTGCTGCTACGAAAACTAAAACCAGAAGCTACAATTGTCCTGCGACCAGGACTGCAATCGATGGAGAATATGAACAAATACGAGCTAGCGTCGCCGCTTGGAAAGTAGGTACGGAAAGACTAAAGATATAAAGAATCTACGTAAACCTCGCCGCAGATAGAGAAAAAATATCGATATCTGCAGAAGCTAGGAAGAATCACATGAGAGAGAAATTCCTCAAAATGGGATCCTAGAAAACCTCATACAGAAGTTTGGCGTATGACGCGACCTCAACTGATATTTAAACAGCAACGAAATTCATTCCGTGCTGTATCTGTGCGCCTGAATGTGCCTGAGATGGATGTCTCCGAGAGCTTCTGCAGGTGTCTCACTCAACAGCAGGCGAGTTCTAATTGATCGTTTGGTCTCATGCAAGCAAGCGTACCACCGTCGTCCGAGGACAGAATGAATTTGCCCTTTCTGTCGGATGATCTTCAAACAGCTCTGGCAACAGTGAAGTGGGCTTCAAATCCGGAACCTGGCGTCATAACGTGCAGCGCCCTTGCCAATCTAGGCCACACAAGGTCAAAACAACTTCTTGTTTTTTTCAGCAATTCATGAGAAGCGAGTCAGTTTCCATCAATATCGATGAATGGGCGTAACATACCCATTCTCAGAAGCAATGTCGTCAGGACATTAACCTGACGACATTGCTTCTGATAAGCCAAGAGCTGTCCTGCTAGATGTTGCGGGTGCACACGACAACGAAACTCACGAGGCCGTTTTAAATGCGGTAGAGGAACTTGGCATTGGTGGCCGCTTGTACTACTGGTTAGAGAGTTACCTCGCAGTGAGTCTATATATTTCAACGTACGACGACAAAACAGGCCTTCACATCCGCAGAAAAGGCGTACCACAACGCGGGGTATTAAGCCAAAATTTCTTTATTATTGTTTCGATAGATTAATCAGCCAATTACCAACCAGGGTAAACATATATTTACGCAGCTGACAGTTGTATCTGAGTCAACGGTGTCACGCGTTTACAGACATGGTAAAGACTGCAAAGCGCTTTGAAAATTATCCATAAATATATAATAAAACAGGGATTTAAAAACTCCGCTTCCAACTCAGCCGCGATTACGGTTTCTCGCAATTTCATGGACCAATACCCTATCCCTAGTTCTGGAGAAAGATTCCGAACGTGCAAGAGCTTAGGTTCCTAGGGATAACTTTGGATCGAGACTTAATGTGGAAGCCTCATGTATCCCGACTGAAAATATATCAAACATCGATAGCGCATTTTGTTTAGTTTCATGAGTGGCACGACATGGGGCGCAACTGTTGGTTGCCTAACACGAGTGTTCGAGGCGTTCTTCGGAGTTCTGAGGTACACCTTGCAGGTTCTAAACAGAACCTGCATTACGAATGTACGAGCCCTCTAAATCATCCAGGCGCAAGCTCTACGGACCTGCTTAGTGCTACCCTGCCCCTCTTCCCCGCAGGAGAAAATGCGGAGGTTCGCAGGTTCCAATTTGAAGCCGGCTTTATAAAAGAGACACTGCGGTTGCAGTTGAGACACCTAGCCGGTATCAAAACGGGCCTTCTGTGTTGTTCATTGATGAACTAGAAGCATGAGATGACTCTTATTCTCAATACACACATTTTAATATAACAGCCTAATGTCAGAGACTTGGTCCGAGGATTCCTTGGTAGCAAACTTGTAGAACGACTGCCGCTATCACGTAGGACAGGGGAAATAGTGCCGGTTACAAGTAATTTTAGCGCTTTAAAAGTTATCAGATTATCCTTCTTATTACTTCCAGATAAAATGCATTAAATAATAACAAAATTAGTGCAAATTTAATTCGAATTTATATAATTTGAATTTTTGTAACAAGAACCTGTGTACGTCTAGCTATTGCAGAACGCCCATCGGTTATTATTCTCGGGTTCAGCGCCGATTTCAGTACGGGGTAGAATTGAATCCTTCTTTTGTTCCAAATACACATAAAAATGTAGTTCACTAATAAAGGGTTTTCGGTTACGTTGTGAGTTAATGAATTCAGTATGCAACATTTCACAACTTAATGCTTCGATTCTACAGACACATTGTGCATAAAATAAAATAAGAAAATCTTGACGCCTTATGTGGAATTAACAGCGGAAATACGAGAATGAAGTGTAGACAAGGGATACAGGATAGAGCACTGTCTCCCTCGTCTATCCTTCCTTCTCGTATTTGCGGAGTTGCTTCCACATAATGATCGAACAACTAGTCCAACAGATGATCGTGAAACCTTGACGCAGGTCTGCCTTTTTTTTAACATCCCCGTGCCTACAGCATGACTTACCCCAAAGCAAACGTCATTATCTAGAATTATATGCGGGTTGTTCTCCTCGACGGAATTCGGCCAGGGCAGACATTTCATTCTTGGGCCTTCTGCGGGCAACACTGGCAACAAACGAATGAGCACTCCGTGCTTGAACAATAATGTTCAGAATCATTAGAAAATGCCTCGCTCGAGTAATGAAATCCGTCCGATAGATTTTATTATGCCTTGGTCGATCGCCCCAATAAAATCAAGAGCAGTTCGCTGTAGTAATTCCTACATAATTGGAGAACCAAAGCCGCTACAGCAGTAATGTCTCGTTAATACCCACTGCGTTAATATAGATACCCCGCTTTGTAGAAAGCGTTGTCGGGTATTGACTGGGTAGCTACACGCCTCATCGACGCGTTTTAACAGAAAACTCAGATTATGAATGCTTTCTTAGGAGAACGGTGGTGAACATAATAACCAGGCATCATTGTATTACATAGCATAACAGTCCAAGCTGCCTTTCAAACTTCATTGATATGCACGATTAATAGAGTAACGTCACTGCTTTGTCATAAAAAATCCGTGTAGTATATCTTAAAGAGAAAGGCGCTTTTTTTTGTGTTTTCCACAAGTTTAGCAAATTAAAACTAAAGAATATTTCGAGGGGTGATTAATGATTTTGCCCCCTAGGTTGTAAAGCTTTTGTATTCAGTGGTGGGGTTGAAAGATGCTACATTCCCATGAAAGTTTGGAATCTCCTCTTTCCCGAAAGCAGATGACTTTTCAATATAGCTCACACTGCGGGGATGCGACTTCCGTTATCGGTGCACTACTCTCCGCCTGCCGTCGTAAATTATCAAGGGCGTCATTTGACGACATCAACGGCGCACGGCATCGGTAACCTCGTCTTCAGACGACAAACTTGTATACTTAAATTTTTCTATATCTTGAAAAACAGCCAAATATCTGATAGTGCGAGGTCCAGCAAACAATTTTGTAACGGCAGCTCCTCCAGCGCGGCACTGGTCTCGCCAACAGCCGCCCTGGATCATCTCGCAGTGGCATGCTGAGTGTAGTGCACCGGTGGAGGAATTGCATCGCCGCCGGTATGGTCTATATTGAAAATTGTGTGCTCATGGGAAAGAGGGGGTTCCAACAAAATGTTAGGGTACAAACGAGCTGGCGAATGTTTAACTTAAGACGAACGCCCGAGACTGGGGAAACGACGAAGGACAACACCCCACACAAAGTCTCAATGAAGAGGATGAAGCTTGGATCTTGTAGAGTTAATGAACAAAAAGTTGTATGCAAACGAGCTGGTGAAATTTTAACAAAATTTATGACAAACCCCCGAGACTGTGGAAATAATGCAGGAAAACACCACGCACAAAATCTCGAACAGAGATTTCGTGTGTTTTGCTGTCCCTCGTCGTTTCCCCAATCTCGGGACATTGTTTAAAAAGAAGCTTCCAAACTTTCTTTTGAATGTAAACTTTTTTCAACTCTATTATTGAATGAAACCGTTAGAGCGTAGGGGGCAAAACGTATTGATCAACGCTTTTATTATTATATTAAATAATGTACATAACCCGGAGTTAATATCCTGTTGAAAATGTTTGTTTTGGTTCTTGAACTATCGCGGGAACAGTAGGTCTGCACGAAATCTGAAATTCAATGGTATACTTCAATATATTCGCCAGCACAATATACAGAAACATAATGAGGTTTGTATTCTGTATCCGGATATATGAAACGATGTGTGGGATATAATGAGAACACGGTTTTGTATGCACCCATCGAATGCGAAGTCACGTCGTTGCCAAGGGCACGGCGAATCGCATGTATCACATCATAATGATATTAGGGAGCGGGAGTCTCTCTTTCAGGAGTCCCGTGTCACGGCATAATCCAAAACAACGACACTTTTTTTTTTGTGCTAGCCTCATGCCACCGAGTTCCGCTTGAGATAGTCCATCCACGAAGAAGACAGCTTGCGTACTGTCATCCAGAGATTTAAAAGGTGGGGATCAAGGCTTCTTTAATACTAGCGCGCAACAACAAACACCAAGAACGGAATTTTATTAGATTGTTTTGGTGAAAGCACCATTGACGATAATCGGGAACAATATGATGCATTCGTCAAAGTGTTGGTGAAGTGTCGGGGATCAATATTAAGATATCTCAACGATAAAGTAACACTTTATATTAATTAATATTTGACAATTTTGTTTTATTGCAAATCCTTGTACTAATACAAGATCGGAAAGGTGATTATTTCACTCATTACTAAAAAGTGAAAGGTGCTTTACAAACGCCCGTCATAATATTTAAATGAAGAAAGAAACGCATCACACGGAAAATGTATACGGGTTCTTTGCATTTAATTTGAACATGTGCCTGTTTACAAGGGCAAGAGTTACAGGTGTACACTATCTAAATTTCACATATGAGTGTCGGCGGACACCGTGTGGGCAAACACTGTATTGTTGGAGGCATTAGAAAGATTTCGCAATAAGAAAAACACACATAAACAAATCCTAAATAAGCCCCTTGGCAACGACCCACGCAACATACAAAAAGAGTATGACGTAAAAGTGATTTTTTTTTTAATCTTCAAGTACATAAACTTCATCTTCAGGATTACATTGTCTACGGTGGCGGATGTAAGGACGCAAGAGTAAAATGGTCAATATATACTTAAATCCCCAAAAGTCACAAATTAAGTTTTTAGCACTTCGCTTTAGCTACCATATTTCAATTAGAAATTTGGATCCTCTCGTCTACCGAAGCTAATGTAGTTAAGTGATCCAAACGAAAAAGTCCACATCAAGCCGCGAATCTCGGCAATCACGGTAACGGGAAACCATTCAGAAAAATCGAGTCAGAAGCGAAACGTTTTGCTGCCGAACAGGCCTCAGAGTTAGGCTTGTGGTTACGGGTAAGTTATTGTGAGCGCGTAAATTAAATCGTTGCCGCAATTCCAAACTGGCTCGCAGCCCGCGCCCGCGACCTCATTCAAAATGGAAAGTCACCGTGTTAGCCTTTCCTATACGATCACTGGTGCCTCTGGTTTCCTCTTGTCAATTTTACACCAATGAGACGGACATCCTTCGGGCTTTCAATAAGCTTTGGCCCAATCTCAAATCGGCTTGCGGGAGCAGGCTGCGAGCCAATTTGGAATATGGCCAAAACCTTTGTTCACGTGTTTACCGCAACCTGCGCGTCACCATACATCGCACTCTGACGCATCTTCTGCAGTGAAACCGCGTTTTGACGTCTCCACGCACTTTATCTACTGCTATTCCTTAGTTTCTCTGCGAATAGCTCACCTCCCCTTACTTTTTATTGTTTTCCTCAATATGTTTTTTTTTTGTATAAATTTGATAGCATTGTTCATCTACTTCACCCGGTTTTCGCGATCAGGTATCTGGCCTCGAATGCGCCGCGCGTGTGTGGACGCCCTCCTCGACGTCGTCCTAGAGGTCGTCCGATAGGTCGTCCTAGAAGCCGTCTTTGGCGCCATCCTAGACGTCACTCTTGAGGTCGTCCTAGAGGTTATCTTTGAGATCGTCTTAGAGGTTGTCCTAAAGGCCGTTGTAGACGTCGTCCTTAACGTTATTTTGTAGGACGTCGTCCTAGACGGCGTCCTTGACGTCGTACTAAGGGCGTCCTTGAGATCACCCTAGAGGTCATCCTAGAGGTCGTTCTAGACGTCGTCTTTGACGTCATCCTCTGGGACGTCGTCCCAAACATCACCCTTGAGGTCATTATAGCGGTCGCCCTTGACATCGCCATAGAGGTGGTCCTAGAGGTTGTCCTAGACGTCGTCTTCGACGTCCTCCTAGCAAGCAGATAGAACGGGCCGTGCATTCACGGAGTGGCCGCACGCACACATTCACATTTGAGCCGAAACTACGAAGCATTCAGTTATGGCTACGGTTCAAGCGGATAAACCTACGCTTCGCATAGGCGAAGCGACTGCGCGCACGAAACCGCATTTGCGCCGATACAACGAAGCAAATGTCGGCTTGAGATGAGTTATTTTGGTACATGTTCAAAGATGGCACTGAAACAGCTTGAACATTAAACGATTACACAAGGACACGCAAGACATACACACGAAACTGCAATAATGGTGGGGAAACAGCTTGAACATTAAACCATTGCACAGATACAGAAGATTAAACGATTAGACAAAGACGAAGCAATCATTCAATTTTGAAGTGGCGCCCTGCAGTCGCGCTGACGTCAAGGATTGCGTCGTAGACCTTTCATAACATAAATTGTTTACTCAAAAATTGCTTCGTCATATTCACAGTGAGCTACGTCGTGAGTCTTATGAAAAATGCTATCGCAATTCTCAACCAACCAACAATATAGTTCTTTTTTTATTTCTTTTCAAGTGCCCCTTACGTATTTGTACTGTATGTTTGACGGTTATGGCCAGTTTTGGATATATATACTGCGTTCAAGCACGATAATAAAAATTTGGTTTGGTTTTGATAGCTTATTATAAGCTTTACTTATTGTTGGTTAGCTTGTGATGGTTTTGGTAGTGATATTGTCACGAATGCCAAAACGATAAGACAGCAAATGAACAGAAACTAAACCTTGGATTTGGTGAACTTGTGCCAGAAACAAAAATACAAAGAGCTAGTGTCGCAGGTAGGAAAGGACAGGGGAGTAACACGGTCGAGCGCACGGTAGAGCTTCATGTAAACTACCTTGGAGGCTAGATTCTCGAAATATACATTCCGAACATGAATAGGGTAGAGACGGTTCTCCAACCTTCTCAAAGCTTCTACTTGATAACAAAAAAATAAAAACAACACGTAGTGCCGGGAATCGAACCCGAGCCCCCTGCGTGCGAGCCAGATGCGCTGTGGAGACGGGTATGTAAACGCGCGGCATTACACCAACCTTAAAAAGCGTTTTGCTACGCTGCAAGATAAATCAAAACAAGGTAAATCAAAAGAACGGTCAAGTAAAGGTCATCTGGAACATAAAACGTCGGCAGTCCTATCGAGTTCAGGATGGTTTGAGCCGAACGACGTGAAACACCTCGGGTCGCCGTCGGCGTCGTGATGATGCTTGCGTTACGTCGGGCACCACTAGTTGAGCTCTACGAGGAAATGACGGACCTTGTACGGTTCAAAGTTCCGTTTTTAGAGCCTTTCACTGATGACGCGGCAACGGATAGGCGTCCACACCCACACCCTCTATCAGGTCTAGAGGTGGACGACCCGACAACGAAGGCTGTAGCGGCGAGCGGCGACGCGTTGCTGGACTTGAAACCGGAGTCAGGCGAGCTGCCGGACTTGTTCGGCCCGTTGAGCCACCACCTCGTCGTCGTCGCTCCCATCGTCAGCTGGGTCATGAGGCAGCATCGCGTCGAGCATGGTCATTACCTTTCGACTATGTACTAGTTGGAAACATGTAACTCCAGTGGTCTTTTGAACCAACGTGTTCTAGGCAAACGTGACGTAGGGTACACCTCGTCCCACGTATTTAGCGATACGTCGACGCACATAGAGGTCATGTTGGCGATTGTCTTGTCGAGTCACTGCGTCAGCCCCTAGGTTTGCGTGTGGCACGCAGTTGTACCACGATGTTTAGTGTGACTGAGCCGAAGGAATTCTTGTGTCAGCAGTGCCATAAAGGATGATCCACGGTCAGCAATCAGGAGCTAGTGTGCGCCATGCCGAAGGACGATGTGCTTGTCGAAGAAGTTGGCGACTTCCACGTCAGTTCCCTCCGGAAGGGCTTTCGTTTTGGCGTATCGTGTGAGGTAATTGTTTGCCACGATTAACCATTGGTTGTCCTGCGTTGACGGAGGGAATTGCCCAAGCTAATTCATTCAGATCTGCTGACGGGTGTGTTCGGAAGCGCAACTAGCTTGAGAAGTCCTGCCGGCTTAGTCCGCGGTTTCTTGCGATGTTGCACTCCTTGCACAATCTGACGTAGAAGTGGACAGTCTTCGGAAGCTTGGGCCAGTAGCACTTGTTGTGAGTCCTGGCGAGTGTCCTGCTATAACCAAGGTGTCCAGCTATAGCATCGTCATGGGAAGCTAGGAAAACGTATCTACTAATGCTACTGGGAATCAACAATAGCCGCGCTAAGTTGCTGGTGCCGAAGTCATTTTTCTAGAGTACACCCAGTATGAGCACAAAGTTCGGCAGGATTCTGGAGAAGACACTGGGGACTGCGTTTCCTTGTCTTTCCAGCTGCTCTATCAGCCCGCGGAGTTGTGTGTCGCCCCGCTGGAGTACTGCCATGTCACTCGTGTTGAGAAGATAGATAAAAACCACGTCGTCAGCGGCGACAGTGCTAGCGAGAGTTGACTGAACGGCAACTCTCGAGAGACAGTCGGCGTCACTGTGCTTGCTCGCGGCCTTATATATGACAGTTATGTCAAATTCTTGAAATCGGCGTCTCCAGCGAGCAAGGCGTCCTATCGAGTTTTTTTAATTTTGGCGAGCAAACAAAGCGAATGGTGGTTTGCGACCACTCGGAGCGGGCTTTCGTACAGGTACGGGCAGAGCTTGGTTTCGCCCAGACGACAGCAAGGCATGCCTTCTAGGTAGTCGAGTAATTGCTCTCGGCCTTTGAATGTGTCCGACTGGCGTAGGCGATTACTCGTTCTGTGCCCTCCTGCTGTTAGGCCAACACCGCTCCGAGTCCCGTATTACTTGCATCCGTGTAAATTCCGGTGTCCGTAAATTGGTCGAAATATTCGAGGATGGGACGCGTGTTGAGTCTCCGCTTCGGCTCGTCGAAGGTCCGTTGCTCCTGTATTGTCCACTTAAACTTTAAGCAGTTTTTTTGTGAGAGATGTCAGCGTCGGGCACAGCTTTGCGAAATTTAGAAGAACCGCCTATAGTATGCAGGAAGTCAGAGAAATGTTCGCACGTCTTTCTTGTTGGACGGTGGCAAAACTTCTGCCATGGCACGCTTCTTCTCAGAGTCATAGCCAACACCTTCTTTGCTCGCAAAGTGCCCCAGGAACTTGAGTTCGCCGTAGGCGCAACGACACTTGATGACTTGAGCGTCAGTGCCGCGGTTTCATTGTAGTGCACATCGCCCGAACGGGCCTCAGGTGTTTGTCGAAATGCCTTGAAAATACAACGACGTCATCGAGGTAGATGTGGCAGTTCTTCCATTTCAGACCTGCCAGCACGCTGTCCATGACACGCTGGAAGTTGGCTGGTTCTGTACAAAGCCCGAAAGGCATCATGTTGAATTGGTGCAATCAATCGGGTGTGACAAAGGTAGGTTTGTCGCGGTCGCGTTCGCCGACTTCAATCTTACAGTATCTATTCTTTCGGGTCATCGACGAAGAAGATCGGGGGTGTCGGAAACGGTCGAATGTGCCGTTTATGCGGGGACAGCGATGCACGTCTTTTTTTGGTCATGCTGTTCAGTTGACCGAAGTCCACGCAGAACGTTTGATTTCTGTTCTTCTTCGTTTCGCGCACAACTGGAGAGGCCTAGGGACTGCTTTAGGGTTGGATGATGTCGTCGTGGAGCATTTCTTCAACTTGCTGAAGAACAACCTGTCTATTTTCAAAAATGACTTTGTAAGGCAACTGGTGAACAGGGAGGGTGTCGTTCTCGGCGACAATGCGGAGCTTCGCTACCCTCGTTTGTGTTACCCTTGAGGACGGGACGAAGCACTCGCTGAATTCGCCGAGAGGCTCAAGCAGCTTTGGTCGTTCAGTAGCAGGAAGCTTCGGGTCAATGTCTAGTTGCAGGGGCGGCGTTCTCTCAAGATGTGGTGAGGTCGGCTCTTCTGAAAGTGCAGCGATTGCGGCTGAGTTCCGGAGTTTGTCGATGTGGCTTACGACGAGACCTTTCGTAATGTGTTGTGGCTCATGTCGGAAATTTGTGACCAGGACCGTGGCACGCCCGTCTTTAAGTTTTGTTACTCCTCTTACGGCACCGACTCATCTTTCTGGAAGCAACTGGACGCTTTTCTCGAGCAGAACTTCGCCGCAGGTGTCTTCATCAGTCCCGACATGTACGAAAACGCTCGACTACGGCGGTAAGTTCACGTGGGTGGCCAGGACTCGGACCGCGAATGACGTCACGTTGGGTTGGTCCGGTGGTGGTTCAGGTTTTCGTAGCGTGAACAGGTTTGCTCCGAGATCAATTACGCCACCGAACTCGCATAGAAAGTCCATCCTGGGGAAACTGCCATTGCATAGTCATTCAGAATAATAAACTTCACAGGGCAGGTCTCACCCTGGATCTCAACTCGAGCAGGGCACATTCCAGTCGGCGATATTAGGTGGCCTCCTGCTCTACGTATTTCCGGGCCATCCCACGGCATCGTCACTTTCCGAAGAAGGCGTGAAAGCCTACCTCTGAAGACAGAGTAGTCTGCTCCGGTGTCCACGAGTGCCTACGTGACATGGCCGTCGATGGTCGCGTTGAAGCTGTTGGGCACCGTCACATAAGCGCCGCTGGTATGAATGGCGACGTTCAAGTAGGAGGTCCAAGGCGCCTTTGGAGGCTCTTTAAGTTGTCGGTCTACGGCTAATCCACCTCCAGGGGCGGTCGCGCTTAGTTTTCTTGGCGCGAGAAGGGAGACAGCCTCTGACGACGGGGTCGGTGCATCGGTGACTGTGACCGGGCCCCGCGGAGAGATGCAGGCGGGGGAGACTAATGTCGCTGAATGTGCTCTTGATTCTCCCGCGGTTGCTCACCGGAGCGTGGTTGTGGGTCGTTTCACTGGAAGCCGCGCAGCACCATTGACCGGAAGGAAAACGGCGTTAGAAGTGGTCGGCTTCCCTAGTGGTAGCACAACGTGTGGCGATTGGCCTTCCTCCACACGTCGGTCATTCTTGGCACAGCTTGTTCCGGGCGGACGTGCGCACGATCTCGTTGGCGTCGGGAATACTGAGTCGCTGAAAACTCACATCGGAGGGTAACCATACACGGACGCAAGGATGGTGGTGGCAGCCGGACCATTGCGGCGCAGCTTAGAGTGGGGTCCTCCGGTGATAGTATAGTGACGGGAGCGTCAGACTGAACGGCTCGGTGTACCTTCTCTCGGACGACCTCGGCGAGTGAGAGTGAAGATGGGCGATCAGCAGCGGGTAGGGCCCTCCAGGGCCTCTTCCCGGACTTTATCGCCGACGATTTCCCGAAGGCTGTCAACTCTGGCGGTGGTCAGGTCCAGTTTTGAAGATTAGATTGTTGGGGTAACAACCGCGCCGGCGAGTCGGTGGTAATAGCTTGCGCGAGCCGTCAGTGTGCGCTTGATATTGGCGGCTTCAGTTAGAAAACCATTGACAGGCGTCGGGGGATTGCAGACTAGGCCTCCAAACATTTCAGTCTCCACGCCACGCATGTGGGCGCGAACTTTCTTCTCCTCGGCAACATCCAAATTGGCTCGGGCACTTGAGCGCTCGACATCTTCAACAAAGCTGGTCGCACTTTCGTTGGAGCCCTGCACCCTCGTTTGAAGAAGGTCCTCCGCTCGTTGCCGACGGTGGTGGCTGATGACCGTCTGCTACAATTCGGCAGCGCAGGACTCCCATGTAGTGAAGGAGGCCTCGTAGTTTTCAAACCACTGTCTCGAAGTGCCTTCAAGTGAGAAGTAGCGATTCTCGTGGTACAGCTCGGTCCTCCGTCCGTTGTGGCTTGCTACACGTTCATAAGGCTGCAACCAGTCTTCTACGTCCCCGTGGGTCTCGCCGGGAAAGGGCGTCGGAGTGCGGGGAGAGACGGGCAGGATGACGACGAATGGTGTAGTCATGGTCGCACTCCTCTTCTCTTACTTTCGCGGAAGGTGTTGGGATTCTGGTGGTTGTACTTTGTTACAGTGGCTTGCTTGGGCTTCGGCATCTTCTACGAAGGAAAGCCTTCCGGGTCTGGGCACCTTACGTTGCCGGGGTGTCCTCGAAGGGTACGCTTTACGGGCATAAATTGCTATACACCGTGCCCCCTACCAAAATGTCATGAATGACAGATGATGAGCAGAAGAATGAACAAAAACTAAACGTTTAATTTGTCAAACTTTGGTCAAAAACAAAAATACAATGAGGTACGTTGCATTCGTCGTAGGTCGGCGGAGTAGCACGATCGAGCCCAAGAGCGAGACTGACTTGTACGGCGCGGCGCAGCTTCTTTTAAGCTTTCCTCGGGAGACTATAATACTGTGCCTCGATCCTTCTCGAATATACATCGTGATGACGAATAGGCTAGAAGGTTCTCCAACCTCCTCGAATCTTCTATTTTCATGAAGAACGATGAAACGACTAGCAGTGCCACGAATTGAATCTGAGCCATCTGCGTGTGAGCCAAACGCGCTGCCGACTCGGCTAGGTAAGCTCGCGGCATTATGTTTACGTTAGGATAGAGCAGATTGCATGAGCTCAAACTTTGTTTACTTTCGATTATATTAGGTGCTTTAGGCTGCAGCAGTTTAATATGTACTTCCTGGATTAGGTTTACTGAATTTAGTTAGGGTGCCGTACAAGATTATTTTGTTTGAATGCTTCTTACTTTACTGCCAGGGCAGATACAATTACTTTCCAGTATTTGTATTTCTGTATCAATATGCATTCTAAAATATTTTTGTATTTCAGTAGTAAAATAGATTTAGTATTGCAATAATCTGTGACGTTTAAGTCTCTCGTTATATTTACTGTAGAAGATTACTTGTCGGGCTTTGGCGATGAGCTGAAAACCACCTTTCTAATGAACCTGCCAAATAGTCCCCTCTACAGACGAACGCCTAAGTATAAAAAAGACCACACAAAATTGGTGCGCAGGTGTGTTCATCTCAGAAAGCCCTCCACGTTTTCCACTTCCGTATATCAAGCCAACCAAGCACTAGAAATGAGGCGAGTTTAAAGGAGGAAACGACCAATCAACGATAGTAGTGGACTTCAAAGCGCTTCTGTTTCTCTTTTGTGCAACAGTATTTTTGCAGACTATCGTGGCTTTGTACGTACAGGTTGGGCTCTGTTGTTCAATCTTCACATCCTGGGTGACTCGGAAGCACTTAGTCGGCAGTTTTGGTCGCACCCCAGTGTTGTACGAAACGGTGTTCCAAGGAACGGCATTTCTTTAATGCGTTCCTTTTAGGGGGAACGTAGGAACACCGCCGTTCCATCCTGCAACAGAGCAACTGGAACGAGAACTCGTTACACTTTTACCTGCACAGAAATGGGTACGGCGTTCCTTTTTTTTTAGGAGTGCTTCCAGTCTTCGTAATCGGGGAGATGTAGCAGACAGCCTGCTATCGTCATCGAAAGGATCATCAGCCAGGTGCACGGGCTCGCGTGGCTGGCAGCTCGGACGTTCGGCACCGTATGTTCTGGCGGCCGGACATGCTTAGTTTCGGCTCCTCGAAATAAATATATTTGCCACCTGAACCAGGTTACAAAAGTACAGTGGGATAATGTTTATTTCATTTCTAAAATTGAAAATATAAAAGCATAAAAACAATACTTTTATGAAGAGCAGGGTCTCGTTACCGTTTTGGATACTTATCTTAGGGGATTTTTGTATGGTCCTCGCTTGGAAACAGTAGGGTGCAGGAGAGGTAGTGGATATCGATTATTTTTTCAGTGCCCGAGACTGCGGGATAAAAGGCAAAACATTTAGGACGAAGGAAAACAGACAGAAAGAAGGACGTTTAAAACTCAGCTACTTTCATTGCTTCCACAGGTCCCCATACACCCAGAAATCTAAGGCCGACTACAGCTATCACTGAACTTCTACGAAGAGACCTACAGTAGCAACAGAAGAAAAGGCTACAAAACGTCGGGCACACCCCTTTTTCCCGGACATTGGTCACTTAAAAGATACACAAATATTAACCTTTATTCCTTCTCCCCTCTCCCCCCTCCTTCAAACTAAACAACGAATCCAACCTTCCTAAAGAAGGACTTGAAGTTTTCAAGACTGACCTTCGAAAAGCGCTACACTGTTCTTCACTTGCGAACAGGAACGTCGAGAAGACAGTTGTTAAGTTTAGAACAAGGGACTTCGTTACATTCAAACGTGGGAGGTTGTTTTAAAACGCTCGTGCAATGTGGGCTAACAGTACATTGGCTCGTCTGAATCGCCCACTACAAACATGAATATGGTTAAAAGGTGAGATTTCTGGAGATCATCAGCAGGGTTTCATCAACAAATGAAACCCTGCTTCCGCTTGTTTTCTTCCCCTGGTGCACTCCCATCGCGGCATTCAAATTCGTATGTTCCCATATGTTGGGTTAAATAAAAAAACGAAGCTTTTCCTCGATCTAACTAACTATGGTAATCCGTGAAATACAAATGTGACGTATATGTAACAATACGTTTCATTTTTTAACTGTAACGGGAACGAGTTCTTTTTTTCACACATGAACCTTGTAACGGGAACGCGTTCCAAAAATCAGAAGGAACGAGGAACGATCTTTTCGTTCCTTTTTTGAGGAAAGTGTACAACACTGTCGGACCCCCCCACCAAAACAGTTTATTTTGGGCAGACGACTATTGTCAAGCATGGTAGGCAGTCGTTTTCTTTCCGTACCTATGTTGGTTCGTTGGGGGAAATAGTATAAAAGCGTGAAATGCTTTTGCTCCCCCTAATTCCAAAACGTTTTCCATCCGTCCGTCCTTCCGTGCATCTTCCGCCAAATTTAGCGGAGAAAGTGACGTTACACGACGTCAGGTGACACATACATCTTGTGAAAATTGTCGTCAGGTGACCTGCACGTGAACTCGTCTTCGATAGTACCTCACCAGCTCGCCTTCGTCTTCACTCTAATTTCTTTAAGTAGTCTTCCCCGCTAAATTTAGCAGGAAAATTTTGTCATGTGGCAAAAACATCAATTCAGTTTAGCCGTTAAATTTAGCGGGAAATTGACGTCCCGTCATCTATTCACATATGTTTATTTAACTGCAAAACTTAGGGAGAAAATTTACCGCTTGTGAACTAGACGCCCTCACATAACCCTAGAAATGTGGATCAATGAAAGGGGTTGTTTAAAATTACGCGTCAAGCGAGATATTATTCCTAGTACATTATAAGCATTTCCGACGTGTGGAGACACATGATTTTGAAAGTTAAAGCACTGTCAGCACACACGCCAAGATGCTTTACGAGACGTACACGTTGAATTGGCGATCCCTATATATTATAAGTAAATTAAAGAACAGCATGTCATCGGCACAAGAAAAGCACTTTTGTTTTTGCGGGGTTAAGCTACAATTGATTCTTTTTTACATCATTAAGGGATGTTTGACACGTCATATTGTAAGATATCGCAATCTTGAAGTGCATGAATGCTTTTGAACAACTTGATGTCATCAGCGAAAAGTAATAGTTCAGACGTATCTACACAAGACACAATATCATTTATGAAAATCAGGAACAACAAAGGGCCGAGGACTAGAGCAATATTGTTTGCACGAGACGCGATTTAGTCGGTAGTCACCTCCTTTGCACTTGTTTTCTCTCTGCATTTCGGGTGCGTCGAGGAGAGGTGGATCGGCTTGGCTATGGCTAGGGATGCTGCGAACCTTTTTCGAACCGAAGGTTCGATGATCGAATCAAGCAGTTCGAAAGGTTCGAAAGATTTCGTATTTTCCAACTTTCTATATTGAGAAATTCGACGGAAGTCGAATTTTCGAACTTGTTAAACTAAAAAAAGTTCGACGCTTTTCGAAATTTCGAACTTATCGGGCTGCGAAATTCAATGATTGTCAAACTTTCGAACTTGATAGACTAAAAAATTCGATGATTTTCGAACTTTCGACCTTCTTGCACTAAAAAGTTCGAAGCTTTTCGAACTTTCTACGCTAAGAAATTCGATAATTTTCGAACTTACGATTCCTGAAAAGTCAAAAGTTTGACGAACGTCGAACTTTTAGGGTAAAAGTTTGAAGTTCGTCGAACTTCGAAAGACCGTTGGGTGGTTTCATTTGGATTCAAGCAGAGAGGTACATTCGTAATCTTTTTTTTTCCTGATTTTTACATGCGGTGCCGCATTCCATGCGAAAGACAATACCGTTTATTTCAATCATCTGGCATGCTTGGTTTAAAAGAAATAGATTCCCGAAGGAGCGAGGAAGGACGACGTGTTTTTGACAATTGTCGTTTGTGCCATATTTGAAGCGCGCTATAGCCGAAGCTATTTATGGCAGAGATGTTAAACTTTTTAAGAATGATCTATGTATAGCCTAGGAAAGTGTCGTTTTAAGATATAATTATTGTTGTTCAAGACGAGTTTCGAAGAAATATCCAAACATGTATCTATGGGCAATTGTGCCCTAAACTAAAATGTTTGAGGTATCGCATTTAAATTAACACCACAGGCTGTACACATCAGTACCATCTGCAGAATACGAATTCATGTATTGATTGTTTTTTTTCCAAGTTGAGGTATAAATAAACTCATGGGGGAATATTTCTAAAGTTGTTCAAGTTCAGCACGTCATACAAAAAACGTTTTTTTTCTTATTTCACGTTTTGGGACGTGTTTCTTTTAGCCTGTACACATTTTTGAAGGAGAAACTTGTGTTGTAGTTCTGGGCCTCTAAATATGCAAGAATACAACACTTTCGGAGGGTTCTTGAGAGTTCTTTTTATCCAGCATTTTATTTTTGCATTTATTGTTATGTTTATTTATTTATTATTTTTTTTTACCAATGGCAAAGTTATTTAGGTCGAAAAGACATAGCGTTTAACTTCAGAACCACCCAGAGTGGGACGAGTAGTGCCTTCTGACAACGAGTTTCTAACAATGACCATCTACGCGATCTTTCATGCAGTGAAGAGCGACAGCAGCTATACATATGCATATATAATTTCTGATTAAAATAAGCTCGACCATGCCTTCTCCCCCGTATTGTTTTCTTTAACAGTCCGAAATATATGGGGGGGGGGAGATTGGAGCCCTCCCCCCCTTCCCAACCGTTTGTCCTCTTCCGACGCCACTGGTATGATAGAACGCTCCCCGACCTCAAAATGTGTCAGTTTCTGTGCTTTCTGCTCGGCGTTTCTTTCATCCCGGAAAATAAACCTCCAAAGCAATTACAAACTAACAAATTGTCAAGGGGCAGGCGAGCTGGTGTATGTTGATCATGATGAAAAATCCCGAGACTGAGATTGAAATTCGCTAGAAATAGTGTAAGAAGAAATAAAAAAGGAGACAGGACAACATCTCAAACTCAGCTGAGTTGAGTTTGAAACGTTGTCCTGAGCTGAGTTTTCAGCTGAGTTGAGTTTGAGACGTTGTCCTGAGCTGAGTTTGAGACGTTGTCCCGTCCCCTTTATTCTGTCTTATACTCTTTCTTTCAAATTTCATTCCCAGAGCTAAGTTTGACCCGTTGTCCTGTCCCTTTTTTCTGTCTTCATACACTTTTTCTTTCAAATTTCATTCCCAGACTCAGGATTTTGCATCATGTACAAACTAAACTTACCATATGCCAGCGTCACTCGGGCGGCGTTTGATCGGATTACTACCAGCGTGCAAAGGAATAGGGAGGCAGTTTGTGCCAGATCGCTTCATGGTTTTTCTGAAACTCAACCACCTGCCTGAACCTGACCGTTTCGAACTGGACGAGTATCATTAAACAGTGCGTTCGTGCGCTCACTACTTCGTGATTCACGCTAATGACCCCCCCCCCCCCCCCCAGGGCTGGCGGTCACAATTACTCATCTATGGTCACACGTCACTCTGCACTGCCAAGTATTCCAGCACATCCGGGACACTCGTCGTCTCATTTAATGGCCTGACCAACTTTGCGCAGTCTAAATATCACACCCGAACTTTCCTAACCTGATTTCGTGAAAACCAGTGAGGCGTGAAAACGTTATTTGGAACTGAAACGGGGGTGAAACATGAAAACCGGACTTCGAACTTTGCGCACTTGGACTTGAAAGAAATTCGAAAACTTCGAAGTTTTTTTTTTTTTCGAATTTAGCCCTAAAAGAGAATCGAAACCTTCGAGTTTTTCGAACTTTTTGTTCTAAGAAATTCGGAATCTTCGAATTTATCGATCTTATTCCTGTCGATAAAAATTCGAAACGTTCGAAGTTTTCGAATTTCTAATTCAAATAAATTTGAAACATTCGATTCTCTCGAATTTCAAGTTAGAAAAGTTCGAAATCTTCAAATTTCTCGAACCGCAAGTAAAACAATATTGGAAATAATCAATCCTGAACTTTTAGAAACCGTGAAAGCTACGAACTTTTTGAATTAGACACCCCACGATTTTTGAAAGTTACGAATTTTTCGAACTCGAACCTCCATACGGTCGAAAATAGTGAAACCTTTTGAATTCGAACCTATGGTGGTTCGCGGCATACCTAGCTATGGCGTTGAGGTGGAGAAAAGGTATGACCGTCAAATTGAGGTGGAAAGTGCGCGTAGAATTTGAAATTAATATCACGCCGTCAATATTGCTAAAAAAGAATTGTTTTTTCGCATAAAGTTTATTTTTGACATTTGTGTCCCAGACCCTTTAAACTGCAGTTTCCTTGTCTTGACTCTCATTAAATTTTGAAATATTAAATTCTGGTTATGACAGACACTATGATTTATGACAGTTTCTTACATAAAGCATTAGGTTAAACCACATAGCATTGTTATTTTGGAACAGAAGTAGCCGCAAACAAAAATAAAAACAAGGCACGTAATGATAAATTTGTACATGTCATGAACAGTTTTCATACCAACACACAATGTTGCTATAGCTCCATTTAAAGGACACTTTCACTTTGAGTTGGCATAACACTTCCTAAATAGCAATACCTTAGCACTTGATTTTATGTGTCAAGTATCATATTTCAGTGGAGGGTACAAAGTGAACAGTGCTATGTTACCACTGGTCTAGAACTCGTGTTCAGTTTGTGAGAATACGTGTTCCAGCTAAATTCTAATGCAGCACTTTTTCCAGTCTGCCTTGCGATGACCTATGAGAGGTGGTAGAATCCAACAACATTAAGGCCTTGCGATATAGGAGATTTTGAACTAAGTAGTATCTGATTTTTGAGCTCTTTAAACTATTGATTTCGGGCTGGTACGATTCTTTGTCTCTTAAATGTCCTTTCTTTTTTCGAAATCTAGGAGTGTTTTACTATGTTCAAGGTTGGTTTACTTCGTTCCTTTTAATTTTCGGAAGCTGCAAGCATCCTCGCCCACGACTGAAGATTGACATTTCATAGCCGGCGACATGGATGCAATGAAAAGAGAAAGGAAGGAAACGGCTACGTATATGGAGATGGTGAAAGATGCCATGGAGATGACTTTTTGGGCAAGGAGTGTACGTCAGTATGCACCATACAATCTCCAATAGCGTAGACTAAAATCTAGCCCTAAAGCTCACAGACCAGGTAATATGTTGCTTACCACCCCTAAAACTCCACCCGTGTGTAACGATCTTGCTCATGCTTTTAGGAGTAGTAAGTACCCTGATAAGACCACGACCACCCCCATTATGATGCATTCGCACTGCTAGTAAATGGGAGCTTCCGCAGGGAGATCTCATGGCTCGATGACGCGGTTGGGAAAAATGTTCCCCAACGCGAAGATCTGCTTTGCGGTTGCGGCTCCAATCCTGGCATAAACGCGCGGTTAATCCTGTCATGGTGAAGCCACGCACCATGATGGGTCACCTTTTTTATCCCACTGACATCAATTATGATTTTGTTACAACTAATAAATCATGATTTTTTCGATTTTCTATTTTAAAAAGAGCGGTTTATAAATATCTTCAAGTGGATCGAAGATGTGAAAATAATTTTTCTTGCAGATCTTTGCAGAGTTTTTTTTTTTTTCTATTACTACAGGCGTCAAGGCAACGGAGCGATTTATTCATGTTTCCTCGGAGAACCTGCCAACTCTTCTCATGGTGACTGAGGGAAAACCAAGACCGGCCCTGTTCTGCGGGATCGTTGTAAGGCTTCATGATGCAGAAGATATAGAAAAAGGGTGCAGTTTACTCTTCGTTGTATTACACTTTTCTTTATCAGAACATTTGCAGTAAATGAAGCCGTTGTTCGTCTTATGTCATTATTTCCTTCAAAGGTCTCAACTTAGGGGTTGGCAGAAACTATGGGCTCTTTGGACAATTATTTCATTACCTACCCCTGCCCTCGTGCACACGAGTATGTGCAGAAAGTATCGTCACCAGTTTCATGACCGACAGCTGGCTGGATATGAGAGAGAATACCCAATATAATAACAAGGTTTAAAATTGGACTTCCCCGCCAACTTGCTGGAAGTTTTCAACAGAACAAACGTGCAAGCACACTGTCCTTGGCCTGTTTCTCGATTCAGTGGATATTAGTGAAGTTCAGCATGTCTTGAAATAAAAAAAAACTCTTCATAGGACACGTCATGCTTGCCTTTTTATAGCTGCATTATAAGAAAATACTGGCGTTTTAGTTATATTTTGGAGGGCTAGAAAACCGAGCGAATAGCAGTGATGTGATTGCTGCGCTCACAGTTTTTACCCTGCAACATCTTGCTACATTTTACCAAAACGTGAGAAATTTGCACCAACGTTGCGCCAACACTTAATTTCACTTTAATGATACAGAAAACATTATAGCTTGGGCCTCGCTGCTCGGCCAGACCGTTACGATGTGCTTATGCGAATTCTCAAAACTTTTGACTATTTTCTCAAATAACGCACTATTCGATCGCATTTAGTATGAAAGGCTGAGAGTACTCGGAGGTTTCGTAAAAATTCCTATGTTCGTCGTCTGTTCTGCTAAAGGATTAGTTAGTCTCGTTAAGCTCGCTTCTCCTCGCACATTGGTGTACTGCAGAGAAGCAAAAAACGCAATGTAAGCATCGCGATCTTTTTGTCTTGCTTCGCCGCAGCGCACCACCGTGCTATGAGGGAAGCACTCCTCCAGAGCGAGACTGGGCGCAATTCCTAACTACAAATTTGGCTCGTATGTATGATAGACTACGATATTATGGCGGTACCTATTTTTTATATCGAGATTTAGCAAGGATACTTCGGTTTTGCAAGGACTTTTATATGCGCTCTTCCGTATGTTTATTTATGCCAACTAGTTTTTTAGCTATCACTTTTATATAGATGTGAGTAAATGAGAACTAAGTTGGCAGGAGTAGTGGTTGAAAGCTCGGGAACAACCTTAATGAGTTCAGCAGATTGCTTTTAAGTTTTGTTCACATGCAGTTTTTGCTATGAAGTTCTACACATCCAAAGCAATTGACGTTCATAATAAAATGACAAAAGCATGGACAAAATATTAACGTAGTTCAACTTGTTAACCAATGCTTCAAACCCACTTTTAGCTGTCCATAAAAATCGGCCTCAGTATGCTATGCTGCCATTTACTGCAGGGGGTTGACTAAGTGGTGGACGTTTGGTGAGACAATATCAACGTATGACCTTGCCCCGTTCAAAAGAAAAAAAATAACCTGCTTCGGCCAATCTGTGGTGACATTTCGCAGACAATGCCTAATGGTGCTCGCTGGCTTGTATAAAATGCCAACGGATGGTGCAACATGAAACACACACATATGCGACACTTCCACGCCCTGCGGAAGTTGTTTTGTTTCCAAAATTTCTGTCGTTAACTTCACAAATTTACCACGGGAGTCATATTTCTTGTTTGAGTCGTTGATGTCACTATTGAAACTTTCTCCAGCTTGCACCTGTATAGGGAACGCAAGATACATATGCTGGCTTATCAAGACAGTTTCGCCACGTAAAACATACCAATAGGCAAGTGATTTCTACAAACCTGCAACTTACTAATTTTTTTTTGTGAAAACAGCCATTTTAGGAGGTGGACCTATAGACTGGAAAATATGGTATTTCTTTTTTTTAGTTTACTTAAGAAATATAGTTTTGCATCTTGAAAATGTACATTACGAGAGACACCCCGTGCTGAAGGAAGTGCAGTCAAATCTTTACGAAGATTGTGTACTGAGCATGGCACAGCCTCGACACTTCTGACATTTGCAGGCAGCATCTCGCAGGTGGCATGCACCGACTGCGAAATGCCACTGTAGACCGCCCAAACAGGTTTTCTTTTACAGCGGAGATACTAAGGGCTAGTTTCCCCAGCATGGTGTCCGCCGACAAACAAAGGTCGACACAACTCCGGACAGCTACCGCCATCTAGAAGCGACGGCGGCAGCCACACAACCGTTTTGCCGGTTGTCTGGTTGCCCCCGTCACTTATAGGCGGTGGGAACTTTCCTGCCTTTCATCTCTGGTTTTCACAAGAGTAGAAAGGCATAATTTTTCTAGGCATCGTCATAGAAGTCGTCCCCGAGGTCGTCCTGGACATCGTCCCTGAGGTCGTCCTCTAGGCATCGTCCTCGAAGTCGTCCTAGAGGTCGTCCTTGAGGCTGTCCTAGACGTCATTCTCTAGGCGTCGTCCTTGAAGTCGTCCTTGAGGTCGTGCTAGACGTCGTAAAGATAACAACTTCACTGGTCTTCCATCTTCACGTGGGGTGGAAGGGCTATACATTTTTTCTATTGTAAAAGAGGCAAGCTCTTTTGTTGATATTTCCACCTTCCACCAGCAAGCTGCATCTCTAATAAATTGCTGCGCGATTCATTGAAGAACATTTTTTTTTTACTATAGGGGGTTCGAAGAATTTGTTTGCACGTCATAGTTCGTTCAGGTTGCTTGAAGAACCACTGCAGCTCCCCTTAAACCAAATTCGACCTCTGAAAAATGGGGAATGCACGTTGGAAGTGTTAGTTGCCTAAAATAAGAAACTTTGCCTTTATAGTTTTTCAGAACTGAACTGTCTGATATTTTGTTGGTTTCCACTCCTGCGCAAAGAAACATAGAATTTTTTCATCAGATGTGAAGTACGTTTTTCCATTTTTATTAACTATACTACACATTCTAGAATATTTATATATAGCATGACTAAGAAATTTGTAGGAAACCAGAAGACAGCCATGATTTCGTTTTTTTTTATTTTAGTTAAAATTTTGCTGTCTTACTTTATGTCCATTTGATATGAAACTGATTAAATTATGACAGATATGGTATTGAGACAGCTGTTTAAATCATTCATTGCAGAAAGGCTGTTATTGTAATGGGTATGAACAGCAGCCCATTCTGTATCATTCTTTGATTGATGACAACAAAACTCGTGACAAACATCACACCCAAGAACTATACTTGCCTCAAAGGGGATTATACCGCGGGTTCAAGCCTCTATTACACATTATGGTTGTGATGCCTGGGCTCCTGCAAACATGAGCTTGGCGCATTGAAGAAAAATACAAACCGAAAAAGGTTCCGCAAGTTCCTTGTTATTGATTCCTTGGAATGGAGCAATCTCGAACATATATTGCTTTAATTATAATGCAATTAAATGCAAAGGTGCAAGCGAGCTGGACAAGAATGACGAAAATAATCCCTGGAGAAGGGGAACAAGAGGGACAAAGGACAAACACAAATCTCCAAACACAGCTAGGTGACTGGTGAGCGACCGAAAAAATCCGCCTGGTCCGGGTATCGAACCCGGGACCTCTCCATTACAGGTGGAGCGCTCTACCAACTGAGCTAACCAGGGGTTAGACGTCAGTAGAGCAAACGGGTTTTATCAGCTGCCACCAGTCTAACACCAACAAGGGTGAAGCTTGCAATTTAAGGTTATAATTATAATGCAATTAAATGCAAAGGTGCAAGCGAGCTGGACAAGAATGACGAAAATAATCCCTGGAGAAGGGGAACAAGAGGGACAAAGGACAAACACAAATCTCCAAACACAGCTAGGTGACTGGTGAGCGACCGAAAAAATCCGCCTGGTCCGGGTATCGAACCCGGGACCTCTCCATTACAGGTGGAGCGCTCTACCAACTGAGCTAACCAGGGGTTAGACGTCAGTAGAGCAAACGGGTTTTATCAGCTGCCACCAGTCTAACACCAACAAGGGTGAAGCTTGCAATTTAAGGTTATAATTATAATGCAATTAAATGCAAGGGTGCAAGCGAGCTGGACAAGAATGACGAAAATAATCCCTGGAGAAGGGGAACAAGAGGGACAAAGGACAAACACAAATCTCCAAACACAGCTAGGTGACTGGTGAGCGACCGAAAAAATCCGCCTGGTCCGGGTATCGAACCCGGGACCTCTCCATTACAGGTGGAGCGCTCTACCAACTGAGCTAACCAGGGGTTAGACGTCAGTAGAGCAAACGGGTTTTATCAGCTGCCACCAGTCTAACACCAACAAGGGTGAAGCTTGCAATTTAAGGTTATAATTATAATGCAATTAAATGCAAAGGTGCAAGCGAGCTGGACAAGAATGACGAAATTAATCCCTGGAGAAGGGGAACAAGAGGGACAAAGGACAAACACAAATCTCCAAACACAGCTAGGTGACTGGTGAGCGACCGAAAAAATCCGCCGGATTTTTTCGGTCGCTCACCAGTCACCTAGCTGTGTTTGGAGATTTGTGTTTGTCCTTTGTCCCTCTTGTTCCCCTTCTCCAGGGATTATTTTCGTCATTCTTGTCCAGCTCGCTTGCACCTTTGCATTTAATTGCATTATAATTATAACCTTAAATTGCAAGCTTCACCCTTGTTGGTGTTAGACTGGTGGCAGCTGATAAAACCCGTTTGCTCTACTGACGTCTAACCCCTGGTTAGCTCAGTTGGTAGAGCGCTCCACCTGTAATGGAGAGGTCCCGGGTTCGATACCCGGACCAGGCGGATTTTTTTCGGTCGCTCACCAGTCACCTAGCTGTGTTTGGAGATTTGTGTTTGTCCTTTGTCCCTCTTGTTCCCCTTCTCCAGGGATTATTTTCGTCATATATTGCTGTCCATCTTCACAGCTGCATACCGCTCGTATAGAGCTGCAAGTCCAGGGCCTCACTCTAATATGATCGTCAGCGAGTAGCAAGCTGAAACATTCACCCAGTTGTACTTTAGGGGTAGGCTCTACTTTGTCTAATTTGAAGAAGTAGCTCCCTTTCTGTAAAAAATTAGACCCACACTCTTAACATGTTCTGTGTTGTATGCTGATGCCAATAACATAGTTTATCGAGGTTTGTGCTGGTAATACAATCTCTCTAATTGCAGCAAACAATTATAGAGTGGCCTGGTCTCTTAGCGGCAAGAGGAAATTGGCGGGCTTGGTGGCTGGATGAAGTTGGACGCAGTTCAAGACTCGTGGAGCCAAAAATTAAATGCGAGTAAATACGGTAAACGCTGTTGTCTGCTTGCTGTGCCTATCGGGGGATATAACCGCAAATATAACACTTGGTTAACTCTGTCGCCTGCATCGGTCCGACATTACTCACTTGTTATATATAGCGCTAATTGTTCAGGCCTGTTTTAGATCAAGCCTCACTGAACTAATGACCTGTCATAGTATATATTCTTTTAGCCACATACAAGAAATGTCAGCTCTCATTTATAAATTGAACCTCTCGGTTGTTTTCAGTGGTAGCTGCCATTTGAATAAGAAACAAATTTTTCTGGGCTCTTCACAAGCTAAATCTCGCAGTGAAATATCTTTAAAGTTTCTAGAGGGTCCAACTAAGTTTATGCTTTGTTCAGTTGTCGGTTGAAGGGGAAAATAAATGAAGTTTCAATGAAGTGTTTCCACATCGAGGGCATAGCATCATTTTAAGCAAAACCAGAAATATTTCAAGGTGCTGGTTGCCTTTGTGGCGGCGGCGATCAGTAACAAACAAGACCGTGTGCCGAACCACTGGCCAGCCCGTGCGAAATGGAACACATCGGTCGTAACCTAATGTTGATGTTCTTCTGCTGAAAACAGCTGCTGCAAACGCTTGCCTTCTGAGACCGTCATTACTTCAAGAATGGAAGATTTAAGTGCATCATACAATGAGGCCGAATACAGATTCAAAAGAATGCCGTAAACTTTGAACGCTACTTCATTCGGAAGAGCAGCAGTCAGATGGCTGAAACACGTTGTCTTTGATATGACATTCGAGACACTGAACCAAGCTTCTACTTGTAAAAACCAGACTTCAGGGTGCTGTGGCCAGAAGAGGGGTGGTGCACAGCCTAGTAGTTCATACTCTGGGGAGGCTAACTGGTAAGATATGCTTCTTATATGTTCCGTCCGTAGTCTGGGTCACCACTGTAGCTGACGACGGAGAAAATGCAGCAAAACAATGTGAAGATCAGCTGAGTGATGTATTCCATTTTGCGCACGCTGACCGGCTTTCAGCGCACGCTCACCGCTCGTTCCAATCTGCGGTGCTACAGTCTTTAAAATCATTGTCTTATGGATTGATGGCCTTATTTTAGAATTAATAAATTAACCTTGAAAGGTTCGCATCTAAACATATATTAAATGCCTACTGTCATTGCACACTCCTTATACCAGTAATCTGCTATCACAGGTGGCACAAACTACCTCATTAGAAGGGTGGAATAGATCTTGAGCTGTTGGGCATACCTTTCTGGCTTTAATGCAAGGCATTAGATGCATCCGTGTTAAGAGCCTTTGCACATACAGCAACCACATCTAGGAGTTTTAGATATAACAGTGCTCCCCAAACTCAATGTTGACAGAAGACGGTTTATTTTTTTTGCGTTCTTTGTGCTACACCATGGCCTACCGGTCAAAGCACGTGGTGAAGTTTGGATACCGGATGATGACGTAGCCGGGGGAGATATTGCAGCTGCTCCAATGATCAATTTAACTTTGATATGCCGAGAAGAATATATGGGTAACCGGTCAGTGGTGTAAGGTTTAGGGAGTATGTCCAGTACGTGTGTCAGCTAGTCTATCATCAGTTACCTGCGTCAGCTGTAAGTGTAGTCCTCTTTTTGGTTAGAAAGACTTCAACTTACTGATTTGTCTTAATTTTCAACCTTTTTTTCAGACGGGCCCTGCAGTCTATTCCGTCGCAGTGTGTCCCAGGACATGAACAGAGTGGTGCAATGTGCTTTTTGAAACTCAGGCCTATGAGGCAGAGGGCCCTCTGGAAGCTGTGGCACTTTGTTTCTGCCTGGCATGGGTTTTCGACCTTCAGTAATTCATTAAATATCGTCACACATTAGTTTTAAGACACTTGTAGGTCTCAATTACTCAAAGCTGGGCTGCATGGGCACAGGGCTGCCAGCCAGCCTGAATTAAAAAAAAAAAAAAGCTTTTATTTTTTTTCTTACACATGATTTAAAAAAGGGATCTTCTGTGTTTGTTTAATGCACTGAAGGAAAGCATTCATATTTAAGTTAGCATTATTTTTACTTTCTTGAGAACATCTATTCCTGAAAGTCAAAAAACCGTGCTAAGTGTTGTTTTTTTTTTTATAAATATAGGGTGACGAAGTCATCAGGCTTGATCTAAAATGGACCTTAAAATCGTCACCTGCACGTAGCAATCTAAACTTTCCGTCAAAGGTGTGTTTCGCAATTCGGTTTTTTCTAGTAGAATTACAAAGCGTAGCTCTCTTTCTGTAACAAGTAGGGCCAAGAAGTTTGCCAGGGACTACGGCGGGCGGCGACGCAGACGACCAAGTCCAGCAGCGGGGTGTGTTTGGCGTTCTAATGATTGATGGCGCTACCTCCTTTTTCGCGACGGCTCGCGACCGCCGTGGTTTATTAAAATGAACATAGTCTTTTTGAAATGCACCATTGGTTAAAAAGTATATGCAAACAATAAAATCCAAAAACTTAAATAAAAAAGAAACGCGTCTGCGTAACGGCGGCGCTTTTGCTGCCAACGGATTTCGTCTGCGTGTGGTCTGCTTTCTTTCGCTGGTCGGCTGCACCGTCAAAAGCTGCTCCCGACGCCATCTATCAATACGAACGCCAAACACACACCCTCGACTCGACTTGGTCGTCTGCGGCGGCGCCCGCCGTAGACCCTGGCAAGCTTTCTGGCCCTATTTTTTTACAGAAAGAGAGCTACGCTTTGTACGTCTACAAGAAAAAACCGACCTGTGACATTCACCTTTGACGAAACGTTTACTTTGCTACGTGCAGGCGTCGATTTTTGCGGTCCATTTTAGATCGACCGTGGTGATTTGGCTCATCCTACATACTAGTTATTCTTTGAGCACATATATTTCTGAAATTCAAAACCCATATGGCAGGGTTTTTTTTCAATTCATAAATATACTAAACATTTTACTGCCTCATATTTTTATCATTTGGAGCTTTTTTTACTAAGCTGTTTGATTTCTTAAAGTCGTTTTTCATTTCACAAGGAAAAAAAGGACATTGAAAAAAGCAGTCTCTTGGTAGTTTTTTTTCTCTCCAAGTTTTCGTATTCTTGAATCGATATATAGGGTGGATATAACATGTTTTAGAGCTGTGAAACGAGCCAGAAAAATCAGATCCTGCATGTAGAAAGCTCAATTAAGATTTAACCGATTGCGAATTTTTCATACCGAAATAAAAATAAGTCCAACAAACTGGCCAGTGTCAACAGCAGTCATGTCTGCAGAAGACGGAGTTAGCGATGGTTGTAACTCCCGATAGGCACAACGAGCAGATGAAATATAGCATTCTGCTTGCTCTGCTTAGCACAAGATGACGTCACAGTTTACAAGCATTGCTAACTCTGCAAGCATGTCCCTGGCAAGTTGATCTCATTTTTCACACATAGGAGGCGAAATGTCTTACGATTTCAACTGGTAACATGCACATTCAGTGAATGCTTGAACTTTTAATGTGCAGGAACCAATTTTTGGGCTCGTTCCGCAGCACTAAGAACCATTGCACACGCCTATATATATACTAGACGTGTTAAATCTTGGCAAGTCCTTCAGTGCCAAGATGGCAGTATTTTCATTTGTTTACTTTGTTGTTATGTGCAATGGTTTTGATTTGCAGTGTTGTGTAGTTGTAAATAAATATATTTTCCCAATGAAAGTGCTAAGTTTTGGTCTACAGATTTCTGGTGCAATTTTGTTCGTAAAATGGTGATTTTGGCTGTTTAAGCCTGGCTGAAAGTTCTACGAGTGTTGTCCGCATATCCAGTCTACGCAGTCATCATTACCATTTAGATTAGGGTAGGACATGATGCTGCTTGTTGAAACACAGGCTTGCTTTTTCCAAATAAAGGTGTGCGACTTTTCAGATGTACTGCAATATTTTGACCTTTAACCTGTGGATCGGAGCGGAAGGTCTGCGGTATTGAATGCCTTCCTGTTGTGAAAAGACACTTTGTGCAATTTGCAGAAGAGATACCTTTTCAAATAACTTGCACAAACTGCATTTTCTTAATAGGAAGCTGTTCAATGCCGCAAACCTTTCACTCCCATTCACTGCTGAAGGGTCTCATTACTGGTAAATCCATTTCTAAAAGTGTCGAAATTGGTCCACAAAGGGACGAAAGTTTCTCCCTCATTACTATAACATTCATCTCTAAAAGTGTCAAAATTTATCCTCATAAGGGACGTAATTTACTCCCTCGATACTGAAAAATTCTTCCGCAATGGGACGAAAGTTACTCTCTCGCTATAATAAAAATTAGACTCTAAAAGTGTCAAAATTTATTCTTAGAGGGACGAAAGTTACTTTCCTATTTTTAAAAAGTTCATCCCTTAAAGTGTCAATAAATGGTCCTTAAAGGGACGAAAGTTACTCCCCCGTCACTATGAATATATTCCGTTTAAGTGGCAAAATTAATACCGAAAGGCACGAAAAGTTAGTCCCCAATCAGCACTGTTGATCTTAAAAGAGATCAAAGTTACTCCCACAATTGTTGACTTGACGGTGCTCAAGGGACCATAATTAATCCCCTGAAGAGCTAAACTTAGTCCCTGATGCCCTGCTGTGGGGATCAAAAACACTTTTTTTTAACGGATCAAAACTTCGACCTAAACGGATCAATGCAAAGGGACAAAAAGAAAAGGGACTAAACCGGGATTTGCCGTTTTGGGGGATCACTGACATCGATTTAGTCCCCAAAAAGGACAAGGTGCTAGTCAATCTTTTGTGAGTGTAAGCCCTCGTCCTTCTTTTACTCATCGATCAAGATTAGAAAGGACTCACTATCCGCGTTTACATGAATGCGACTTAGTCGCGTCGACTTCAGTTGTCGTATTCAGTGCGGTCACGTAAACGGCATAATGTGCTAGGGAAGCGCATTGCATTCATATCGCTAGACGGAGGTCAATCGAGACGGCGAATGCACTTTCATTCAGCCCATCCAAACGGATGTCGCACTGCATATCGGAACAGGAACGCTTGGGGGAAGGCGCTCGCTGCGGGAGCGTGTTAACGCATGAAAACTGGCGGAGGTCAATCTCGCTAACGGCAGCGGGGAGCGATGACCAGTGGTCGCCTCAGTTTTCTGCCAAGAAAAGTAAGCTCAAATTGTCATCACAAGTGAGGGGAATATACCTGAGCTGTTTTGGAATTAAAAGCGCTAAAAGAACCCCTAAACATATTCAACCAACTACCGCAAATTCAAACCCTTCGATAACTGAGCTGCACGGTGAGGGTGGCGCCCGTCCACGCCTTGCGAGTCAAGACTTCCGGGTCCTAGGAAGTTCACAGAGGCTCCGGCGTAAGCACGAACGACTTCGAGATCTCCAGGGACTGGTACCGCAGAACGAGCAGTTCTTACTTCGGTGCCCTTTTTGCCTGCTCCGGTGCTCCTCGGCCACGGGGTTCTTTCGCCCCTGTTGCGATCTGGCGACGCCAAGCGCTCCGCCGTCTTCCGAGCGATTGGAAACGATCTCGCTCGCCAGGGCGAGCGCACCACTGTCGCATCCGCTCCAGACTCGCCCGTTTTGGATCCCGAACATTAAAGAAAAAGTGTATTCTTATACCCTTTGTCCCACATAAGACACCCCAAAACTTCTCTACGATGTACAGCGCACTGACTTCGATCTCGCGGTACTAACTTAAACCAGAGGCTTAATAGCCGCATGGTAAAACTTATTAAATTAGTTAGTGTACGTGTTATTGAATACAAAAAAAAAAATAATTGGGATTTTTTTCGCACTACTGCAAAACCTCAGAGCGTTGTTTCTCTATTTTTGATACCTACTTTAGCAATTTAATAGGTTTTATCGCACCGTTATTAAGCCCCTCGTAAAATTTGGGGCCGTCTGATCTACTATTGTGCGCTGTATGTCCAACTAAAGTTTTGGTGTGCATTATATGGGACAAGAGGGTGTAAGGTAATGTCCTTTTTTTTTTTTAGTCAAGCGCTTGGGTTTTAATGTTTCTTGTGTCTCCATACTGCTTTCACAGGTTCGAAGACAGCGGGCACGAACTTTAAACTCGCGGAAGTAGTCGAGAGGGACTCCGTGCCCTTCGTCTCCACGCACGAAGCACCGTAAAACGTCTCCCCATGTTGCGGCTGGTGGCGGAAACGCATCTTTAACCTTCACATATTACACTGCAAGCCGCCACTTTCGCATAGGACTTGAGCGCATTCATGTAAATGCTGACGCATCGGCTTTGTCCCAATGACGATTGGAGTCGATGCGCTTAAGTTGCATTCATATAAACATGACTACTATTTTAAAGGAAGGGACTAATTCAGCAATAAACCAGTGACAAAAAAATGAAGTTTCTACCGAAAACAATATATCTCATCTTATCCTACTTTCCTATTTATATTTGAACATTCTGCGCCGCCGCCGTCAGGTTTGCTCAGTAGTTCATTTGAGTTCAGTGTTCAGTGCTGGCGCCTAGCTTCTTTGTGTATCGTTTTTTTTTCTTTTTCGACATTTCACAGCTAACATAAGAAGCACCAACGGGCGCCACTGCGTTGATTCGGCCAGGTTCAATCGCAGCGCCTCGTTGTTCGATATTTGAGACGGAGTCCCCTTTCCTCTCAGTTTTGCAACAGGTAACTTTCATCTGCGTGGAGCAGTGAAAGCGATACGCGGCTCTTGTTTCTCATGTATGTTTTCGTGCTGCCGGTGCCGGGCATAAAGACATGCGTTCATATTTTTAACTGTGCCCCTCCGCCTTTGTTTACGTAACCCTAGACAAGACGGCGGTATGTGTAAGTAAAGAAGTCCCTGCGTCGTCTTTCATTCAAACAAGCAAGACAAAACAGGCGGCGCGCAGCATAAAAGAGCAAGTTGCTCTTTGTAGTCAAAGGCGTGCGTGCTCTTTTTTTGTCCAGGTGGTTAATGCTACAGACACGCAGGGTGGAGAATAAGCATCATAATATTTAAACCTTGTATTAACTCATGATTTAAATCGCGATTCAAATAACACCGGTTTCCATATGATGATTTATACCAAACAATTCCCCAAACTAATGCTAGATATATTTTATATTTACCATTTATCAATCAATGTCTGCTTCCCATCAATATTTGTTTTCTGTTTAAAGGAGCAAATTATTAAGCAGGAAATATATATATATATATATATAAGGCAACCATTAAAACACATGTAGCAAATAAATCAACTATTTTCTGGTTAAAGATATTTAAATCATATATGTTGAATTTAAGTAAAATAAGCATGACTAAAGATATTTGATTTAAAAATACGATTTGGTTATTCCTGCAGACCAGACACAGCCACGCTTCCAGACGTTAGCCTGCAAACTTCAAAGTGTGGCGCCACTCTTGTCCTCCTAAATTTGCCTCCTCTTTCAAGCTGCCCCCCCCCCAAAAAAAAAAAAAAAAAAATCCTTTGGCGTTTATATTAAAGTAAACGAGTTTAAACAGGTAACAGTTTAGCAATACTGGTGACCAGTTTGTGAAAGGGGTCGCCCATATGGATCAAAGGGCCGTATGAGCCATATCACGGTCACCTATTTGGGAAAACAGTTCACTCCTTTGACAAACGGGTCACTCGTCTGGGCAAATGGGCCACTCGTTTGGGCGAAGTTGTCGCACGTTTGCTCAAACGGGGATCATGTTGGACAGACGGGTGACCCGTGACCGGCTAACTGTACAGGTTAAATCAAACGGTTTTCCGATCTCGTTTGATACTGAACAAACCAATCGGGGGCATAAGCACGCCTGTTTCAGCCGTGGCAGGTTATGTTTCCGGAAGGCGGGGAGCGCCGGCTTAGTCATATAAAATCGTCCGCGTATTGCAAGTAATTATTTTTATGTTTTAATTGCGCTGATGTTCGCTTTAACTGCAACTGCAATAAGCGATTTTTTTTTTTTTGCGTAAACGAGCAACGTTGGGGAGCTGATATTTTTAACAAAACTTTAAAGCTTTGGCGCTTGTGATGGTACGTGGTTCGTGTGTTTAGGGTGTTAATAGAAGTACGGGAGACACAGGATGCGTTAGGGAATATTTCAGTATTGCGATATAAACATCAGAAGAAAGGAAAAACCAAATATTTACACCGCGGCTATTTACAGAATGTCATTGTACGTGTTGTGTCTCTCACAGTTTTTTTCCCTGGTCACATGGGGGGGTAGCGCCGAAGAAGGATGGTGGAGGGCTCGTCGTTGATGGGCTCGGCGGCAGTTGTTGTTACTCTGGAGCGTTTGGTTCCGTAGAGTTTGGTGAACCCGGTCGCTGCAGTTGTCTCCAGCGCCTCACGTAGTCCAGCCGGCCTCAGGCAGGCCGGCGCCTTGACCACGAGAGGAGGCGGGGACAGAGTCGGACCTCTGACGCCTGGTCACGTCGACGGAGGTCCGAGCAGCTGTTCGCAGCTTCGCCTTCCGAGTCCGAGCTGTGCTCGCGCTCTTCTCCAGCCCTTTTCAAAAACCGCGCCATTCCTCGCGCATCTCTTTTCTTCCACCTTTTTTCCTTCCTTGATTTCATGGTGGATCACCCATCACAATGACCCCCCACTAAACTGTGTTTTTGTTTGCCTTTTATTCGTTTGCAGGACAGAAAAAAAACTAACACCACTTCACATGGATAGGTCCCGAAGTTCCCATTACACGTTCCGCCGCACGTCGAACAAAAGTTTGTTTGCAGTCCTAATTACAATGTCACATCCTCATTCAAACACACGCACCATACAAATATTGACAACCACGTACCCCGTAAGGGTCCTCAGCTCATGTCACACCCGGCTCAAATAATCAGCCCCTACATTCTCTACTCCCTTTATATAGTGTACCCGCAATTGGTATTCTTGTAGAAGCAAACTCCATCTCGTAATTCTGCTGTTTGTTGTTTTCATCTTATGTAGATGTTCCAGCGGCTGATGATCCGTTTGGACTATAAATTCTCGTCCGTATAGGTAAACATGATACTTTTGAATTGCCCAAACTAACGCTAGGGCCTCTCTCTCAATGGTAGGGTAATTTTCTCGAGGGGCATCAAGCCCCTACTGGCATACGCCACTAGATGTAGGGACGACGCGCTGCATCAACACCGCACCAAGACAGCTATCTGACGCGTCTGTCCTAAGCACAAACACTTTCGTCAAGTCTGGCGCCCGGAGAATCTGTCCTACTGAGAGAGCTCGCTGCAACTCTCGAAAAGCTTCTTCGTGCCTACTAGTCCAACCCACCTTGTTGGGTTCCCTTTTCTTCGTGAGCTCAACTAAAAGAAGAGCTCTCTCGGCATAATTCGGAACAAATTGCCGGTAATAGCCCGTCAGTCCTAAAAAGGATCTCACCTGTTTCTTTGTTGCCGGTCGCTTAGAGCCTACTATGTTTTGTAGGGTCTCCGGTAGCGAAACTAGCTCACCATGCCCCTATTTCTGACAATGAAACGTGATTTCTCTCATTCCCAGTTGGCATTCGGTCGGTTTAACAGTCAGTTCTGCTTCACTAATTCGCCGAGAACTTGTTCGAGCACTTTGAGATGTTCATCCCAAGTCTCAGTGGCGATTAGAATATCGTCAATGTAATGTTGTACCCCTTTGATACCTGTGAGAACCTTCCTCATTAGTCGCGTAAAGACGGCAGATGCAGTCTTAATCCAAAAAGACATGTATTCGAAGTGATGCAAACCACTTTCAGTAGGAAATGCTGTTTTTTTTTTTTTTAGGGTCGCTGGTAAGGGGAATCTGACAGTACACTTTTAACAAGTCTAGCTTCGAGAAATATTTCTTTTTCCCAACTTCCGTGAACAAGTGCTCTATCCGCGGAATCGGCTCGGCATCAGGAATGAGTACGTTGTTTAGACGTCGGAAGTCAATGCAGACGCGATGTGACTTATCCTGCTTCTTCACTAGAACCAGAGGAGAACGATACGGTGACGTTGATTGCTGAATCACCTGTAGCGCCAACATTTGTGCCATTTCTTCCTCTATCGTCTCCCTCGTCGCGAAGGGGATTGGGTATTGTGGAGTCTGGATTGGATCGCTAGTCGTCAACTCAAGCTGCACTCCAACAGTTCTGTTCGTCCAGGCGCCTCGGAAGAACACGCAAATGGTCAGGCACGGAAAAAAAAAAACTGCAGGAACTCAGACAAAAACTGTAAAGGATACAAAATCAAACACACCAACAACGATAGATGCGGAAAGAAAGTAGGCGTGACATTAAATAGTCATTTGTCTCCGCGCACGCTGCGTTCATATTGTCACGAATGACAAATGATGAGGCGGAGTATAACTGCAGAAACCAAACGTTCAAAAGGGCGAACGTGTGCCCAAAACAAAATAGAGAAAAGCTAGCGTCCCAGGCGTCGATGCTGGCGAAACAGCAGGGTCGAGAGCTTGGGCGAGGCTGACTCCGGACCGCCACGCGGAGCACCTTTTCTTTTCTCGTGGGTTTCTGGAACATTCAGCGTAGAACGTTCCGCATGTAGAACCTTCGTAACTCCAGAAGCCAAGAAGGTTCTCAAACTTACGAGAATGTCAAGTTGAAAGAATAAATAGAAGAGGAGTCCGCTCCCCGGGGAATCGAATCCGGTGCTTCCTCGTGATAGCATAGAACTGTCCCCAATCGGCCACGCGCTCGCACGGCAGCGCGCGGTGCATTACTCCCCCTTTTAAAAGCGCAGTTTCTCGGTGCAGTTTCTCGATGCGACGTACCAGGAAACAAAACTGCAAAACAAATTATGGCACAGTACGCGGCTTGTAAAAACACAGTCATATCGATCGCAGTACGGCTTGAGGCGCACGATGTGGACGATTTCCGGCCGTGAAGGGCGCCGTGATGAAGTCCGTGTTCCGTCGGGCATCACCTCGTAGTTCAGATCCCCGAGTCGACAAAGCACTTTGTAGGGTCCGAATTAGCGTTTTAACAGCTTTTCGCTGAGACCGCGGTGGCAAATCGGTGTCCACACCCATACCCTGTGTCCGGGCTGGAAGTGGATGTCCCGACGACGAAGTTTGTGGCGGCCATTGTCAACACGTTGTTGCGTTTTAATCCGGAGTCTGGTAAGCTAACGGACTTCTGCCCGATGGGCAACCGCCTGGGCGTCGTCCTTTCCGTTGACAGCCGGGTCGTGGGGTAACATCGCGTCTAGCATTGCCTTTACTTTGCGACCATAAACCAGTTGAAATGGTGTCACCCCGGTGGGCTCTAGCACGGACGTATTCTAGTCAAATGTGACGTGCGGCAACATCTCGTCCCATGTCTTGTGCTCCACTTCGGCGTTCATAGAGATAATGTTGGCGATGGTCTTGTTGAGTCTTTCCGTCAGGCGATTGGTCTGCGGGTGGTACGCCGTGGTGTGACGATGGCTGGTGTGGCTGAGACGAAAGATGTCTTCGCCAGCTGTGCCCTGAACGATGATCCACGGTCTGAGATCAGAAGTTCCGGAGCGCCGGGCCGGAGGACAATAGACTCAATGAAAAACGCGGCGACTTCCAGAGCAGTTCCTGAAGGAAGCGGTTTTTTTTTCGGCGTACAGGCGTGAGAAAATCTTTGGCAAGGATTGTCCAGTGGTTTCCCGACGTCGAAGGCGGAAAAGGGCCAAGTAGACCAAAGCTGAAAGGGCGCAGTCGGTGGAGGAATCGGCTGCAGGAAACCGGCCGGCCTCGTTGGAGGTTTCTTCCGTCGCTGGCCCGCTGGCACTCGTGGCATGATCGTGTCTATAGGTGGACGGTTTTGGGGAGCTGGCGCCAGTAATACTTTTCACGAATACGGGCTAGTGTTCGTCTGTAACCAAGGTGTTCGGACGTCGGGTCATCGTGGCAGTCTTGAAAAATCTCCTCTCAAAGTTTGGTCGGGATTACCAGCAGAGACGGCGAGATGTACCAAAAGTTCTCTTTGCAGAGTACAGCTTGTCGAATGGCGAAACTCGGCAGGGCTCGTGAGAAAACACGTGGTTCGGTACTCGAGCGCCCTTCCAGGTGCTCGATTAATGCGCGCAGCTCGGGATTGTCTCGTTGACGTCGTGGCATGTCGTCGGTGTTCACTGCTCCTTGGAAGCACTCGTCGTCATTGTCGTCGATGCTGCCGGAAGGTGTTTTGACAGGGGCCCTGGACAGGCAGTCGGCGTCACTGTGCTTGCGGCCTGACTTGTTGACTACAGTCATGTTGAAATCTTGTAGTCGGAGGCTTCATCGTGCGAGGCGTCCTGAAGGGTCCTTGAGGTTCGCAAGCCAGCAGAGCGAGTGATGGTCTGTGACAACGCGGAACGGGCTGCCGTACAAGTACGGGCGAACCTTCGTGATTTCCCGGACGACCGCAAGGCATTGTTTTTCAGTCGTGGAGTAATTTCTCGCCGCCTTGGACAGTGTCCGACTTGCGTAGGTGATGACTCGCTCGGTGCCTTCTTGCAAATGAACCAGTGCCGCTCCAAGTCCTGCATTACTAGCGTCCGTGTAAATATCGGTTTCCGCATCCTGATTGAAGTGTTTAAGAACAGCAGGACTCTGGAGTCTTTGCGTCAGCTTATCGAAAGCCTGCTGCTACTCCTCGGCCCATTCAAACTTCTCGGTGTGCTTTGTGAGCTTTGTTAGCGGTGCGGAAATCCTTGCGAAATCCCGAACAAGCGCCGATAGTAGGCACATAGATCAAGGAACCTTCTCACGGCCTTCTTCTCTGTCGGCGCTGTAAATGCTGCGACGGCGCGAGTCTTCTCTGGGCCTGGGCGAACGCCTTCATTACTAACAACGTGGCCCTGGAACCTCAGTTCGTCATAAGCGAACCGGCATTGAGGGTGAGCCCGGCGGTCCGTATGGCTTAGAGAATAGCTCGGAGTCGTCACAAGTGCTCTTCGAAGTCGCCTATTCGACGTCCTCGAGGTAGACGAGACAGCTCTGCCACTTCAGTCCTTCCAGTACGGCATCCATGACAAGCTGGAAAGTTGCTGGTGCCGGTCATGGTTCACAGGGCATCACCTTGAACTCGTACAGTCCATCCAGTGTGACGAAGGCTGTCTTCTCTCGGTCCCATTCGTCAACTTCGATCTGCGAGTAGCCGCTCTTGAGATCCAACGATGAAAAATATCGAGAGTGGCGCAGCCGGTCCAGTGTGTCGTCCATGGGGGAGTGAGTAGACTTCTTTCTTGGTCACCGCGTCCAGCTGCCGGTAGTCCACGCAGAACCTAAGAGTTCCGTCCTTCTTCTTAACCAGTACGACCGGTTAGGCCCACGGACTGTTTGAAGGCTGGATAATGTCGTCGTTCAGCCTTTCTTCCACTTGCACGGGGAATGACCTCCCTTTCTTTTACGGAGACTCGGTATGGCGACCGATGCACAGGGAGCGCGTCGTCCTCGGTAACGATGCGATGCTTCGCCACCGTGGTTTGGCGCACCTTCGACGACGTCGCGAAGCAGTGGCTGTATTCGGCGAGGAGGTCACTCAGCTGCCGTTGTCTCGGGCCCGGAAGCTTAGGGTCAACGTGGAGCTGCGCTGGCGACGTACAGTCTTTTTGAGGCGGCGTTGGTTCTTCAGTAGTCGCGGCGATTTCGCAGGAGTTTCGCAGTTCCTCGACGTGGCCCACAGCTGAGCTTTTAGTGAGGTGTTGCGTTTCTTGTCGGATGTTCGTCACGAAGGCCACAGGGCACCCATCCTCAAGTTCAGCTACTCCTCTTGCGGCGCCTATGCCTCTTCCTAGAAGCATCTGGAAGCTTCCCTCGAGCAGAACTTCGGCATAGAAAGCTTTGGTGATCCTGACTGGGAACGAAAATACTCGACCGTAGTGGTAAGTTCGCGTGCCTTGCAAGGTACTCGGACCGCGGATGACTTTGCTTTGGGTCCCTCCGTTGGTGAAACAGGTTTTCGTAGCGTCAGCCGGTTCGCTCCGAGGTCGATGACGGCGCCATACTCAGAGTGAAAGTCCATTCCGAGGATAACGTCCCTCGCACAGTCTTGCAGAACGACAAACTTTACAGGAGACGTTTCGCCGTGAATTTCGACGCGAGCAGTGTACCTTCCGACATGTGTGATAAGGAGCCCTCCGGCGGTTTGTATTTGGGGTCAATCCCACGACGTTGTCACTTTTCGAAGGCGGCGAGAGAGCCTCCCACTCAAGACTGAGTTGTCTGCTCCGGCGTCGCCGAGTGCCGATACGTCGTGGCCGTCGATAATAATGTTTAAGTTGTTGGGAACCGTTGCCGGAGCGTCGCTAAGATGCGTGGCTTCAGGAGAGTGGGAGCGCTCCGGCGTTCGGTGAGGGTCGTTACGTCGTCCGTCCACGGCAGCTTCACCTCCGGGAGTTGCCGCGCTAGTTTTCCCGGCGAAACAAGGGTGACAGGCTCTCACGACAAGGTAGGTGCATCGGCGATGCTGGACGTCGTGGTGACGGCGACCGGGACCTGCGGCGAGTTGCAGGCGGGGGAGACTGAGGTCTTCGAAGTTACTCTTCTATTTCCTGCGGTCGCTCACCGTGGCGTGGGCGTGTGTTGTCTGGGTGGAAGCCGCGCAGCCCTATTTGCCGGTAGGGGCAACGACGGTAGATATGGTCGGCTTCCCCGCAGTGGTAGCACAGCGGGCGTCGATCGGCCGTCCTCCACACGTCGGTCTTCCTTGGCGAGAGTCGCTCCAGGCGGACATACTGGGCTTGTCCTTCCTGGCGTCGAGGATACTGCGGTATCGGTGGGTCTCGTCGGGGTGGTGCCGTGGCCTGGCGGTTAGCTTGCGGCGGTCGTCGGGCCATGGCGACGTAGCTTAACGTAGGTTCCTCTGGCGTCGTTGTTTTGATGGGAACTTCTGGCTGGAAGGCTCGGTGAGCCTACTCTCTGATGATCTCGGCAAGCGACAGTGAGGACGGGTGTCCAGCAGTAGGCAGCAGCTTCTTTAGCTCTCCACGTGCGACGTGGCGAATTATCTCAAGCATGCAAGTCAGGCTGGAGCAGTGGTCCGATCCCGTTGGCGAGAGGGGCAATTATGCCGGGGTGCCGGTGGTTGGTGGCCCTTGCCAGGATGGCACGCTTCATGTTCGTCCGCCTCGATGAGGAATCCTTGAACGGTCAACGGTGTGTTGCGTACAGGTCCATCGAATATGTCGTCCTTTACTCCACGCATCAGAACACGCAGCTTCTTTTCCTCGGTGGCCTGAGAGTCGGCAGCGGGAGCTCTGGTGCAGGACGTCTTCTACGAAACTCGAGACGTTCTCATGGGGGCCCTGGATCCTCGATTGCAGCAGATCTTCGGCCCTCTCTCTTCGGTGTTGACTGGCGAAGATAAGAATAAGCTCATTCTTGCTAATGTCCCATAATTCACAGAGGCTTTCTGGTTTTTCCAAACAGCGCCTGACAGTATCTTCAAGCGAGAATTAGATGTTCTGCAGCGCTGCTCGTCACTCCATCCTGTTGTGGCGGGCCACGCGATCATACTGGTTGCTCGAGTCATTGAGGCCATCATAGATCTCGCCGACAATGGGAGCAGGTGTCCGGGAACCGACGGGCAAGACGACGACGGGCGGGGTGGTCATAGTCCGGATCTTCTGCTTCCGGTTCTCGGGCAAGTGACCAAATTCGATGGTATTTTTACACAAACCTAGTCTCTCAAAATACAGATTTTTTTTCTGATAGGCCTATTCGCACTCACTCACACCTGTTTAAAATGGCGTAAGTTTACTTAACCTAAAATCTGAACTAAAGACCGTATCCACTCCAAACTGCCTCGCACAATCCTTCAAGTACGGAGAAATTTCAAGAGAATATGGGATTACAGCAAAGCGGCTCCATGATTTCTGTTCCGTCTCACTACTGCCTTTCATAAACAATTCTAATTTCCGTTTGAAAAAACCTGTCGTCATATCCTACACTAATCAACCTTTTCCACTGTCTTTCTACAGATTCAGTGATGTGATGGACAGACGACCTTTCTAACGCGTTCCTGGCCAATGACTTTTACGATCCCAGCCTTTACGGTCGCTGGATGGCAACTGAAACTTGGCGAATCCGGTTTCGAATTGCCTTTTCTGTTTTCCCGACATAACCCTCGATTCACGCGAATACGTAATTATAGAAACTGCTGAACGTCTTCCTCCAGTTTTTCCACTCCGGAGCCGTTTACCTTATCAAACCTTCTATGCTTTCTGATAGACATTCCGTAAACCTACATACTAGGTTGTCATCCAGATATCTTCTCACAATTACTATACCCGAGGCGAGGACAACCCCTCTAGATCGTCATACACTGCACGATCTAAAGAGCTGA
This sequence comes from Ixodes persulcatus, assembly GCA_013358835.2. Classification (NCBI taxonomy): domain Eukaryota; kingdom Metazoa; phylum Arthropoda; class Arachnida; order Ixodida; family Ixodidae; genus Ixodes; species Ixodes persulcatus. The sequence continues at coordinate 852,366 of JABSTQ010009449.1, forward strand.
AGTAAACTTTGGCTGAGGTTGGTGCGACTGAGGACCTTATACAACCACTTTCTTTTTGTATATACTTTCTTGCAGACTTGTACTCAGTTCAACTACTCTACTCAAGTTCCTACAGTTAAAATACTTTTCTGAGTATTTTAATCACTTTCAATTACAATTTTTATTTCGGTAATTAGTCGTTTAGCATACTTACTTTTTCTGATTAACATCCAGTCAAATTCCAAATTACTTTCCAGTTTTAGTGGCTGTTTGGCCTATTAACAAACATTCCTGCACAAAAAGAGATAAGTTGTTGCAAGATCAGCTGTTATTTGATAAGAGGGGGAAGCATATGTTGCAAAAGAAAGGCGGGGGGCTAGAAAGTGGTTTAAAGAGTCTGAATCCCCACGAATTGTTTACGATCCCCCTACTGCAAGAGCACTGCTACGAGACGCGGGAAGCGAACAGACACGACACAAGAGAGGCCGAGTAACTGCGCGATTTGCACCAAAGAATTTCGTTCCGTTTTGTGTCCCTAAACTCAAGAAGACTTGACCCATTTGAACAAAGGGCTGGTCCCCGCTTCTAGGCAATGTAAGAACTCTCTCCCATTAGAGGAGGTGTACACACTGCATCCTCACTGATAGGAGGGAACAAAATGCAGCACGCGCTCTGATGTTCATGTGGTGTTCCCGTGGTTTGTGCTGCACTCGAAGAATCGCGTGCTAAAGGGCGACGCAGAGGCCACTTTTATGCGTTGCCGTTCCTCCCAAAGCTCAGAACATGCAAATCTTCGAAAATTCGAAGATAGTTCGAGAAACCTTAGTAATTCCCCTAACGTTTTTACATATAAACAAATAAACAAGCAACGTCGGGAAGTTCTTGAAGTACATGGTACTTAAAGTACTACTGTTTAGAAAACTTGTACTTTACTTTAGGTACATTTCCTGGGCATGTACTTGCACTTTACTAAAGTATATTTTCTGGTACTTTCCGAGGAATGTAAAACTCCGGACTTCTATGTAAACACTCCCCGAATTTGAAAACAAAGAATGAGGTATCGTCGTGTGAAAACGCGCTCTTTCGAGACGTCATCTGGTCATTTCTTTGATTGATGTAATTGCGGCTATAACACCGACACAAATAAGTGCCTTATAAGTTGATTGTGTCAAATAGCTAGTTAGCGAGAGTAAAACAACTACTCTGTGACGACTTGACTTTATGCAATATTTGCTGCCACTTCGGTAAAAAAACTGATGCACCTCCGATTACCCCTGAAGCAATGTATATCAGGTAAACAAACACTGTATACGGAATGAACGGGCATTATGAAAGATTCTGTAAAAAGTACTTGTACTTTACCTTGACATATATTGTATTTATAGTTTGTTACTTCAAGTACATTGCACCCGGTGTACTTGCTACTTTACCTGGAGTACATAACCTCTCATTTACTTTGTACCTTACTTCAAGTACTTTTTAGATGTAAATTCCGCAACGCTGTAAACAAACAAACACTGTCTAAAAAATCAAGTTCAGGCAGTGCGAAACCTCAAAGTAGAAATGATACATTTGCCGTACTTCACTGACCAAAAAAAAACGTACAAAACAATTAGGCACAGAGAAGAAGAACCAGCTAATAATGCATGGTAATAAAAACCCGAGACTTAGGAACACAGAAGAGGACGAACACAACACTTCATAGTAATAATGCATTACTGTGAAAAAACAAGCCCATTCACATTTGGCTGGCATAATTTCGCTAACGGATCAAAACCTGTGTACGTTCTTGTTACCGTAAGAAACAAACAAATAAAAGTAAATTCAAAAGTAATTTGCTACTTTTTACGTTAATTAGTCATTTTGTCAATTAATTTCCATTTAAGTTATTTCTACTCTACTCAAATTACTTTCGAGGTCACTACAAAGTAACTTATTTAATTTTTTTAAGTACTTCTACATGTCTGCTTCCTTTCTTTGTACTCAACTACCATTGACTTCAAATAAAACTCCAGAATTGCTAAGACACTTTCTACCGACATACTTTAGCCCAATTGGAACTTAATGAGATTCAGTTCCAATGCCTCCCTCGCTCTCTGCAATAACCAAGTCTTTTCTAGGGAATAGTACAAGTCCCTAATGTCCATCGATTACACCGAAAAACGCCTCTGACAATGATTGTACGAAATGTCAATCAGTTCTTTTAACTTTCTAAGGGAAAGCGATTTCTCTAAGCATGCATAACTCAACCCTCTTTGGAGAAAAGACCACTTTCTGCCATGTCGCACTCTCATTAATGACAGCACGAAGGGAAATTTCAGGCTTATGGTCTTTGAATGATTTCGTTGAGCTTGTGATTCATATTACTATGTCCTTCAATTCATCCTCATTTAGTACTGCACAAATGTTTCTTTTCAACTTTCCAATGTTCCCTACCCATTCTGAAAATAAAAATTCATTGCCTTACTGTTTTTTTTTTCTCGAACACTGCCATAGCTAGATTTGCAAATAGTCCGGACGTATCTGTTTCTAACAACTATTACTACCTCCTTTGCAACTCCCTTTTAACCGAATTGACATTCAAAAACGTCTTTGACCTTCGGGTACGTCTCATCCATTACTTTTTTCCGTCCTTCTAGTTGGATGATCTACGAAAGCGACCTTTTCTTCTGGGTTAACCATTCTGGCTACACTATGAATTTTGTAGCACAAATATATCCCAAACTAAAGGCGGAAAGTAACATCTAGATCCCTCGAGCACAATCAGGTTCTATGGCAATTACTTTAAACCAAATATTTTTTTAAGAAAACCTGTCTCGAGATCTTGAGGAACCTGTTCTTTTAACGGATTCGTTCATTTTCGAAATTTGAACACCCGCTAAACGTCAGGAAACGTTTTGAGGACAACTCAGACCCCATCTAAAGGCAGAATATAAAATGTAAAGCAGTCGAGCGCCTTCAGGTACTACAGAAAATACATAAGACGAGTGTGAAACGGGTCTCAAGGTGGGGATGTTTAGGCTGCTTTTACCCATTCTTTCACCTCTTGAAATTTTCCACACGCGCCTAAGCAAGGAACTTTATGAGGACAACTCAGTCCACAACTAATTGTGGAATACAAAATGTAGAGCACTGGAGCATATTATCGTACAATGGAAAACAATTCAAAACGAGTCGCCTTTGAGGAAACCGGTCTCAGGGTAGAGATGGTTCAGCTGATTTTAGACATTCGTTCATCTGTTGAATTGTGGGCACCCGCACCTCGCCAGGAAACTTTTTCAGAATAGCCCAGTCCCATGGTAAAGGCGGAATAAACATTGTAAAGCCCTCAAGCATATTCAGGTGATATGGCATTTACTTCAAAACGAGTTCTTTTAGACATAACCGGTCTCGAGGTGGGGACGGTTGGGCTGTTTTTACGCACTCATTCATCTCTTGAAATTTCGGCTAGCGTCTCGCCAGACAACTATTTCAGAGCCACTTAGTACCCAAATAAAGCCCGAATATAAAAAGGTAGAGCACTCGAGCGTATTCAGGTTGTATGGAAAATACTTAAAGACGAGGCCTTTATGAGAAAACGTGTCTCAAGTCTAAATGTTTGAACTGTTTTTACGTATTTTTTCACCTTTTAAAATGTTGGCACACGCGCCTCGCCGAAAAACGTTTTGAGCAGAACTCAGTCTACAACTAAAGTCGGAATATATAAAGTGTAGAGCACTAAAGCACATTCTCGTACTATGACAAATACTTCAAAACAGGTCGTCTTCGAGAAGAGCGGTCTCAAGTTGGATAGGGTTCAGCTGTTTTTAGACATTTGTTCATATTTTGAAATGTGGGCACCCGCACCTGGCCAGGGAACTTTTTTTTAGAAAAGCCCAGTCCCCTAGCAATGGTGAAATATATATTGTAAAGCCCTCAAGCATATTCAGGTACTATGGCAAATACTTTAAAACGAGTTCTTTTAGACAAAAGCGGTCTCGAGGTAGGGATGGGTGGGCTGTTTTTACGCACTTGTTCATTTTTTTTTTAATTTTGGCACGCGCCTCTCCAGGGAGGAATTTGAGGACCACTCAGTCCTCAACTAAAGGCTGGATATAAAATGTAGAGCCCTCGAGCACCGTACTATTGTAGATACTTCATAAAAAGTCTTTTTGGACGAAACCGGTTTTAATTTGGGGATGGTTCGACTGTTTTTACGCATTCGTTCGTCTTTTGAAACTTTGGCAAACAGCAGAGGCTACAGTAATGAAATCAGTAATTGAATTACTGTAATTATTGTACTTGTGAGAGTAATTTGTTATGTATCGCATTACTTTTTGGTGCAGGTATTTTATCAATGTAACGAATTACCGTAGTGGCGGCAATTGTAATTAAATCCGTAATTACTTTTTGGGTTTTCAGGCGTGTTTTTTTATTTACCTGGAAATAGAAAGCAATGCAGTTCTCGCATTTGCAAGAAAATCAATATTCTTTAAAAAATAGCGAAAAAGAAACGACAAATAGGGTTTTCGTTTGTGGCCGTTGGTTCGTGTGATGGTCGGCTAGAGGGTTGTGCAATCTAAATTCTGCTGGGTGTGTGTTGTTGTGATCATGAATATGCTTCCCCAAACATGGTTTTTGTCCCCCTTTAAGATTATCTTGCCACGAAGCCCACACAAAGACAGTGTCGCGTTGTGCCCCGGCGTGAGCCATCGGCGGTAAAAATAGTCGCACTCAGTTCTCAGAGACCAACTAAAAGGTCTGCTCTTCTTTTTTCGCCTAAACTTCAATATATCCTCCTGGGCGCCTTACAACCTGCCGCGATCTTTCTTGAACATCACGTTGGCGTTAGTTGCTCCGATCAAGCCTTGCACTCTGAATTCGGCGCCTCAGCCAGCTGGCTGACACGAAACACCGTGAGACTTGAAGCGGCGGCATCCGGTCGATGACACCACACACAGCCCACAGGAATGCTGAATGGCAAGGCAATCCGAACCCAGACGCATCCAGGATCGACAGCATGCGCAGTAGGTAGTCTGTTCGCTTTGAGAGGGCATGTTGGTTCGCATTATCTCTCTTTATTTTTTTCCATTGGCTGAGTGTAGGGTGTACGGTTGTTGCTTTGCAAATGTAGAGTACGCTCCTTCTTTTTCTCTAGCTTCCGTTTTATCGCTGAACCACCGCCGTCAGCGTCGACTGCGAGATTGTTTTGCATGGCTAGAGACACGCTAACATCCAAAAGAGGATCCCTCTCCGACAAAAGTTTCGAAGCTCAGCAGCTTCTAAGATGTAACAGGGAGTTCTCGGGAGAGAACTTCTTGGATACCACGCAGTTTCCAAGTAAAGCATAATATAAACTGCATATTCCTCGAGCACATCGCGGTATAATAGAAAATACCTAAAAATTAGTTTTTTTTTCTTCTTTGTTTAGAAAAGCGAATCCAAATTAGGGATGGTTCGGCCATTGTTATGCATTCTTTCATAATTTATTATTCGGGCGACATGCGCCTTTTGAGTAAATAGCGTTTTCATAAAAGTTAGTTTGAAATTAACTTTGGTATACCGCCTGCTTCAAAAATATATGGACCAGTAATTTAAAGGTAATCTAATTAGTTTTTTGTGGTAATTTGTAATTGTAATTTGTGACTTTTGTCGCAATGTTTTGATGTAATTTAATTACATTCCAGTCATCTTAAGCAAAGTAATTAGTAATGTAATTTAATTATAAAAATAGCACTTTGGCCAGCTCTGGCACACACGCTTCGCCAGCAAACCTTTTGAGGACACCTCTGTCCCCAACTAAATACAGAACATAAAATGTAGAGCCATCGAGCGCATTCAGGTATTTTGTAAACACTCCAAAACGATCCCTTTTCGAGAAAACCGATTTCAAGATGGGGATGATTTGAGAGTTTTTACGCATTCGTTCAACTTTTGAAATTTGGGCAACCGTGCCTCGCCAGGGAAGTTTTTCAGGTCAACACAGTCCTCAACGAAAACTGGAATATAAAATATGCAGCCCTCGAGCGCACCAAGGTACTATCGCATATACTAAAAAACGTGTCCATTATGAGGAAACAAGTCTCAAGTGACGATGGTTCAACTGTTTTTAGGCACTTGTTCACGTTTAAAAATTTGGTAACCCGCGCCACGCCAGAGAACTTCTGGGATACCACGCAGTTTCCAAGTAAAGCATAGTATAAACTGTAAATCCCTCAAGCACATCGCGTTATAATAGAAAAAACTTAAAAAGGAGTTCTTTTTTTCTTTTCTTTTTTAGAAAAGCGAATTCGAATTGGGGATGGTTCGGACATTGTTATGCATTCGTTCGTATTTTACAATTCGGGCTATACGGGCCTTTGCCAGGAACATTTCGAGGTGGTGCGAGTTCTGAACTCGTGACAAAACAGACACTTTGGGGCTTTTGACTACAAGCTGCTACTCTGACAGATTCTCTAAAATGTGAAATCTTTGAGTAAACGCGTCTAGAAACGGACATGGTTCCACTCTTTTCAGGAACTCATTTCAAGTTCGGGCAACCGCGCCTCATCCAGGAACTTTTATAAAAAAACGGTCGAGTTCTTAACTGCTGAAGAAATACACAATTTAGGGCTTTTTACTACAAGCTGCTTCTATGGAAAATTCTATAAAATATGTCATTTTTGAGAAATCTTGTCTCGCAGTGGAAGTGGTGCAACTGTTTTTAGGCTTTCGCTCATCATTTCAAATTTGAGCACCGGGTCGTTGTCCAGAGAAGTTTTTGAGATCGACCAAGTTCTATACTGACGACGAAACATAAATTTCAAAGCCGACGACTACAAGTCGATGATTTCGTAAAATCTTGGGCTTCTGCCCTCTTCGAGGATTTCTATATCAAGTCATATTTTTCAATGCGCTCTCTCCCGTTTCTTTGTTTTGTTTGTTTTTTGCATTATGCTTCCAAGTCGATTAGTAAAATAAATTTAATCTAAACACTTAGTACCTGTCTAGACATTACTTTTGACACAGGAATGTTCAGTTAACAAGGATAATAATCCTCCCATAAGTTGGTTATTCTCCGCAGCGCTGCCAATTCTTCCGATAGAAATCATTTAGTATAATGATATACCTTTAATAATTAGCAGGAATATTTTGAAGAGCTCTTCCTAATAGTTTTAGTTTATTGTACTATAAAACAGTTGTATCTGTTTGCTTCTTTATTGATGTCCGTAGCAGAATACTGGAGACTATGGTAAACATCTAAACGAGAACCCACCTTGTTTGACAAATTGGTCTCAGGAAGCCACGAAATAATTTAAGAAAAAACTTAATTTTCCCACAACATCATTGATCATTCTGTTATACTGCAGTTATATAGAAAAGCTTGTATTTTGTTGTATTATTACGATCGTTTTAACTTCACTGTTTCTCAAAAATGTGTGTAATGTGCCTCTGAAATATATTTTTCTACATATCTAATCCATATTTTAGACACTAAATAAGTTGACATATTATTGGGTTGGAATTCTGTTTAGTTTACACAATCATAAGTAGTTCTATACGGAAGAAAAAACTGTACGCTTCGATTAACTTGGATACCATCCTTGCTTGCAATACATAAAAACAGGTTTATTCGACCGAAGAATTTGCAATTTACACGTCATCATCTTGAAATATTGGCACAATAATGACGGTATATGATCGAATGAAGTAGTAGCTTAGCAAATTGTTTAAAGCATAAAGTTTCGGTGTTATGGTCATATTTTCACATTAAATACATGGGCGTCTATGTGGACGCTGCCGTAACCCGCGAAGAGATGACGCAAGCATGGCACGGCTGTACAACATAGTGCGCACGACACAAGAGCGCCGCCATTAGAGCGCCGACAGTAGAGCGCCACGACGTTAGCTCGCGCGACTCGAGTTGTGGTTGTTAGATATATATATATATATAACGGGCATGGTGGCCGGAGGCCGAAGGCGTGGGTATATAACTGGGAAGAAAAAAACCCTTGGTGAAAACAGCAACAACGGACAATTTATTCTTCGACGTTTCGGCCGGAGTCCGACCTTTGTCAGGAAGAACTTTTACAGATGAACGCGGGCGGTATTTATACAATGCTACATAATATATAACATATATAATATATATATATATATTATATACACAGCGCACAGCCAGTCCAGTGCGAGTGGCCTAACCCGACCGACCACCTGTTCGAACGTCGCGTGCTTTATGTGAAAATGGCGGGGACTTACGCCGCGGCATTCAGCAAAAAATGAAGCTGACCTACGAATCCTACAATCACTGCTTTGAATGTACTACCCGCGGCACTATGCATGTGTAGAAGTTCGCAGCACTGTCCACCTGCTTTTCTGCTACATAAAAGGAAAGCTGAAAGTATGCTACTGAAACCATCCGGTGGTAAACTCGCAGCTGATAATGCCCCCTTTTCCTTACACGAACTGAACATAGTGCTCCAAAACTATAAGTCATCGGCTTTTGGTCCAGATGACATTCATTACTTTATGCTTCAACATCTCCATCCTTCCACAGTTCATAATATTTTTTACCTTTTCAATCCTATTTGGTTTGAAGGCTACTTTCTGTTGAAGTGTAGAATGGCATCAGTCATATTCATACTGAAGCCCGGTAGGGAGCCATACCCTGCAGCTAGTTATAGGCCTATCACCTTGATTACCTGCTTTGGAAAGACTCTTGAACGAATATTTGATAGGAGACTGATGTATTTCCTACAACTAAATAAACATCTAGAAGTGAGCCAATGCGGCTATCGTTCGTCTCGGTCCACCCTTGACCATTTAGTACGGCTGGAGACAGTCGTGCTTGAAGCTCTAGTTCATAAACAACATTGCCTATCTGTGTTTTTGACCTCGAAAGAGCCTACGATACAGCCTGGCGTTTCGGTTCACTGAGGGACTTGTATGATCTGGGTATTCGTGGTTGAATACCCAGATCGTGGTCGAATAGACGAAATAAACTGATTTTGATTCTGAATGCTTCGTACCATTGAGAGCTACCTCAGCAGGCGTACCTTTTGTGTTCAGATAGGAACAAACTTATCTAAAGTGTTTGTCCAGCAAAATGGTGTTCCTCAGGGAGGCGTTCTTAGTGTAATTTTATTTATTGTCAAATGAACTCCCTTGCACTGGCTATCCCCCATCAGTGCAATATTGACTCTATGTAGACAACCTTCATATCTCTGTGTCCTCCTGCAATCTGTTCCTGTGTGCGCGACGAATTCAGCTAACCATCAATAAGCTACCAACCTGGACCAATCAAAATGGGTTTAAGTTTTCTTCAGATAAAACAGTTTGTGTGTGCTTGTCTTGGAAACACGGACTATTTCCAGAGCCTGTTCTAGCACTAAAAAATTCCACAATTTCTGTGAAGCCTGAGCATAAGTTTCTGGGTCTTACATTCGACAGCAAACTAACCTTTGTTGCCCATAATAAGAATCTAAGATTAAAAGCTAACAACTCACCTAATATTCTTAAAGTGCCTGTCCCACCGATCCTGGGGTTCTGACCGAACGCGCCTTTTGAGGATACATCGCTCGATAGTGCGATGACGACTGGACTATGGCAGTGTTGTTTACGGCTCAGGTAGGCATTCCATTTTAAAAATGCTTGACCCTATCCATCATCTTGCGTTGCGATTGGCGACGGGTGCCTTTCGCATGTCTCCTGTGCCACGTTTGTATGCAGAGGCCAACCAGCAGTCTCTCGAGAAGAGAAGATTTTCATTTTGCTTTATGTATTCACTGAGAGTCAGGTCCATTTCTGCTCACCCAGCGCGAATGGCTGTGGAAGACATGCAGCTCTGAAAGGGTGTTTCCAAACAAAGCCTCAACAGTGCCTCCGTGCTCTTAAAGATTGAAAAGTGCCTGTGAGAACATGGGACTCGATTGGAAGCCTCCTGTAGTGCAGTCTACTGTTGCGGAAGCATTTTTGAAGTACCCCGTGGTTACGTGTGAGCTTTCACTCACGCGATACAAGGAAGCTGATACTCCCAGTGGTGTGTTTCTTCAGAAAATTTTGGCACTGCAAAGTGAGCATGGCGATTATGTAAGCTTCTACACAGACATGCAAAGACGGAATATGCTGTTGGGTGTTCCATGATTGGCACGACAGTTCAACTTGTTAGGCGAATCAACTCCTGTGCTTCTATTTTTACAACAGAACTCTATGGTCTGCTTCTAACCATAAGCTACATACTTGATAAAAAGCTGTCTCACTCCATCGTATACACTGACTCCCTCGGTGCATTGCATACTCTGTCTTCACTAACACTCCTCAACGACTTCCTGCTCCTTGAACTGCAAAATAAGCTTGCTGCTGCCTCGAGAAAGGGATAAGAAAGGGCCGAGGGCATTCCGGGCAATGAGGCAGCAGATTGCGACACAAGTACTTGCGTGAAGCGAACAGTTGATCTCCACAACATTCCTCATGCAGACTACAAAGCCCTTCTCAGGCGTCACGTTATGTCCAAATGGTATGCCGAATGGGATCAAGAAATCAGCAACAAATTGCACATAACCAAACCTCTTTTGAGCGAATGACAGAGTGCACTCCACCAGGAACGCTTTTTTGAGGTTGTCCTTTGCCGGCTCAGGATTGGTCACACTCATCTGACTCGTGGCTACCTACTTAGTGGGGGGGATGCCCCCACTTGTGAGCAGTGTGACAATGCCTTAAGCAATCTACAAATTCTAGTTGAATGTCCTGCTTATAATGAAGAACGTATTTTGTATTTTTCGCAACTGTATCAAGAACAAGTCACTCTGCACCTAGTTCTGCTCTTAAGTGATGATTCCCTTGTGACACACACTAATGTTTTCAAATTTCTAGATAGTATCGGCCTTTGACGCCAATTGTAGCTTTCTTAGCCTAAAGATGATGCCCATCACCCTTTTACCTTTCGGTACCCCATTACCATCTTTTATTCAAATCACTGGCTACTAAAGCCCCTTTTTTCTCTATAAAACTTTTCCAGCAATAGTCTTGTTTTTTGTCGCTCCATGGCCTTAGTATATTTTGCGCCATAAACACCGAATCAACCACCCAACCAACACTATAGGTAACGCCCCCACAATACCTCCCCTGCGGAGCTTCCGGTGAAACCAGGTCTCCCTACTTGGTTACTAAGTTCAAAGAGTAAAATTCCTCAAGGCACCCTTGACAAAAATGAGAACAGCATGTTACACTAAGTATTATAGGAAAACAAGAACAAAAATTTCAATTAAAATATTTAAATGCCTCCTTCGAGATAATGTGGTTGACAGTGGCGGACGTCGGGATGAATGCAACGTATTGGACAAATTAAATGACCAAAATATACTCATCAAATTTTGAAACATCTACATTAGCTAGAACCTGCCAACTAGATATAGTTAGCCCATTGTGAAATAATGCACGCCTGTCGTTAGACATAGGCCAACTGCATGTTCCACCAAGCTATTTTTTGACAAATATTTAGTTTTGAGGAGACGATTTACTGGAGCCCAGCGTTAAAAAATTGACGTGCTCTGCATTATATTCCGTTTCCTGTTACGTCCGACTGAATCCAGCGCTATGATTCGATAGAGCTCACCAACCAGCGCCAAAAGTACGTGGTCATGGCCATCGTCATCTTCGCGATTGGACTAACACTGGTTAAACCATTCAGGCTCATAAGAAGAAAAAAATCTGAGGATCACACCGCATTTACTTTGCGTAATTCGTATAGGTGGCGATAACAAATGCTCCTACACGACAAGCGCAATCGCGACGCACTTTTGGCCCTGCTACATTGTCTCCATCGGATTGCACCCTTGACTGCGGTAGGGCCTAATGTGGAACAGAGTATAGATTCATTCACGCAACAGCTCTCTGAGCTGCCACCAATCGCCGCTTCCTTTGAGCCTCAATTGCTGACCTCCAAAATTGATTGCGCCTGCTTTTCCAGCCCGCAGGATAGATCGTTTGAGGCGTCTAGCGCGCCATGGGTGACAGCGATGGGAGACGTAGACAGTGTACAGAGCTTAAGACATGGGTTGCAGTTTCGCAAAACAGTCGCGCCATCGAAGTTTGTTAAAAGGCTGTTCAGTAAATTTTTCAATGTACTGATTTTCCAAATAAAGGAAGAACAATGCACGGCACCTACAGCGATAGCTTCGATACTTCTTCGGCTGTACCGTAAATATATTGGTCTTTCTGTGGTACAGCGGTGCGTTTGGCATGCCTAATTTGCACACTTGAAGCTCGACATCGTTAGAAGGGTATTCCTCCTAAACTTGCGGGACATTTGCTTTGCAGAAGAAGATGTTATTCAAGTTTATGAGATGCATGTGTTTACACCAGTGCAATGGAAGCAACAACCAAATATGACAAACTAAAGATATCAGATTTGCAAGCCTATTCGCAGGGCGTAACACACTGCTGGTCTGCCTTAACGCGAACACTTCTCCGCTGTCTTTCATATTGTTCGCACCGGCAACATTGCTATGATCTTGTGCAATTTGTGCCAACTCGCTTACTTTGCTATATCCTGCAATGATCCCAAGAAATAAGAATGATTTTCACCAGTATTGACCCTAAAGCTGATACTACTTTATTAATATCAAAATCGATAGCCCAGGCCTCCACACATGGACGTATGGGTACTTTGAGGTAATACAAATCTTTAAGACTTTCGATTATTCAATAAAATAACATTGTAATTGTTCCACGTTCTTGTGTCGTCGACACAAGTCGACTCCACTCACAGCCGGGTTATATTCGCTAAATAAAAAGAGACACTAGATAGGTACAGACATTAAGAAAACGTATTTAACGGAGGCATAAAATATTGACACACTAAAACAACGTAAAAACAAGATGTTCTCAATGTAGCAACGAAAAAGTTAATATGGAGCCAGATGGTAGCGAGTGCAGGAGAAAACGCACTGCTCTGACGAGAAACCGTAGGGCACTGCAGCGGAACAGAAATGAAAAACCAAGATGGCGTCACATCTGCAGCGGTGCCTTAAAGGGACACTGACACCCCCCAAAGTTTTGTTTTCCTTTTTTGTCAGGAGATTCATTATGGTGTCGGAATACTACCCAATTAATATTTTGCTACAGAGTCACGTATTTGTTTAATAAAGCCAAAAAAACGCAACTGCGCGAAACCGAAACCGAAACGGAGAAGTGGAGAGGATAGCGTGAGTGGCGGAAGTCACATGGCTACACCCGACCGTGCGTTTTTTTTTTTTTTTCTCCTCTTTTCGCATGTAGCAGACGAAATGCGTACGTTCGCCGTGGGATTCCTTTGCAGTTATGTTTGTTCCGCTCGCTGTTCTGTACTTCAAGATGAAATGTTTTGTACATTTAAGTGTTGGCAATTAGTAGCGAGTGCCCGAGTGCCGTGGTGAATTCCCGTGATCAGCTCCGAAAAGAATACTCCCAAGATGTTGCGTCAAGAGTTGCCTCACATGTCCTGCATCTGAAAGTGGCATTGTGTGGCAGAGTGCACACGTTTCCGAAAGATAAATGGCTGGCTGCAATTCTTGTAGAACCATCACGCGAAGCTCGGAAAGCGGACGCTATCCGATTCATATGCTCCTTGCATTTTGAGGAAAGTGATATTGCATTGATTTCGCAGGTGGCAAAAATGGAATCCATACCATTTAGTTCAGCGACGTATCGTCCACAACATTTTTGTTTCTGTGATAATTGTAAAAAAAGAAATGTAAACATCGCAGAATGCTTGACCAGAAAAAAAAAATAAATAAAAGGTACACCCACACCAGGAATCGAACCGTGCCCTCTGTGTGTGAAGCTGACGTCATTCCACTGAGCTACTGAAGGAACTCTCTCATGCGTAGTTATGCAGCTTGTAGACTGTATGTCGGAAGTTAGCTGCCGATTTCTCTTAAATATGCATGCACTCCCGGCTTGAAGACGGCCAGCACCACGCATAGGGCACATTCGCACCTCGTAAAGTAACCGTACGCGTGCGTATTCAAGTCGAAGTACACACTTCGTGCTTGACGTTTGAGTGAGCGATGTCTTCAGCCAGGAGAAGGGACGACGGCTCGGCGACGTCTTCGTGCAATCGGCTTGCTGGTCGGGCGTGTCGTACGGGATGAATATCAGTTCTTTTGATCGGTCCGAAATTTCTCTTTCGAAGAAAGACAGAATTCGCCAGTACCGTGAACGACAGTTCTGAAGTAGAGGTCCAACGCCCGTCGTCCGCTGCCATCCGCTAGTCCCACGATACGCGAAACGACGCCATGTTGAGAATTATGCAGTGAACGCACAGAAAGCTTCCGGTTGTCTGTGCTACCTTTTTTTTTCAATCAACGTATTTTTAGCTTTTTTGAAGCCACAAAAAATGGGTTTCATACCAATGACCCACGACTTTGATTAAATTTGGTGGTCGCATCGATACCTTAGAGAACGGCCCGTGACCACGGAAAAGAGAGTGAGCGAGACTCGAACCGGCCAGTTCTTGATCGGCGGTTTTGGGGCGGAAAGAAATCGAATTTCGAGCCGCAAATTCTGTTCTGGGTAGTTGGGCTCTCATATGTCACGTGCAACTAAAAACCTCGGCGAGCATAAATACCCTGTCAGTGTCCCTTTAAAGCGTCTTTAGCCGTGCTTCGGGAAGCTGGCCCCCTCCGTTCGCACGAGTGGAGTGGCGTATTTCGCCCGTTGTCAGAAATTAAGCGCGCAAAGATCACCCTAAATCCTGGTCGCATTGACGCTGAGAAGAGTGGCGTAGTCGTTTCAGTCACGTCGTCGCTATATCGACAGTGTGTCTAGGGAACATTTACCGAGGACGCGCTGTGAGTGTCTATCGCTGTGAAACAAAGCTCATTGTTGGCAGGGCTCATAAGGGTTTTTTAGGAGCCCTTTTCAATTTGGATGAAAAAGCGCAAAAACGGATCAATGAATATGTAAAATCAAAATTTATTTTCGATTTCTTTTTTTTTATATTGATCTCGCCTTTAATAGTAACTGCACCAATGCTGAACTTTCAGCGCAGCCAATAAAATCTACAATTAAATATAATTAGCTGATTACGTTTAATGAGTCAACTTAACGTCAAATTTATTCCTTTCTTTGATGTCCGCCTAGCCTGGTAAATACATGGTGCAGACAGCATCCCTGTAACTTACACGCCTTACTTTTGAAATATATCAAAAATGAAATCAAACACCCCGCTATCACAACTTTTTGTGGCACATTCACTCAAGCTTTAATTCGTCCCAAGGGTCAAGCTCACCTTACGCGAAGAAAGTGTGGGAAATGTCCCGCAAGAAAAATGACATGATTCCCCCGAACAGCGCGTACTGGCAAGACAACCTGAGGCAAGTGGCGAAGCGGCAAGCCGTCCTGGCAATCGATAGCGGCTCCGTTCTCTTCAACATGGCCCTTTTCTGCGAGCTCAAAAACGTCCGCAACTTTTACAATGCCAAGTAGCCCATCGAGGAAACTCGCTTTGTGTACTCCTTCTCCAAGCACCTCGATCGTCGCGTTTAAACAGAGATTTGTAACAAGTAAGTCGCTGCATCGCCGTATAGATGCCGAAAGCTTACATCTTAACTTGTAACCCATGTTAACAGCAGGAGCAAACACTCCACCGGCGTCATCGTAGCTTGCTGATGTTTCATAATCCAGAAGCCGTGTTCTCCTTTAGCGTATGTTGTAATTTTACAAAAGAGGCCTTTTAAGGATTTATGGAAGTTAGAGAAGTATATAAAACAACTGAGAATTTTAAAAGACGAATTCGAAAAATAAGTTCTAATATTTGGAGTAACGTGAGCCAACCTTTAAAAAAACTGGTGCACGGTACAGGGTGAAACTAATGATGTATTGTTCACACTCCTATTGAGTGTCAATATATTTTGAGATGTTCCAAACTGCCTGAATTATAAAACCTAAGCACATAATTTTTTTAAATATGTTTTTATGTGCAAACCTTCTAATAAACAAATATATAGAGAATGTTGAAAAACAACCTTTCGTCTCGTTCCCGTAAAGATAGCTTTGTTTGTGTCTAATTGTTTCCAAATAGAAAGAATGCCGCGAGAATTTATAAGAAATCAATTATAACGACTCGCTAGCAAACAGCAACGTTAGTGCATTGTATTCCTAACGAGCGTGTTGGTAAGAAGTACTAGATAACAGAAAGTATAAAACATAGAGAGGACGAAACACAGACGAGTACATTCTTTCAACTCACAACAAAGTTTATTCCAAGGAGGGCGAACGCACGTTCCCTTACGCAGACTTAGGGAAAGGGGGAAAGGGCAGAGGTAGAGGGGGGGGGGGGAGTAAGAGGAAGGAAGGGCAGGTGGGAGAGGCGGCTGGGTGCGTCGACCCGTTGGGGTCGGGCCGCTCACCGAGATCGTCTAATCACCCCGGACAGCTCCTGGCTTAGATAATCTATCTCTCTATCAGAAAGGGCTAACGAGGGGGAAGAGACATTGCCTCCGGAGTTTTTTATCGCAAACGATTCGATAACTTACCTGCCGAACCTCTGAGGATGGCGCCCGAGCACGCGCGTTTGTTTGAACCTTGGCTCATATCCTCCGCATGTGCGGCGATGTGCTGCAATCGGATGCACCGAATCCTCGCTGGGATCGGCGACCTCTCGGAAGTGCTCCCTCAGGCGGTCATTTAGGCACCACCCCGTTTGCCCGATATATTCTCCCCCGCAAGAGAAAGGAATCAAATAGATTTCCCTCTCTCCGGCAAGAGACGTGCAAATTCAAACTGAAGCAGATGTGCCGTCAGGTCAATAATCCTTCCCCTCCAAATCCCTGTCCCAAGAAACATGAAAAGCAGTTCGTCTCTTGCCGGAGTGAGAGAATCTATTCCATTCCTTTCTCTTGCTGGGTAGAATATATCGGGCAAATGGGGCGGTGCCTAAATAATCGCCTGAGGGAGCACTTCCGAGAGGTCGCCGATCCCAGCGAGGATTCGGTGCATCCGATTGCAGTACATCGCCGCACATGCGGAGGATGTGAGCCAAGGTTCAAACAAACGCAGCGTGCTCGGGCGCCATCCTCAGAGGTTCGGCAGGGAAGTTATCGAATCGTTTGCGATAAAAAACTCCGGAGTCAATGTCTCTTCCCCCTCGCTAGCCCTTTCTGATAGAGAGATAGATTATCTAAGCCAGGAGCTGTCCGGGGTGATTAGACGACCTCGGTGAGCGGCCCGACCCCAACGGGTCGACGCACCCAGCCGCCTCTCCGACCTGCCCCTCCTTCCTCTTACTCCCCCCCCCTCCCTCCTCTACCTCAGCCCTTTCCCCCTTTCCCTAAGTCTGCGCAGGGGAACGTGAGTTCGCCCTCCTTGGAATAAACTTTGTTGTGAGTTGATAGAATGTACTCGTCTGTGTTTCGTCCTCTCTATGTTTTATATTTTCTGTTATCTAGTATTAGTGCATTGGTCAAGCGGGATTGTACTTTTTTTTTTTTAATATCGAGCGGTCATTTTAAGCTCCGAAAATACTTTGCCAAAAGAAACTTTTTAGGAGAACGACATACTGAGATGTTCCTGATCACGCTTCAGAAATTTTATACTAGTGGATTTGCTCATATGTTCATATTTAAACTTTTACTTTACTATTTTGCGTTAATTAGGGATGAATCATCGCCAAAGATATATTTATTTGCTGAATAGGACTGCGAAAACTATGCGTTACTTCCGCACAGCTTGTGTTTTTTTTTAATCTTGGCACGACTTAACTGAAACGATCTTTATATTTTACAATAAATTTTATAGTATGTCTTTTGTGACAAAAACATCTTATTGGAGGCATATGTGAATTCAAATGATTTAAAAAGTATTTACGTATTTATTTCCATCAAGACAAGAGAGCGAGAAAAAAAAAGCTGTTATCAGCTTGGCAAGTTGCCCTTACATTTTAGCACTGGACAGGCCAGCAGGGCCGGCTTGCTACAAACAGCGTCTCAACTGAGCTGGAAGAAAGAAATCACTGCCAATGCCAGAGCACGGCTGAGCGGTACTCAAACTTTTTGATATGCTAAAAGCGCTATAAAACAACGAACTAAAACACACATATGACACACGCAGAACACATACGCAACGACACGCTAACCAATCGCTTGCCTCAATGGATACCCATGCGTCTTGTACACGGAACAAATCGGTTGAAAACAGTCGGTCGGTCAGTGACGACCTCTTTCGAGAGCAATGTTGCACATAGTATACTGCTTTCGCATTAGTATTGTTCAAATATTGTTGCTAAACATTCAAAGGAATGTATCACGTACTAAGGAGTAACGGTGCACAGAATAATCATTTACGACAGTCTCTAAAAAACAGCGTTCTCATAGTCCAAGCAGCCAAGCTCTCGCTTCCCCGCATAGCAGATGCAGTTATTACCTGTCGAGAGTTTGAAATAGTAAAGAGCTCTTAAACAGGTACTAACGGTCAGAAAAAGGTAGTAACTACTAGAATAATTAACTTTTTACTACCTATTGCAAGTTTGAGGTAATAAATAATTAATAAAAGGTTGTAACGACCAGAAAATGGCAGTAACTGCTGCAGTTACTAGCTGTATACTACTTTTTCCTTCAAGATTGCCCTGACCACTTTTACGGGTTTATATAATTTTCAGGCATTCGCGGATTCCCAACTTTATAATTTGATGTTGATATTTCAGTGGCGATCGTCTTGTGATGAGATTACCGATGACCACCCAATTTCAGGTATACATTTTTAAGTACAGAAAGACTGGACTGAATAAATATTGTGCATATTTTTTTATTGAAGGTGTCTTCCAGTTTTGTAGGAAAGAAATACGCTCCTACCTATGTCCCCTTTTTGTTTCTTTTGTTTTGTTGTTCGTTATAACGAAAGATAAATAAGAAATAGACAGAGAGTAAAGGGATGCTTTTCATTCTCAATGCCATACGAGGAGTTAACAAAGCTGCCAATGTTTTTGTTTGTTTTTTTGCCATCTTTTCAGGATTAAGATGCTCTTCGAGATGGGACTGGTACAGAAATGAATAGAAGACAGTCTCGGAAACTGGAAGCACTGTGTACAGAAAGGAGGCGGCTCCGAGATGCGGAACATCGGCCTCGATGACGCGGCATCTTGGTTCCTTCTGTGGGCTATAGACGCATTACAGCAGCCGTGCATGGGCGCCGCCATAACTGACCTTCAGTTTTTGTTACCTCTTATTTCATTTTCTTCAATTCGTCATTACCGTAGCAAGCCATGTTATTGCCATCTTAAATTTTATTGTGTCCTTCTTCCCAGCATTGGCCTTTCTGGAGGCTCGTCAACACCCGTCTCAGTGGCTCGGTATCTCCGTAAGACAAGAGAAGGTCAGCAATGGCGGCTGTAATCTGGCGCGTGTGTAAAGCCTCTATAGTCCTCTGCTGTGCCAGCATTGTATTCTTTCTCGAAATATGGTGCGCCGGCTTAGCAAAGCGAAACAAAACGTAGCAAACAACAAATCACCTTCAACTTCCGAAGGTGTTGTTCGGTTAGTTTAGGCTAGTTTAGGTTAGGTTACGTTACGTTAGAAAAAGGAAGGTTAGGTTAGGTTAGGTTAGCTGTAGAAGCCGGCAATATTTCACTTCCCTGACCAGCTGCGAAACGAGACCCCAGAATCTCGCGAATTGTGCGGAGTGGGACATAAGCGCAAATGTAGTACGTTGATACTTGGGTTTGTTCCTTTTAGTTTTTATCAATAGTGGTGTAGGCTGTAGAACAAGTAAAAACACACGTCTGTGTGTCATCATTAACTGAAGTGGACAGTCGTTATGTATAATACAATTGTTATACCATTTTAGATGTTGTAATATTAGTTTAGTTCTCACTGAAGCACCGTAATTTTGCCTCTTGTGCATGTCTGTATTTCATGGTTTTGTCGTCCTCCATTGCACCGCCTTGTTCCGGCTAGGAGGGCCGTCATATGGGGCATAGTGTCAAAATATTTATGTTCATCCTTATACCAGACATACATTTCGGCCTGCTTTATAAGTTATCTGGTATGCAGACTTAGTGTTTTGTTTAAAAACTATTTAATATGTTTTTTTTTTCTGTTTCAGAGAACTTCTACTCTGACGTCGAAAGAATTTATATGCATTTTGCAATAAACTTGTTTGTTCCCCCGTTATGCGTTATGAAGCAATAATTACTGGTTTCATTCGTCATAGCCTTAAACCGTATGTTATTGAGAAATTTAGACAGAAAGCCTTCCTAATATCCATGACTAAACGCATTCCGAGGAACGCGCGAAGAGTCGAGAACGCAAAATTGTTCACAGATTCTCGGAAGGCTTTTCTTTGGAAGGTATTTGAGTTGCCCGTGAAGTATCGGCATATTCGAATCCACATTCTCTTTACAGAGTTGGAACTTCTCTGGTTTTTCGCCTCTCGGCCTATTTATATGCTCTTAAAAATTCACAGGATTTCCCGTCTTTCAGTTATTATTAATTATATGTCGTTGAAGCTTTTTTCTTGCATCGTTACAACGTTTTATTTTTATGTTTTACTTTTGTTCATAAGAGATCCTAATACTATTATTTTATACAATTTTCAAGTTCTTCTTTTATCGTTTTTTCCGTCTGTCATTTTTCTTGACACCCCCTGGGATAACCATCAGGTAATGAGTTATTGAAATAAATAAAAAAAAGTATAAAACGTTAAAAAATATAAATGTAATATCGTATCTCTACACACCGTCGGTTTCTTCCCTATCACCTGCAAAGCAATAAACGTGACACAACAGGCAGTGTGTTTATTTAACCAATTTACAACGATAGCCAGTAACATTGCTGCCTCCATTTCTGGTGTATTAGAGTTTGTGTATGTTCCCTCCAATGCAGCTGCATATGAAACTTTTTTTTTTTTTTTCAGTTTATATTCGGATACGGCTAATATATGCATAAATGTCACAGACACTGTAGGCTAATCTTTCAACTTTTACATTGTAACAGGTTTGACAGGTGTGTTTGAAGGTTAGAATTTCGCGCGCTAGAGAGTGTGCTAGTCGTAATTTATACGACAAAGTTGTATCTTTATTTCCGGCGCCAAGAAATGCATCCTGTCAGAAAAGCCGCTAGGACCTTCACTGAACTAGCATCTGAAATAGTAAAAAAACTTTATTATACCGTTTTAAAAAGGAAGAAAGAGGGGGATGTGTTGGTAGCCTCGAGGGTTGACCAAATTATACAGGCGTTTGTAATAAAACGCATGACTAAACACTTCGAATGACGATTGAGTTGTCCTGAACGCGTCTTTAATAAAAAAATACTAAAGGTGATGGAGCAAGAAAAACATTTGTCATTAGATTTTCATCAAGTCAGCCTTCTCCAATGATCAGGTTGCGAGTAAATATTTGAAGACTAGCCCTGCGAACATTCAATACAAAGGTTCAGTAATTCTTGCTTAAATAATTAGTAGTTCTTGTTTCTGTGTTCTGTACTTTTTGTCCCTCCTTACCTGATGTTTTGTATGACACTGTAAGGTATTGGTAATTCACGAATAAACTCAATAGGCTTTTCTTTCACAATTGTTAATATAAACATTTTAATCTACATGCGCTAATTTTAGCATAAAATGATAATGAAAATATAATAATGGTTCTTAGGATGTTGATGAGCGTGCGTACCAAAGTCCCTTTCCGCAGTTTAAGGGTAACTTCTCCGATTTTTTATAGTCTTCGACTTGGTATAAAATTGTTAGACGCTGTTAATAATTTTCCCAATTGCGGGACAAAATATATTATAAAATATAATATTTCGCCCTGAAATTTTTGCACAGTCATATTACTCCGTCCGCGTCCGATCTGGGAGCAGGCTCTCTACTGGAAACATTGCAAAATTCTTACTTTTCTCTACACGTGTAAGTGTGATGCGCAAAGGCAACCGAGCAACCGGTTTGTTCGCCTTCGTGCCGCTGATCGAGATTATTTTTTTTGCAACTTTGATGTTGCAAGTTTATGTGAAATGGGCAGCCCTCTATGCTTCAAGATGTACCGAATGAACTGTACCAGAATTTTTTTTTTTATTTTCTGGAAAATATGCGCTCTCCGGCAGCAGTGGGGACGATCCATGTCAATGTGATTTTGCGGGAGCCGTCTGCCAAGAGAACTAGTGCCATATGAAACATTCTGACCTGTGCTAGAAATACTTCGCAGCCGTGTGCTTGGAGTTGAGTCTCCTTCTGCAGTTAAAACAACTCCAAGAGTTCAATTGCTGTCTCCAGCCGACTCTGAAACACCAGGACCTCCGTTAAACACGCGCTATTAAAATGTGAAAAAAAAAAAAGAATGCATGTTGTAGCACTAGTCGGCATTTGCCCCAGCCGCATCTGGTGTTCACAAGAGCTTCAGTTGACTTTTTTATTTTATTTTATAAATATTTTAGTAGTGTAGTCTATCAAGCCAGCTTCGGACAGAGGACGAACGTAGCAGCCAGTTCGGCCTACTCTCGGCGTTCCAATCTCAGGGCCAATCTGTCAAAAGCGAGAAATGAATCGTCTAAGCGCAGCTTAAGTATATACATGCTTTATTATTAAAAATAGCGCAAAGACAAGGAAGGAAGACAGCAGGACAGGAAAGAGCGCTACTTACAACTGGTTTTAATAGAGAACGATGAGGAAGAAGTAGAGTAGTAATGTTTTGATTGAAAAGAAAAGAAAAGAAAAAGGAAATTTAAAGGTGAAGAGCATGAAGGAAAATGATATAACAAGGTTGAAAAGACATTTTTTAGGTAAAAAAGGTGAAGGTTGATTGGTTTAGATTGTACATCTGTGTACGTAGTAACAACGACAGCAGTAGCTGCACACAGTCATCCACGACGTCGTTTTCTTCCAGGACACCGATACTTCTGTGATCTGTGATCTTAAGGGTGGAGAGACACTTTTCACGGTGACCTTGCCGCAGTTTTCTGTGCTCGAACCACCGCCGGTCACATTTCTCAGTGAAAGAGTTCGAGGTATTGTATTTCTCTCTTCGATAGGGCCACTGATGGAGCACTGATGCATTGGCCTGCTTTTCTTGTGATCATGTGTGCCTCGCAAATTTCCCTACTTGTTTTTTCGTTTAGACGTTTTAAGATTTTTGTGTTTTTGAATAATGGGGTGCAGTTGCAGTACCGAACATGTACCGCGAGATGTCCTGCGGGTGATGCTTTCAGTGCGAGGTCATGTTCTCTTAATCTAACGTTAATACAACGACCCGACTGCCCGATATAGACTTGGCCACATGATAATGGTATTTCGTAGACCACTCTGCTGTTACATTCAACATACTTGTGCCGGTGATTAACTTGGCATCCTCCCTGTTCTCCTTTCGTGTTGTTTATTTTCGGGCAGAGTTTTTTTAGCTTGTCTGGTGCCGATAGTACTATCTGAACATCGTATTTGGATGCCACCTTCTTGATGTTATGCGATAAGCGATGCAGATATGGCATATGGCAGGACGCTTACTTTTTTCTCTTTGTCTTTGTCGTCTCTTTGAAGTCAGTAGCTTTTCGGCAATTTCAAATAAGATCGAACTTGGAAACCCTGAGCACAATAGTCGTTGGACTTGATTTTCGAAACTCTTCATGGCTGAATGGTGGCATGACTTTTTTAGTGCTGTTGTGAAGCAATTGGAGACGATTGCTCGCTTAATGAGCTTGGAATGCGCCGAATCGTATGGTAGTAGTCTCTTCTTCGAACGTGGCGAATACACCCAACAAGTGTGATCGTCCATAAACGTTAGTCTGATGTCCAAAAACTGGAGTGTGTCATTTTCTGGCGACTCATATGTGAACTTGCGACCTTCGGCTTGTTCTAAGAAGGAAGATCTTATGTGGCAAAGTGTCTGAATCTCATTGTCAACAGGTCTTTCTCTCAGGAGGGCAAGGTAGTCATCTACATAACGAAAAATACGAGTAACATGTGCGCCGGCAATCGTGTTGGCTATGTCCCTGTCACATTTTGCTAGAAAGATGTCTTCCTTCCTTGTCTTTGCGCTATTTTTAATAATAATGTTTAACCAACTAGCCCACCAGATGATACTAATTCAATTATATACATGCCTTTCGACACACTACCCTGTCTCTTAAAATTGAGTTTTATTGAGCAGGTGCTCAGCTCCGATATGCGATAAACCCTCGCCTGTTTCTGGAAGTAGGAGCGAAAGTATGCCTGTGAGCTGGTTTGGATTATTTTGACAATGATGTTGTCTGGTATGCTTGTCAGATGAATTGCGTCTTTTTTTTTTTCTCCCAGAAGAGGGTGTGGAAACGACTTCATTTTATTTTATCGTATATAAATGTTTTATAGCCTAGAAAAAATAGTAAGACTATAAAACATTTAAATGTTCGTAAGAGGGGGCATGCAAATATAACTCTCATGAAGGCTGTACAAACGCAAAAATTCATAAATAAAAAATCTCACATTGAATCGCCCCTTTACCATCTGCACTTGTGGATGAGTGGTTGAACACATTGCCTTCTACTCAACAGCGTTAAAACTAGGGTACAATTTTTCTGATGGTAACATTTGGTTGCCTTATTTTGAAATTTCAGTTTTATGATGGAATCATATACTTCACGCGCTGTTGCATCTCCAACCAACCAACCATCCTTTGATAGATGATAAATAGTGTACTTGCGTAGTTTATATACCTGCCATTGAACCTTGATGATATTTGACACAAGAATAACAGAGTTGTTTTAGTCTTCATTTCAGCCTATATTTATGAACGGAAACTTACCTCAGCCTGAAGTACGCAAATGCGGTTTATTTTACTCTATACAAGATTCCAGTGTTTTCGAGAATCATAGTCCAGATGTTTTATGTCACGTTTGTCGCTTGGAAGGCGAGAAGTTTACTCGCCACAACTTCGAGCGCTGAAGACTGAACCGATCAGAAGCACTTTTTCAAAATGGTCTATAGACGGAATCCTAAATTACCCAAACACTTAGGACCATATGCATGCTACAAGTGTAGTTACCCGTGCTTGCGGATGAAACAGTAACCTTTTCAAATCAAATTCAAAGCAAATGGCACGTTTATACAGGTAAGACGGGTGTGAGCGGCACTTGCACCCGTATTCCGTGCATTCTTTGTGGTGCTTGAGTAATTTGCACACTTGTGCCCGTAGCTTCGAAAATGTAACGGATTACAATAACAAGTTACTAAATTCTAAATTACAATTACAATTCCAGATTACGTTCGCTGAAATTAACCGATTACTTTACTCGTTACGTTACAAATAACTTTCACGTTACTTGATCCGTACGTTTATCAAGAAAACAACAAAAAACATTTTGATGTTTTTTAAAAAAAAAAATATTTTGCAACACTACATTTCATATCTCTTTACGCCTGAATTATAGTAGTCACTGTAAAAATAAAATATTGAATATAGGAGAAAGAATGTAGGTGCACTCCGTTCACCTTTAAGCTGAAAAAGCAGAGCAAGTTGGAACCTTATCCGCCATCCTGTTTACTTACGGCGATCGGGAATGATTCCTTGAATTCTCCAGATAAGACTAGCTGTGTGCACGCTTAATAACAGCCTCTAACTAAGGTAGGAGATTCGGATGTAAAGAACCGATGTATGAAAGCTCCCTTTTAAAACGCCCCTTTCAAACATGGGCGTTGTGCGCCACGCTTGATAGGCCCGTTGCAATATTGTACCTGTAGCTTTGACGCACTTTCAGCTGATGCATGAAAGGTGTTTAGTGTTATGCAGTGCTGAAAAGTGCATGTTGGCGAGCGCTGGTTTTTAAGCTTCCGTAGAGCCGGTGGTCGCACACTCATATTGCTTCAGTACCTTATTATGTTCATTTTGTTAAAAAGTAAGGAGTAATTAAAGTAATTCATTACCAATAACTTTGCAACAGAATTGCATTGAAAATTACTGCCTTAGAAAGGGAACGTGGGTATTACAAAGTTGCTTGAAAAAGTAACCGGGTACAAGTAATCTGTTACTTGTAACCGATTAAATTCGAAGTCTGTCTAATTTGTTAAAACAAGATGTAGTGCGAAACTCTTTGAACTTTCATTGCCAGCATAATTTCTTGCTTGTGAAAGAAGTATAAATTATTTAATCAAACGATTTTAGAGAACTAGCGAGCCATGTCTTAAGCGTACCAAGGTGAAGAACCGGTATTTTCAAAATAAACAAATTACACTCACGTTTTTTTTTTTCATTGTTCAATACGTATATTAAGGTCATATTTTGAGCAGAAACATATTATTAAAAAGGTCATGAAACGATTTTTCAACTTTTTGCTGATTTAGCTTTCTTCCTTACCTAAAAAATAGCGCATTGTAACAACCAGTTCAAAAAGGCGGAAAGGGGGGAGTCCCCTCTTGCTCGGACCCTCGCTTGTGTACCCAGACACCACTATTCTCCTCCCGGAAGATTAGCCCGTCGCTCAAAGCTCGGACAAGGGTTGATTTACCACTCTGCTCAGCTTGAAGCTGACAGTGCTGTGCAGGCTACGTGCTGCTTGGGCCAGCCACTCTTTTACCACGTGATCGCGCTCCCTCGCGCATACCCACGCGCAGAGAATGAGATCACGTGATGAGAGGGAGGGGGCTGATTGGTCAGGTAAGCGCGTAGCTTTCACCGCACTGTAAGCTCAGGGGTGAAGGGAATAATTAAGGTCCGGTGTCGCGTGACGTGTGTTTGGGCCGGGTGACGTGCTTTGGGTACCGCCGATGTATCACAGTGAAAAGGCAGAGAGCTTTCGAAGAGAACAAGGTAAGAAATAGTCCGCTGTGTTTTCAAATTTTTGTACTGAAAGTCAGGCTTTTGACTTTCTACCTTCTTTCTTTTGGCCCACGAAACGATATGCTCTTAGTAAAATTCCAATCTAAATTTATATAAACCAGCCCAAAAATCGTTTCTGGGGTCATTTAATTTCAGATAGCACGAACGCTCCTGTTTGCTCACTGTTAGACGCGAGTAAGGTGAACGCAAGAGTACCTGATTGCCGGCCGTGCGCCAGCTTTCCACCAGTGACGTATGTTTTAATTGCAGAGAAAAATGGGGTACAACTAAGGAAAACAAAATTTGGGATGCGGTAGCGAACAAAATATTACTTTTCTTAGATTAACTAGAGTTAAATAGATGGTTACGATATGACATTTTGAAATCAAGAATACTCCAGTATTCAAATATTGCCTTCGAATGAAGTGCAGATAAAAAATCGAAGGAGTTTCCCTTTAATTAAGCTTACACCGTGACAAGTTTGTGCAACTTTCACACCCTTATTCTCGACTTTCTTCCAAGGCTTCGTCATTTATTTGTAGAAACTCAGATTATTGTAAATGTTCTTTCACACCGCTAAGCTTTTTTCTCTATCCACTGGGTGCCGCTGTTTTGGGGTTTTTGGAAGGTTGACAGATAATGTTTCTCATATGTACCATCGGCGTTCAATGAAATTTGAACAGCGGATCACGTAGCCGTGGACACATGCTATGGCCTCCTGGAGGCCTTTGGAAGCTGATAAATCTGCAAGGTGGAGAGTAGGGCGCTGTTATGCTGTGCGTCCTACTCCGATCTGTTTGACCGTCGCTCAGCAGCAGCAGGATCCAAGCTTCGACTACGCACCTGCCCCACTTGGGACCGGGTCTTCCTTGTTGAATTCGCCACTTACATCATACATTGGCGAGAGAGTTTGAAATCAGGCTTTCTGAAAATATATTATTTTCATGCCCAATCCGCAGTTCCCCATCTAAAAATATTTCGGTTATTTCCTAGAAATTATTTACAGTAGTTAGCAAAAATAAAAATAGGCATTTCTAGTTCCGATAGGTGCTTTTTCGAGTATTAAATTACAATAGAAAGTTTGTAGGGTAAGAAAATATTTTTTTTATGATTTGTCTCCTACAAACCTTAGGCTCGTTGAACTTACGGATGATCCTGTAAACACTGCGGTTCCTTGGGTCTGAGTGGATGGGTGGTACCAGCATTTCTGGATGCAATTGTCTCCACGTTTTCTACAGCGTGGTTGAAATGGATTGAACGCAGTTTAAACTAACCGCGTAAATTGTTTTTTTAGCTTATCGCGGAGGGGATTACTACAGAGGAGCTCGAGGCAGGTGCATCTATATATTTGATAGTATGCATACACAAAACCTCCGGAGTCAAAAGAAATAAAATAAAAACAGGCTCTTTCAATGACAAACAAAATTATGGCAAAGCCTTTTATCTCAAAATCGTCATAAAATTGTTGTGGGCTTTAGGGGCGTTTGCTACGATTAAAATATTTGTAAAATTCAAATAAAATGAAATAGGGTTTCCTATTCTTCACATCATGTTACCCAAAAGAGCGCCACGGTAACACAACATTTTTTTGGCTACATGCAAAGTATAGCAAAACTATGCTTTTTGATATTTCTTGATTTATTCATATGACTAAATGTTTCTACAAATTTATCGAAAGCTTCCACCAACTTCGGACACCTGTGTAGTAAATGTCAGCGCAATAAGTTAAGAAACCGATTTACACAGTCGGTTTAAAATGCGTTCAACCCATTTCGCCAACGCTGTAGGTTGCAAGAAATAAATTAGTGCTACTAAAAAACCTAGGCACAAGACACAGTTAAATGCTGCAAATCAGTATTAATAACAGGTCATGAGTTGTTCACTTGTCAAAGACGCTCTCACCATTACACAAATTAAATATATCGAACTTAGTTTTATTTTAATTGAAAATATCGCACGATATTTTTGCTGTTGAAGTCGTGAAACTAATATAAAAGTGTAACTCATTCAGAGCGGTAAGTTTTTTTCAATGCAGTTCAACTGCTCCGGTTTAAATATATACATCTTAATGAGGATTAAATCTTGCTAGCATGGACGGGAAAGATGTCCGAGAAATGGTGCCGTACTCCGTCGGCTTTTTCGCTCCATAGATTGCGGATTTCTCCCGTAAGATCTTCAATAAACTCTTAACGCTGCTCCTTCGGCCCCAATGAATCCACTGGATTCCATCTTGCCTGGCCTTTTAAAGAAAAACAAACAAAACAAATGTATTCTAATCAGGCGGATACAGTTGGGGTGCACATCACATGGAGGCTGTTTAGACGACCCCAGCAAGAATAATTGAAGCCTCCACACTAAAATTGGGGCGTCATCACTGTGAGAACAGGCAAATGTACAGATTGGACACAAGCACTGCCTCAGCTTTCGGCTGAGCCTCATCCAATAAACGTGTTGAAGGATACTCCGCATCGGGCTCGGCATCCGTAGGCCTCGTCCAGTATCGAAGCGATCCTTGTGGCCAGATACCCCGCGAATCATTTTGGGTGCTTGTTGGCCCCTAAGTTTCAATCTTTATTTGCCAACCTCCCTTTAGGACACACCGTCATGACGAAATAGAGTATTAGCCTTTTCGACTTTGGCACTTTCTATTCTTTAAATTTTTAATACTGCAAGTGTTCCCGCCAATGAGGATGGAATGCTCAGGCACTTTCTGTTTTCGGAAACAAGACGTGCCGATGTTTTTTCACACTTAAAGTTTGGACGACGACGGCACATGGAAAAAGTATACTGGGCCAGTTATCCTGCTCCATCATCTTCCTAATATCATAGGCTTTTTAAATTATCTGTGAGCAGGGAGGGTCATGTGCACTTTAGAGTGGTAGCCATTCAGTCTGAAAGGTAGCTTACGCGGCTGACCTTACTCGTAATCCTCACCTAGCCTAGTCAGGAACTTACGGCCGGTGATGATACCTATTTCAACGAGTGCTCTCTCGAAGAGGAAAGGGTGCAATGCAAAAAAAAAGCACTCCGTTTGTTTACATGAAGTTCCGAGATACACTTCATCGTGAACGACCGAAAACATGGCACCCCTCTCCATGACCAACCAGGTCCCACAACGCAATGTACGCAGTGTTGCTTGCAAAGATTTTTTAAGTAGCCTATTGCTGAGTTGGTGCAATCCAACAGTGATGACTCTTCATGACGAAAGAGGATGGCATTCGCAAGACTTCGTTATTCTATACTTCATTTCAGCGTAAGTCCATACGCCACCGACGCTACGAGGTAATGGGACCAATCAATCAGCGTCAAAACCACAAGTAACTAGGTATTTTTTGTTTATGATTTGGTTCAGCGATAGAAGAAAACGTAGAAAAGCATGAAGACGACTATGATAGTCCGCTTTTGATGCTCTCTGTCTGGTCCCATCAGCTCATAGCTTCTGCTACGTCTAAACTTAAAGAGCCACTGAAAAGAAAAAAAAAATGTATTTTAACACTTTGGTAGGGCCACGCGTGTCAAAAAAAAGAAAATTACGCCAAAAAAAGTTTTTTTTTAGAGCAATATTGACGGAGCGAGACGCGATTTAGTCGGTAGTCACCTCCTTTCTACTTGATTTCTATGTCGGCATTTCGGGCGCGTAAGGAGAGATGGATCGGCTTCGCCTTCACGTTGAGGTAGAAAGATCTAGTTACCATCTCGTTGAGCCAGCGACCATTCCGTAGTGTCATGGACTTTGCGGGCAGAGTTTCAAATAAATCTCTCGCCGCCAATATTGCTCTAAATTTATTTTTTGGCACGCGTGTCCCAACCAGACTGTTTAAAATACTTTTTTTTTTCTGGGGTCCTTTAATGTGAAGCGAAGTATAGTTCCTGCTGGTTTTGAGCTGAGCTTGGCGTCCATTTTTTCGGCGTTTCTGTAAGTTTGAAAGTCTTGCAAAATTTTGATATATTTAGGGGGCTGGTGTCCTGTTGAAAGTATCCGAAAACGTTTCCCCACTAACTTTAACTAAAAAATTAATTGGTAAAATTAAAAAAAAAAAAATTAAAAGATGAATAGTTATTTCTCTGAATCTTTTGGTGGAGAAACGCCCATTTCCCGCTACATATATCAAGGAAGCGCTTCCGGTTAAACTTTGCGGCCAACAATTTATGTTTTTATTTTTTTCACCCATCAATTTTGCCGCTAAATCTAGTTGGGAAATGGTTCCTGCTAGATTTAAAGGCATATGCCTTAAAGGTACCATTTTACACATTTGAGTTGAACTTCGGCGTTACAGCTATACGTTACGCCTTCGCGTTGATCACTCGATATGCATGTTCTCGTAAAATGTTATTATGAATACCTAGTCTTTTACATTTTTCTGTTTGAGAGAGTTTGGTTTCGCTGAAGATACTTGATATTGTTGCGAGATTAATATAAAGCAAATATTAGGACAATATAAGTTTGAGATGTAATGCAAAGTATAAAGTTGTGGCGTAGGGGTAACTAGTACTTTACGCGAAGTAGTTAGTGATAATAAAGGTAGCGACTTACAGGAACACCACGTTCATTGCGAAGGATATGTAATTCGAATGTTGAGCTGAATATCTCATGGCATATGCGAGGTTTTGAACACTAAACGCTATCATGGCTGATTTACCGAGAGGCTCCACTTAACTCCTTCCTGCGATTTTACGAAGGCGTCGTTGTGAATACACCTAAAGTAAATATAGGTTTCTTTAAAAAAAATCACCAACCATCAGATGTTGCCCAAGAAATGTTTTCTTTTATATAATGATCATTGACGTCTATTGTGGATGAGGTGTAAGGAACATTGCCTTGCGATATAGTGACCATTGAATTGTAGAGTGGTCGAAGAGCATTGCGATGATATAACGACAAACTAAATACAAATTAGTGCTTCCGGGTAGGGAACGCCATGTACAAAGCTGAGAACCTCGCATGTGTGAAGCTCAAAACTTGAAGTCTTGAGGACGTTTAGCATGTATAATACAAGACTATTTTTGTCCTCAATGTCCCGACTTGCTGGTGTCATGTCTTCAATAACCTCTAATATTAAAATCATAATTAAGTTGAATGCGTTCGTTAGCGAAATGAAGAACAAGTGTCAAATTGATTAATAATCTTTGGATAACAAATTTCAATTTTGTTAAGATACACTTGTCTTCTAGGACCTCTTTTAATCATAAGCAAACACGCATTAGTTATATGTTCAACGCTAATTCAAGACAATTCTCTACGAAATTGTGCCTTTAAAAATAATGGAATGTGTCATTAACCGACAGCTAATTGTTGTCTAACCTTGTGGGGCGCTCGGCCCGCCACACGGCGGCCAACCGGCGACTAGCGGGGGGGCGGCTCCCGGTGACCGACGGGCTTAAAAGGGATGGCCGGTGCTGCCGAGGGCAGAGTTGCCCTGGGGAGTTGCGGCCCTGAGTGTTGGCCGGATCTAGATTTCTGAAGAGCATGGTAATAAACCCTCATTGACCACAAGGAACGAGTCGTCTGGTTGATCACCTGCGGCGGACGGCGGAAGTCGAACGCCACAACCTTGAAGTCGCGAATTACACATACCCACGCTCTACATCAAGATGCCTTCATACTGCCCATAAAGAGCACTCCAGATGACTTTGTGTTGTATGAACACTGTGGTATCACCATTTTTGACCAGCTCGTGATCCAGGCTAATAAAATATAGGGCATTCCTCAATAGACAATTTGATAAATCCCCCAAGCACCAAGTCCCACACCCGAGGAATCACGGGAACGGCGCTGATGTTCCTAGTTATTGGTAATTTGGATATTTGAACAACTCAAAATTGTGCTTATGCACTTTTGAGTTAAGTCCGGAGTCATGCTGAATAAGAGTTGTAAAAATTGCAGAGACCTGTCATGTCACTTTTGCAATTTCTATTCAAGGCCAAAGCTTCTCACACTCTGCATGCAATCCACCCTTCAATCTGGCGGAGCTGCAAAAATTTCTTACAAGCTTATTATCCTCGTGACTGATGTTTAGCAGGAAGTGCTTAAAAAACCAAGAATTGACTAAAAACAAAAACAGGATTTAGATTGGAGCCAGCAGGGCTGTTTATAACAGTTTTGGTGTTCTTAAGTTAATATCAGCGACTTTCAACCTGTACGAGTATGTTAATATTGTTAGTTATTTCTGTAACTGAGCCAGGTAGAAGGGATGTTTAAAATCACAAAATCAAAAACGCTGACATTCAGGAGATTGTCAGCGTCATCTGTATGGCGACGTCACGTTCGGGCTGCTGTGCGCTGTGCGACATGCAGCAGCCAAGCTACTATTTTTCAGAAGTGGGGTAAGCTGTTCTTTTCTTATTTTTTTTGCGTCGTACATTTACTGTGCATGTAGGAAATATAAGTGCGTTTTCATAAAACTGGTGGATAATAAGTGAATTCCAAGGTCTGCGTAATCGAAGAAAATAATGCGTTCGCTACCGGCCACTGGGTGCCGGTCACGGTAGCGCCGGTGCAAGCGTGCAGCGTGGCTGCATTGCATGATTGTCACGGATGAAGGTGACGAGAAGATAAATAATGAACTGAAAATGAAAGGTTGAATAAGCGGATTTGTGCTACAAAAAATTTAAAATAAGTATAAACGCGAAACTTCTAGAAGTCGTTGCCGAGCGTTGCTTGCTCAGCCCCGCGAGCAGGATTATTCCCCCTTTAAAAGCGCATTGTCCCAATGCAATACAAAAGGACAAAAGGAAAACATAAACGGTTAAAAAAACGAGTGAGGCGAAATAAACATGCAGCATCCCAGTTCGGGCGAGCATAGAACGGCTTGAGTCGAACGACGTGGACCACTTTGGGTCGTGGCTAGCAGCGTCCTAATGTTCGGGTTCCACCGGAGAGCACCCTGTAGCTTAAGGCTCCAAGGCGGCAATGTATTTGTTTTTTTTTTGTAAAGTCAGAAGTAGCGTTTTAATAGTTTTTCGCTAAGGCCGCGGTGGCGAATGGGCGGCCACACCCACACCCTGTCTCCTGGCTGGAACTCCACGTCGCGGCGACGGAGGCTCTACCGGCCAGCGTCCATGCGTTGTTGGCCCTTTATCCGAAGGCGGGCTAGCCGGCGTAACTCCTCTGCCCGTTGGGTGACCAGCTGGGCGTTGTCGGTGCCTTCATCCGTCAGGTCGTGGGGCAGCGTGGCGTCGAGAATGGTTGTCACCTTTCTGCCATGCACCAGCTGAAAGGATATAATCCCAGTGGCTTCTTGAGCCGCCGTGTTTTACGCAAACATAACATAGTAACGTAAAACACCTCATCCCGACAACACTTGTATTACACGTCCACGTACATCGAGATGATGTCGGCGATGGTTTTGTTTAATCGCTCCGTTAGCCCGTTAGTCTGCGGGTGGTATGCCGTGGTTTGACGGTGGTTGGTGTGACTCAGGCGGAGTATCTCCTGTGTGAGTTGCGCCATGAACGCTGAGCCTTGGTCACTTGGTCAGTAACCAGATCTGGAAAGTGCCGTGTCGGAGGGCGATGGACTAGACAAGAACTCCGTCACTTCTGCAGCGGTTCCCGACGGGACTGCTTTTGTCCCGGCGTTCCGGGTGAAATAAATAGTTGCCACGATTATTCAACGGTTTTTGCGGCGTCGATGGCGGGAAATATCCAAGCAGATCCTTTCCTATCTGCTGGGACGGGGCAGTTGGGGGCGCGGTCGGTGCAGGAGGCCTATCGGTTCGTCGGCGGTTTCTTCCGCCGCTGGCATTCGTGGTATGATTTTGTGTAGAGGTGTACAGTTTTCGGGAGCTTGGGCTAGTTTTACATCTCTCGAATCCTTGTGAGAGTCTCGCTGTAGCCAAGGTGACCAGATATGGGGTCGACGTGGCAGGCTTGGAAGATCTCTTCTCGAAGGCTAGTAGGCGATTGGTTGCTCACCGTCGGCTTCGTCGACAGGTGGGTCTTCTCCGGCAGTAGAGAGAATTCTGGGGGGAGCGTTGAACACGGCGGCTTCCTCGGGTCTCGGTAGTCGCCACGGGCGGACTTCTTAAACCAGGGACGGGGCTTGCGCTGCGAGGCTCCGGGAGGAGGGGGGGGGGGGGGAGAGGGAGTACGCTTCCTAGGCCGCGGTACCCCGCAACTCCACCAGAAATGTCACGAATGAAGGCGACGAGACGATAAACAATGAACTGAAATAAAAGGTTTTAATAGGCGAACTTGTGCCAAAGAAAAGAAAAAAAACAAGCGTCGAGACAAGAAAAAAGCAGGCGGTGATTTGGCGGCGTAAAAGCAAGCGAGAGCGAGACTCACTCGACAAGGTCCTGCGCAGTTCGTTATACGAGGGTTGACTGTTAAATAAAGTTCCCAAGGAGCTGCAGTCACGACGAACGCTGTTACGCGGGATCCGGCGACACTGGCGTGTAGGTTGGTTCCCCCTCTCCCAGTCCCCGCCCCGGGGAGCTGTCTGCGGCGCTCAGTCTTGGCTTGGCTGCCGCAATAGTCCGTTGCAACGTAAGAACGAAGCGCGATGGTAAGATGGGCCGGGGAGAAGGAAGCAGACGGAACGCTGGAGAAGAGAGGGGGAAACCTCCTTCTCTCTTTAGCGTTCCGCCTGCTTCCTCGTCCCCGGCCCGTCTTACCCTCGCCCGTCGTTCTTAGGTTGCAACGGACTATAGAGATGGAGCTCCCACTCGATTCTCCCGCCAGGTGCGAATTACGCTCTGTGATTCGCTTTCTCTGTGCAAAAAGCGCTGCGCCGGTAGGCATTCTCTCCCAACTGTGTGAAGTCTACGGAGAAAAGTGTATAAGCATACAACACGTGCGCAAATGGTGCAGAGAATTCAAAGACGGACGAAGAGACGTCCATGACGAACAGCGCTCTGGACGGCCATCGGTTTCGGATGAAACGATTGCGAAAGTGGAAGAAACAATGCTGAAAGATCGAAGGGTGACGGTTAGGAAGCTCTGCGAGATGATCCCTGATGTCAGCAAGACCTGCATTGACAAAATTGTGACAGACCATTTAGGGTATACCAAGGTTTGTGCAAGGTGGGTCCCAAGAATACGGACGGAAGACCACAAACGGCGATGTGTTGAAGCGGCCCGCGAATTTCTTCAGGACTACGAAACCAATGGCGAGGAATTCGCGGAATCTATTGTCACTGGGGGCGAGACCTGGGTCCACTACACGACACCGGAATCGAAACAACATTCCCATCAGTGGAAACATCCAGAGTCGCCGAAGCCGCGGAAGTTCAGACAAACACTGTCTGCCGGCAAAGGGATGGCGAGCGTCTTTTGGGACAGGAAGGGGTATTTTGTTGTGCGAATTCATGTCTGCCGGTACAACAATCAATGCGGACCGCTACTGAGAGACGTTGAAGAACCTTCGCCGCGCGATTCGAAACAAGAGGAGAGGCGGGCTCACGAAGGGAGTGCGTTTCCATGAGCACAACGCTCGTCCGCACATCGCTCGTGTAACAAACGATCTCATCAACAAATTTGGATGGGATACTGTCACACATCCGCCCTACACCCCAGACATAACCCCAAGTGACTACCATCTCTCCTTGAATTGAAGAAACACCTGGGAGGGACGCATTTCAGAACCGGGGAGTAGCTGAAAGAAGAGGTTTTAAGGCTACGTTCACGGCGCAGCGGGAGAGTTTTACGATTCAGGCGTAAAAAAGATGGCACACCGCATGCAAAAATGCATTGTTCTCAAAAGCGATTATGTAGAAAAATAGGAGAATGTCTAAGCTTTCTAAAAATGTATTATTCAATGCCAATAAACACGTTTTTTATAGTGAAAAATCAATGAGAACCTTATTTACACGGACAGCTTTCGAATATAGTGTGAGCCGGAATCTCGAAACTGCGGTCCAGAAGGTTCGAGCGCCGAGCGTTTGGGGTGAGAATGATAAGGCAGGGACAGGGACAGGGAAATTGGACGAAAATCTGGATGGTCCGTCCAGAGTAAGAATAAACACGAACTTTTTATAAGTCCATGGGAATGCGTCGATTGCTCGTCCCTGCACGTGGCAATATTAAAGCTTCTTGAACGCGGAAATAATGATCGGTTGTGTTCATAACAGAAGGAAGTCATGCTGTAGCATTATGCGATTGTGCTTGTTGAATTTCACACGCTTTACGGTTGATTTAGATGCATGCTCTCGGACACGTTTACTATGCACAAGAGATTGAGTGGTGGGACAGTTAGCTATAAACCTAGATTGATTTAGTAACGGTGGGAGATCTTGCATGTCTGATTTTGTAGAACGCTTATTCTCTTCTCAGGACACGATCGTTTTTGAGCCGGTTCACGGTGGGAAGTATTTCTAATTACTACTTTACAAAACGAAGAGAATTTCTAGGAGAATAGCTAGCGCAGAAATGTTACGTCGTAGCCCAGTGTATCTTGACCCTTGAGCTAACCCGCATGCCGCCTGCTAAAGAAAGCTGGTCATGCCTTTAATGTCGGTCTTAGCGGAGTACGCGGCTTCACTTGATGTAATATTTTTTATTGTGTTTTGTTGATTTTGACTGACCCACAAATCGCTAGTCATCTCCTTAGTGGTGCACCTATCAATTTCAGATGTTATACAAATGGTTCGGACACGATAAAAAAAAAAAAACGGAGAGTTAGGACGAAGCTATGTTATCAACAGATTTTTCTAAATTTATGTTGTTGATCAAAAATTTTCGACTAAATATCCCACAAGTGTGCTGTGCATGATTATATGTCAATTGAAGGCTTGACATGGTTGCTGAGTGATATAGACTAGAAATATAAAACAAAGTCTACAAGAGGTGCGAGGAACGCGCAAGTAGACGTGACATAGTAGCGTTGCGAATCAAATATGCATTTTACGATCTCATACAGAAACATCCGTCTACGGCTGTGATTATATTACATACCAATTAAAGCGATAACAGTCGTTTATATTAATTTCATTTTTGTCAAGAGTTTCCCTTTAATAAAAAATTCACTTGAGCAATAATTTGTAAAGCAGTCAAAGACAGAATATTCGTTTTAATGCGTCTTTCTCTTCTACAATAGACATTTCGACACTCATTGAGATAATTATTTTGCATTTCTTCAGACACTTTGCTTTTAACGACAATCTAGCAGCAGTCATTGAGAGTGATTGCAAGTGAAGGACGAACAAAGATTGAGAATCGTCTTCGTAGATTTTGGGCAAGGTGTTGAAGTGATGATATCGATCAATCGTTTTTCTTGTAGACATTCTTTTTGGCATGAACAACAAACGTGTCCATATGATACTGTTGATCAGTGGGATCCTTTTCGGTCCAAAACGTCCTAAGAACTTCCTCCAGGTCATTCATAAATTGTAGTCGTCGGTCCTCTGATAAAAACGGCAACATGGGACTTACTGCGGATCTGATTCCTGTAAATAAAATCATAATGTAACGGTTATTTTAAATGATGTATTGAGGCAAGCATCATATAATTTACAAAAAAGACTTGAGCAAAAACA
This sequence comes from Ixodes persulcatus, assembly GCA_013358835.2. NCBI lineage: Eukaryota > Metazoa > Arthropoda > Arachnida > Ixodida > Ixodidae > Ixodes > Ixodes persulcatus. The sequence goes on from JABSTQ010009449.1 coordinate 890,526, forward strand.
AAACGTAGTAGACAATGTTTTTTTTTTCTTGCTTTATGTATCTTCGTTTTCTCTTAGCGTCTGGAGAACGTTAAATTATCCGCTTACACCTATGTAATCCCTGATGCTGCTACTCACGGATAACGTGTATGTAGTAAAAACGTTAGGCGACTCCGATGCCTCGGATGGAATGTGTTTAATTACGCGCGCTCGCGACCACGCCAGCGTTTGTGCATGCCGATGGTGCTGCCAGCTAAAAAAATAAAATAAAAAACAACGAAGTGTCTAGCACGGGGCCCCTACAGGGCTCCCCCCCTAGCAACATGGAGCAAAGTGTGTCGCTCATGGGGCAGAGTCAGATGTTCCACGAGACACGCTTAGTGACGGGTGGCGAGTTCGTAGGCGCGTGGAAGTTTGTTTGCTGAGTGATCGGAGTCGGAGGTACAGGATTATCATCCAGGAAGGCTGGCTTTATGCGGTCCATGGCAACGACCTCTGTTCGGCCGTGCAAATCGAGGGTCATCGCGTTTGCCGTACGGTCAATAACCTTGAATGGCCCGTCGTAAGGCGGTGTCAAACTCCTCTTGAGGCCCTCCTTTAGCAGGAAAACGTGCGTGCATGTTGTTAGATCTTGGCTTACAAAAACTCGCCGGGAGCTTGGCAGGCGAGGTGGTGTTGGTTGTAGCCGTTGGAAGATCTCCCTCAAGTTTTCTAAGTATGTCTGAGATGGGAGTGATGCAGAAGTTTTGGGTGCTTCGAAGAATTCTCCGGGTAAACGAAGTGGTGCACCATACACCAATTCTTCGGAGGTGCAGTTCAGGTCTTGTTTGTATGTGGACCGGATACCGAGCAGGACAAGTGGCGAATGGTCCACCCAGTGAAGGCGTCCGTCTCGTGCCGTGATAGCCGCTTTGAGCTGCCGGTGTAAGCGTTCCACCATGCCATTAGCCGACGGGTGGTATGCGGCGGTGTGGATGTGGCGGGCCCCGAGCAGGTCAGTTAGGGCAGCAAACAAGGAGCTCTGGAACTGGCGTCCCCTGTCTGTCGTTACTGTTGATGGGCAACCGAAGCGAGAAACCCACGTCCATACAAATGTTCTTGCGACGGTCTCAGCTGAGATGTCGGCCAGTGGAACTGCTTCGGGCCACCTAGTGTACCGATCAACAGCTGTTAAAATGCATCTGTGATGGGAGAGGGCCTACGATGTCGATGTGCACGAGGTCGAATCGTGCATCTGGAGCTGGGAACGGTTTGAAGGGTGTTATGGTATGCTTGTTCACTTTTGAGCTCTGGCACTGTAGACACGTCTTTGCCCAACTGCGCACATCTGCGTTCATTTTTGGCCACACATAGCGTGCTGTGATCAGTCGCTATGTATTTCGGATACCTGGATGGCTGATGGTGTGCAGTCGGTCGAAAACCTGGCGTCTCAGGGCCAACGGAACGAAAGGTCGTGCTGCTCCCGTAGACATGTCACATGTTATGGTGGTTGACGAGTTCGGAAGATGTATGTCCTTGAGTACAAGTGAGGTCGTTGCATTTCGCAGATCTTGTAACTCTGAATCTACCTGTTGTGCTGCAGCTAGAGTGTGGAGGTCCACAGAGGTAGAAGTAGAAGACAAGGCAACAATGCGAGAAAGCGCATCGGCTGCGTTGTTGTCGTGGCCCTTGACATGTCGAAGGTCGGCGGTAAACTCGGAGATGAAGGCAAGATGTCTTATCTCACGCGCCGAGTAGGTGGTGTGGTTGCCCCGAAAGGCGTATGTCAGGGGCTTGTGATCTGTGAGTACATGAAACGGTCGTCCTTCTAGGAAGTAGCGGAAATGTTTGAGAGCCAAATAAATTGCAAGCAACTCACGCCCAAAAGTGCTATAGCGCGTTTCCGCGGGCTTCAGTTTTTGTGAATAAAAACCAAGCGGTTTCCAGACTCCGTCTAACTCCTGTTGCAGCACAGCTCCTACAGCTGTGTCGGAGGCGTCGGTGAGGAGTCGAGTGGGTGCATCAGGAAGTGGGTGGAGAAGAAGTGTTGCGTTGGCTAAGGCCTCTTTCACTGTGGAAAAGGCTGGCGCAACCTCTTCGCTCCATGGCACTTCCGATGAAGGTCCTTTCTTTGTCTTCAGAAGGTCTGTCATTGGTTTAAGAATTTTTGCGCACTGTGGTATGAATCTGCGATGGAAATTAACCAGACCCAGGAATTCTCGGAGCTTGCGCAGAGATGCTGGTCGCGGGAACTCGCGAATCACCTTTACCTTGTCCTCCAGCGGCTGGATTCCTAGCTGGGTGATGCGATGGCCAAGGAATTCTAAGCTATCCACTCCGAAGACGCACTTAGTAGGGTTAAGGACAAGGCCGAATTCCTGTAGCCGGTCAAATAAAACACTGAGGTGTTGCTCGTGCTCGTCTGGTGCGGCACTAGCTACAAGCAGGTCGTCCAGGTTAGCGAAAACAAAAGACAGACCTCGCGTGACCTCGTCAATGAATCGCTGGAACGTCTGAGCTGCGTTTCGCAAACCGAAGGGCATACGGACGTACTAAAACAGTCCGAACGGTGTAGTAATGGCCGTTTTCACTATGTCTGCCGGTTCCACAGGAATTTGGTGATACGCTTTTACCAAGTCGATTTTGCTGTAGATGGATGTACCTGTTAGATTTTCTGAGAAGCTCTGGATATGCGGCAGGGGGTAGCGATCGGGAACTGTGCAGGCGTTTAGCGCTCTATAGTCTCCGCACGGTCGCCAGTCGTTGGGGTCTTTTTTAGGGACCATGTGCAGAGGTGATGCCCAATTGCTCGCTGAGGGTCGTACGACGCCTAGCTGCAACATATGGTCAAACTCACGACGTGCGATGGCAAGGCGCTCGCTGGCAAGCCGACGAGGGCGTGCGGAGACGGGTGGGCCGGTAGTTATGATGTGGTGCGTGACTCCGTGCTTGGCAGGGAGTTCAAGGTTGTTGGGTCTTGTGAGTGTAGGGTATTCAGTGAGGATGGCTTCATAGCGCGATGTGGCTGGATGTGGTTGCCGCGAAGTCACCGTGAAGTTCGAAAGGATGCCTTGCACTGACAATGATGTTGTCGAATCCGTGAGTCGCCGGGCTTGAAGGTTCACACACAGACCAAAACGTGAGAGGAAGTCTGCTCCTAATATTGGTTGTCGCAAGTCAGCTACGATGAAAACCCATCGAAATGTTCGACGCAGTCCGATTTCGATGGTGAGGGATCGTTGCCCGTACGTCTTGATCGCAGAGCTGTTGACGGCACGCAGGGGAGGTGAAGGCGCCTGCTGCTGGAGGCGGTCGTTGCGTGACGCTGGTAAGATGCTGACTTCAGCTCCAGTGTCAACAAGGAAACGGTGCCCTGCGATTCGGTCGACGACAAAGAACAAGCGGCTTGTTGTGTGGCCTTGGTCACCCGCCGCTGCTAGTGATGGGCCTCGGCGTTTCCCGACCACGAGCAAGGTCTCGTGCACCGTGTGGCTCGCTCACCGAAGCGGCGATGGTACCAGCAGTTCTAGTCAGAACGCGAATCTCATGGGGACGCAGACCTGTAACGGGAGGGAGTGCGTAGCGGGGATCGCGACAGTCGCGCTGGAGTTGTTTGGGATTGACCCATGGCAGCAATGGCGTTCGTGGGCTGCTCCAGTTTGGTTTCTATGTTCAAAGCCCTTGCTTCCCAGGCTGTTGGTTCCGGTGTTGCGATACCACTCACGGTCTGCGAGGAATATTCCCCGGTGCGGTCGGCAAGCACTGCCAGGCGGTCTAGGGGCATGTCGTCCGCAGCGGCCAGGATCATGCGCATGCCTTGAGGAAGCTTCTGGAGGAACAGCTCCCGCAGTATGGAACCTTGTCCGTCTGAAGCTTGCGGTCCCAAGAGCTGCTTCATCCGGTGTAGAAGTTGCGTTGGGCGACGATCGCCCAGTTCTTCAGCGGTGAGGAGTTGTTGGATGCGGGAGCTCTCCGATGTCATTGTCCTGGCGAGAAGTATTGTCTTCAGATGGTCGTAGGCATCTTCTCGTGGCGGTAGGGCCAACACGTCGTCGAGCTGGTCTGCCACCTCCGCTGGTAAAGAGGCGACGACATGGTAGTAGCGCGCCATTTGCGTTGTGATCCTTCTCAGGTGAAAACGGGCCTCGACCTGGGTAAACCAGACTTGCGGGTTCTTAGGCCAGAACGTTGGTAGACGAACCTCGATCGCAGCGAGAGCGGAGTCACCAGAGGTTGCTGTCACGTCACCGTCGGAAGAAGCGTTGCCTTGATCCATGTTTACCTTGGATCCGGCGTCCGAGGTGTGAAAGTGACGCTGTTCAAGATTCCGGGTCACCAGTTTGTAGAAAAAACGTTAGGCGACTCCGATGTCTCGGATGGAATGTGTTTAATCACGCGCGCTCGCGACCACGCCAGCGTTTGTGCATGCCGATGGTGCTGCCAGCTAAAAGAAAAGAAAATAAAAAACAACGAAGTGTCTAGCACGGGGCCCCTACAGTGTACACTAATCCTTCCTCCCCCCCTAAACAAAAACTACTGCAGTTGTGATACCAAGTTCTAAAAGAAAGGAACAGCACAGTTGTACTAAGGCCTGTGTACAGTAGCTATATACAAGACCCGTTAGTAATGCGTTACTTGTACTTAACTTTTTTTTTGTTAACGATTAACGACGTATACTTGGTAACAGGTTGAGTTTAACACAAACACCTGGAATCTCTTTCGACTACAGCAAACTGAACACTGGGGGACGGCCCTACCTCCACTATAGCAGAGATAACTCTGGCTGCAGTGGAGGTCGCCTTCTCTGCTATAGTGGACAGAGGTTGGATAAGATCCCACTCCACTCTTAAACTCTCACCGACTATAGTCTGTCAGTATAGCCATAGTAATTCCTGAATGAGCGCGTTATAAGACAAAGATTTAGGAACGACGACACAAAGTATAAGCATATATTGCTTAATGAAAACGACATATCGAAATCGCGAAAATATTGTGCGTTACGTTTAAGGTGCCATAACGCCGTCCTTTTAAATCGCAGGAAGGAGTGACGTGCTCAGTTACGTTTTATGTGAGCAGGCAGGAAAGGTATTTAGCTACATCGTTTCTGTAGCAGGTACATGCCTCCTACGTACATAGATATCAGGATATGGAGTAGCTCAACCCAGCGAAAACTGAAGTGTGCACGTGCCATAACATGAGCCATGAGCCTTTAGTGCTCTCGAAGCACGAACGTGAACGAGACGCCCTTTGCTCATCCCAAAACTTTATGCGTGTGAATTCTACATACATATGACCAATAGTGTCAGCAGATTGTTTTATGAGGCCCCATCCTGATCCGTGCGCGTGCTTCAAAGTATGCTTAAAGAGAAGCTGCGGTCAATATTTTAGAATTTAGGATTACGACAGTTTTCAGCTGATTAAGTGTCCCTGAATGGCAAGGTATAATGGTTTTTCGCTATTGTATGTAGTTTAAAAATATCACAGCTCAAAATTTGGTTTCGTACGTCGACGGCAGAACCGAAACTATCTCCTAGAGAGGGATGACACCACTGATGATCAGCTGTATGGAGGCTACGTGACGTCACCGTGGTGCTGAGGTACGCTGTACAACGTGCGGAATTAGCCGCAGCACCACCGCGACGTGACGTCAAAGGGAGTGCTGCGCTACGCGTCGCTCAGTGTTGCTCGACTAAAAGCTGGCCCGCTTAGCCGCCCGCTGAAGAGCATCTTGTCGCGTCTTTGAAAGCGGTTTTAGGGGAGTACGGGACTTGACTTTGAGGTTACATTTCGGCGGTGATCATATTTCGTGTCACCAGAACGATACCAGTCATTTATTTTCGTTTCATTTTCTACCAGAGTTGCTCTCTAAGGCGTCTTCATATATTTACAAGTTGAGGACGACCAACTGCTTTACCGTATCTATTACGTCTGCTTACAACGAGATAAAAATACGGGTCGCTATGACACCGCGGATTGCTCATTGCGTCCAATGGAAGACCGAGCAACAACGCACCGCCGCAACGCCGCAAAAGCAAGTGTGTCATCCTGCCTTTATTAAGGTTTAGCATAGAGTTGCAGAATATCTGTTTGCTTAAAAATGAAGCCAGCTTTGTTTGGTACGTGATTCTACTGACCGAGGAAATATATTACAAACGTTAAGTCTAAACCGGCTTGAACAATAAATATAGTAGGATCCTCGCGCATGTCGAAACATCAGGTCATATACTCTTTGCATGGAATGTTTTAAAATAATTTTATGAGGAAACACGGCCGAATTGGGTAACTACACAAGGCTTGCACCGTGTAGTGATCATTATGATAGATTTGCTGCTGAGCGCGTGCATTCTGCAGAATACATGTCTACCCACCTAATTTTGTAAGTTTTGATGACGTTGCGAGTGAATTAGATATATTAAATGTTTGTGTATCAAGACGCTTCAGTTGTGACTATATCTAACTTTTAAAAGCCGCGCCGTTCAACATATTTTTTTTTAAACCTCCCAAACGAATTCTTGCTTAATGTTACAAACATGCATCGAGGTTCATTGTTATGTACAGCGGACACAAAACAATTAATACAGGTGATAGATGACCGAAGCAGGAAAATCGCGACACGAGGCGCTGCGTTGTCAGGAATGTCCCAAAATATCGATAGCTCAAGTGGTTAGGGCCGTTTTAACTTTTTTTTAATTTGTTGGGTGCTCGGCAGGCGTTTATTGTTTGCATAGAGGTTCTTCGATAGATATATATTATCATTTGCGATACTTTTGAGTTCTGAGTCTTAAATCACACATTCTACATCAAGAGTGAACACACACAAAAAATGAAAGATGTTTACAATTCTCTGTAATGCCGAATTAGAGCGCGGCTCTTGAGGAGGAGGAGGAGAGGATAGGGAGGGGAGGGCATGCCCATCTCCCTCTCCGTACCCACCCCTCCTCCTCTCCTGCTTCCCTCCCATTTAGCGGGAAATGTCGGTTAAATTTCCTGCTAAATAAGCGACAATTTCCCCGCTAAAAATGGCGGAAAATTTACCATCATTTTCCCTCTAAATTTAGCGGGGAAATTTAACTTCCCGTTTACGCCAAACCCCAGAGATTGTCATTATGGAAAGCACGTAACGTTACGTGTGACGTCATTATGGAAAACGTCCCATAAATCAACGTGTGGTTACGGCAACGGCGACGGCGACGCCGCTCAAGCCGGAAACGGGCGCCTAATAGCTGTGTTCTAAAACATCTTGCTGCTCTTAACGAGCACTCGTCTTGTGCACACTTGCGCGTAACCGGCGAAAGCCTGAAGCAAAGTAGTAGTAGTCTGAAAGCGCGCTATGAAAGCGACTGCAATCTGCCGAACTCCCCAGCGCTGCGAACATGTCGACCGCCGGACAATCTCTTCAAAGCTGCGGTCGCGATACTGCAGCGCCACATGTCACCTTCTGATCGGTCCGGAAGGCGATCCTTTGCGCTGATCTCTTTTTAGTGCTAACAGCACGCTGTCGCACGCTTTGCGGTTGCGGATTTTATTGGTACTCCATTTCACTCCATGTCTGCCCACAGCCGACGCTCGGATCCGACGGAGCCAATCAATCAGCGCCAAAATTGCATCATCAAGGCGTTCGTTTACTAGGTGGGTTTGCCATGATCGGCTAACCAAATCGGGCACCAAAACATACCCAGGATTGCTGCTCATTCGATACGCGTGATTGGTTTCGTCTGTGCTAGCGAACGCGCAGAGGCGACGAGTGACGTGACGACGCACTTTTGGGGTCCGCTCGATTGACTCTGTCGGATTGTAACTTTGGCTGCACTTAGAACGTAAAGTTGTGCAAGTTGTAACCGATCCGTTTCTTTACCCCCCGCCTGATTCTCCCACGTGCGTTTGTTTACCCCTGACCTCAGCCAATGCCTCGTTATCCTGAGGTACAGTCGGGGACAAAAGTCCCCAGGACGCGCGAGCTGCGACTGAAACGCATTGCTCTGCCATCTGCCGGCGGGTCGCCTGGTTTCGAGATAACACAAAAGCGCATGCGCGTCCTACTCTGCCTGCAAACATGTGCGTTTTCCCGCTCTTCTGCGGCGCGGCCCCTAACTCGAAATCGGGCGCGTGGTACCACCTCGGAGATAGCGCTTGCGACTGACGAGCGTCTGCTACACATTCCGATACTGGAGATACCGCCTGCGGCATTGCACCGCAATTCGCCGTGTCAGCGCACCTTGCTTTATAACCAGTTAAGTTTATCACTCAGTTGAGCTGCCGTGACTCCTTGTTTTATAGGTGCCATGTCAGTAAGCGCTATCTCCGAGGCGGTACCACGCGCCCGATTCCGAGTTAGGGGCCGTGCCGCAGAAGAGCGGGAAAACGCACATGTTTGCAGGCACAGTAGGACGCGCATGCGCTTTTGTGTGATCTCGAAACCAGGCGACCTGCCGGCAGATGGCAGAGCAATGCGTTTCAGCCGCAGCTCGCGTGTCCTGGGTACTTTTGTCCCCGACTGTACATACGCGTTCTCTATGTTGTCATTTTGATTGGCGTGCCCCCTTCACGTTCCGATGCGCCAGGGAGGCATTTTCAAAACACTTGGCCGCCATATCAAATTTGATAGCCTTTGGCAGAAGGGTTTTGCAGGGACGAGAGGGAGGGTCACGGCTAAATCATCGCCGACTCACCCATCACCAGGTCCGAATCCTCGACGCTCTGAACTGCGGTTATAACCTCGCAAGTGAGTGGCTTCAGGTTGGCGCTCTTGAGGGTATCCAGCATGTAGGACACGAGAGTGGAGCGGTCCTCCATATTCTGGCTCTTGGCAATAAAGCGTTTGGATAACTGCAATGGAGTCGTATTGCTGTTAAGGAACAGTTTACATTTAACCGAAAATGCGTAACGTAGCTGGAACGTATAGCAGCTGATGGCTTCACCCTCCTCTGACGGAGCGACGTCATGCAAGCGCTGCGTCGGTGTTTGGTTGGAAATACGGGTCTCACTGACTAGAGGGGCGGTAACACACTGTTTGTACTTTCGGAAAATATCACTAAGAACTAATTATTGGCCTTGATAACCCACAAAACAGGCGTTGTTTTTCCCCCGCACTGGCAAACATAGAAAAAGGCATAAAAAAGGAATGCGCAAAGTTCGTATACACTCAACTCGCAGCCAGAACAAGCGGCTGCAAGTTAATACTTTAGACCCATGTTGTCGTAAAAAAAAAAACGATCTCCAAACTCCGGCCTAAAAACATGCTTTTCGTTTAAGGCTCGTCAAATTATGAGCCACTGGAGAAAACCAGCCTTCTCCGTTCAGTCGTTATGTCCAACTCTTTTTGTTCGCGTTCCGCCCATTGAGAAGCATGCGGGAAGGGCCTCAGCACGCACCTCGTATCGCTCCGCAGTAGTATTCTTTCTACAGAATAAAGGTCGTCGGCTTTCATAACCGTCAGTATAGCAACGAACGCCGATCTTTCGAACGCCGTCTGCTAGCCAAAGTTTGATAGTTTTGTAATGAGCAGCCGGGGGTAGACTATTGCCGCGGAGCAGCGTGAACGCAGGCGGGGGGAGCGGGGCTAATACACTCCCCAGTGATACACGTGCCGCCCAAAAAGGTCATTCGGCGTTCGTTGCCATGGCGACAGCGATGAAAGCAGACGGCCTTTATGCTGCAGAAGACCAATGCGGCGCAGCGATACGAGGTGCGTGGTAAAGCGCTTCCCGCATGCTTTTCAATTGGCGGAAAGGGAACAAAAAGAGTTCGAAATAGCAACTTTACGCAGAAGACTGGTTTGCCCCAGCGTCTCCTAATTTGACAAGCCTTACACGGAAAACATGTTTTTTGTACATCCCCCGCAAGGCTTTTTTTATCCGTAACATGAATCTAAAGTGTTAAATTGCCCAAGCGGCCGCGTGATCTGTCGTACACACTTCACATTCATCATGCAAACGACAAGGTGTTCGCAGCAGGCATAATGACAAAAGTATCTGCTAATGCACCTCATGCAAGTTGAAAAAGAAAAATGTTTGCTTTATACATTTCCATGTTTCAAAGATGTATGCAGAAAGTCGTTATATGACAAGTGTGACGACCAATGTGACTGTCTTTTGTATGATGTATTAGCAGTGTAACAGCGCAGTGGAACCATCGCCAACGTCTGCTTTGAGACTGACACACGCCTATAACCACAAACTATCCAGATATGTGATGTCACGTGCCTACTAGCATAGTCAGGTGACTTCACATAACAACTTGACGTCATGTGGTAATATGACGTCACCTGACAGCATGACGGCACGTTACACCCTTGTGTCACTTGACGTTGTGAAGTCACATAGCGCCATGACGTAACTTGGCACTGTGACGTAACGTGCCATCTTGACGTCACGTGACTTTGTGAGGTCACGCGCCATCATAACGAACCTTGTCATATGACCTCATCGTGCGACGCGACTGCCATGTGATATCGTGACGTCACATGACCGTGATGTAACGGCGTCACGTCCTAAATCATTTTCAGGAGGGGGAAAAGAGACAATAAGGCTGGTTCACACAGCTTCGTTTTCTTACATTAGGTTACATTACCAAAGCTTATGTCTGCATGTGCCAAAAGTCACCAGGACACTTGTGCTTCACATAAAGCGTGGCTACCAGTTGAAGTAGTTAGCATGGCACGCTACATTCGATACACGAATGTTTCGGTGACCAGCGGCGCACCGAATTGTTTTTGAGTGGGGGCGGGGGGGGGGGGGGCAAACCAGACCCCCCCCCCCCCAGGGCCGGGGGGTGGTGACGTTGGAATCCCTTGCGCGCCGCCGGCCAGTGTGTGCCTTGCCCAGTGGCGGCTGTTTCAGGGGGGGGGGGGGGCAAAGAATAAGCCTTGCCTCCCCCCCACTCTAAGAACTGGGGGGCAAGCGCCCCCCTTGCCCTCCCGGTTTGTACGCCAATGTTGGTGACTTAAACGTAACGTAAGAAAGCGGGGCTGTGCGAACCAGCCTTAACAGCTAGTCACTGCAAAACGCTAAACAATAGCTCGTTTGTGAAATAAACCAACCTCGTCGTACGCCGTCCAGCGATCCAACTGCACGATCCTCTTCCAGATCTTGCAAAGGGTCGTGCGTGCCGCAAACACGAGCACGCAGTCGCCATCGTCCTTCATGAGGCTCACGATGTTTCTAAGCGTCGCAGCCTGGTCCTCTACCCAGTGCAGGGCGAAGAGCGAGTAGACCCTATCGAACTTGCCGTACTTGGCCTCTAGCTCTGACACGTCTCCTCGGATGTCGTGCTCCTCGTACACAATCTGCGGATGGGCCGAGTGTTTCTTGGCGTACTCAGCGGTCTCATGGACCACTTCCGTGGCGACGATGCGACGACAGGGCTGGCAGCGGGGCAGAAGTTCCTGCCTGGTGAAGTCGCCCGTTCCGCATCCCACGTCCAAGAACTGCTGGTTCACGTCGGACGTGGGACTGAAGGTCTGCTGCAAAAAGTCCAGGCACGTGATGTTCGTGTTCCGCTGAAACGCGTTGCTGCGGGCGTAGAGCTCCGGAATGGATGAAGGGATCAGCTTTTCGATTGGAGGACCGTTGGTGGGATCGGACATTTTGGTTTCAAAGCAGAAACCTGTCGATGGCTGGACTTTGTTCTGTAAAAATATCAATATGAATGTGAATGAATTAAATTTAAAATGATTGATGTAGAAATATAGCGGCTTAGTAGCATATGCTATATTGATCGTGTAGTCTTATCAAATTCAAGTGTTATTTACTCTGCTGATAATCGGCCGTTCACTACATCGTACCATTGCAAGTTAAGATCGAGCAAGTGCGATTTGTAGCTTTGAGTGCAAGCCATGAATATCACGTACACTTGATCAATTTTAAATGCTACATTTCGAATACTTTTATGGCTGAGGAGGAGCATATACATCACGTGATCAAATTTCACAACGAGCATTCTTTTTAGAATACAGTCGTGGATCTCATTTTAAGGACTCAATATTATTGTCTTATAGTAATGATTCTATTACGCCGTAAAACTATGTCAGACATTTCATATCAACTACTAATCAAAATTATTACGCTCTTTATTGATCAAGTGAATACCATTAATGCATCTTGTCTATTGTACGGCGTACTCCACTGGGAAGATCGGAAAAACGCACTGCAAAGATTAAAAATATGGAAGCTGTATTTCACCCAGCGACTTCTAGACTGGCACATCTAACTTCTCTATTTCTTTCTCTTTCTCTCTCTCACTATCTCTCTTTTCGTTTGAGATGCTCATAAAGCGTTCGACTTTCGAAATCCAATTGTTGCACCTTCGAAAGGAACTTGGCGAATGACGAAGTTCAAAATATGTTTAGTCAGAAACAAATCTTTTTGTCTGTGCGCCCGACATCACCATCCTTGTACGATGTGGTGTCAAATAAATTTGACTTGATTTGATTTGATTTGATCTACGCTGTGACACTGTGCTTGACGCATGACTCACTTGCGTCTAGCTTATTTCAAGCAGCAGAAACTTTTTGTAAGGTCTCAGGATATTTTGCGCTTTGTCACTTACAGAACTCAATCTGCAGGTTGCAGGGGCTGGCTCTCTCGATTGCTTTGTGGTACAGTGAACGCTCCATATTTTTTAGACAGTATTTGTTCCACGTCATTGATTATAAAGTAGTGTGAGTAAACATATTTCGGAATGTGTTCTGTGGCACATCCAACCAGCCAGTTCACACAGAATATGATAATCTTCAAATAATCCTTAGTGTTAGAGTAGTTAAATTATCAAGCCTAAATTATTGAAGTTGTAGGCGTAGCGAAACGCGAAGAATCCTGCAGAAAATAGGCGAATTTCGAAGTCAGTAATTTGCTATGGATACTTACCGATCTTGCGTCTCCTTTCCTTACGTTTTCCGTCCGATGACACTGAAAAAGTGAGCTACGCCATGGAGTCCAACCCTTAAACGTTAGGCACGGGATGTAATTTTTTTTTCAAGAGGCCAATTTGCATGTTAATTTCAGGACAAAATAAAATGTCCACAGTGAAAGAGCACATCAGCGCCACAACGTATTGCTTCAGAATGTGAATATGAATGCGTTGTAAGAGTTAACAGGATGCTACAAATCGGTGTCTAAGCCGGATGGGCAATTTCCTATGACCACCACACACATCAAAAGTTGTGAAAACAAATTCGAACTGAAGCAAATTACTTGCGCATGTTTAACGGGTTTCAGTGTCTGCATCCCCGCGGCGATTAAGCATTGTCTACATCCTCGCGGCGATTGCATAATTCACAAAAACGCTAGGTTCGATCAAAATCTTTTTTTTTTTCCCAACGACGTCGGACAATAATGCAACCGTTCATCACTGGTATATACGAAGGCTTAGAGCGTTTATTTCAGTATTTTTATGTTCCCATGACACTCTTGCTCATTTTACAATTTTAACGGCGAAGCAGCAAATACATGCCGCAATAGAGAGAAAGACGTAATTTTTCTTGTTCAGAATTAGCATGAAAAGCCACAGGAAATGAAACGAATAGTACTGGAGTATTAACCGCTCTTCAACATTTTAATGTGACACAGAGATATAGTATTATTCGGGCAGATGGCTCCACTCTGTACGGCAAGAAAGACATCTTTTTTTTCAACTGGGTACTTAGAAAACTTTAACAGATTTCTTCATTATCCCGATGTTTCGAAGCCGGCTTAAGTACTTGCTCACGGCTGACTGTTTGTGGGCCCAAATGTCACAATAGGTCGTTTTTATGAACTCCTTTCTGTCAGTATCATTTACTTTCTCTTTGGTATTTGTGAGGAACGCATCGCACACCATGGTTATGGCTGTTTGGTAGCGTTCCGGTGGATCGGTTCAGGTTGCTGTTCGTATTATGTATATGCAAATTTTCTAATAAGAGCCGTCTCTTAAGGCTGAACTCCATGGGACGAATATGCTGCGAATAACCAACGAATTTTGGCCGGCGGCTTTTGATCTGCGCGTGGAATTAACACAGTGGCTGCTACGTCGCGCTCAAAACGAGCGTGCCGTCGGGCGGCGTTCGCCAGTTATTCGTCACATAATTCGTTCCATGGAGTTCAGCCTTTATAGCGGCGTTTGGGCCCACATACAGTCACACGGGAAGAAGAGACCGAGCCGGCTTTTAAACGTCTGAGCCAATAAAGAAATTCGTTCAGACTTTTTTAAGTGCCCCTTTTATATTACTTACCTCATCAGGCGAAGTTTTGCCAAAATGTTTCTACAAAAAAATTAAGGTTAATAATAACATCTATCTAGGATATTACATCAATCATTTACCATAGTTCGATCGGAGTTCCGTCGTTAAAATTTGGGTCTTCCAGCTTACGAGAATTAGTCATCGCATTAAGTATTTGACACGTTATTTTTAAATTTATAGCTTTATTTCTAATGATCTATTGCCGAAGGTGCGGTTGAGATCCGAGGGTACGTCTTGCGTGCAAAACATATCGGCAATGGTCCTAATAGCAAGGTTTCCCACCTTTTATACAAACGTTTCGGGCTCATGGACGCGTGCCTCACTCCGTACAAGAACTCAAGAAATGAAGCAGTCTTATAGATACTAGTTAAGGAGCCATGTTTCTCCACAAATAGAGCACCGTTATCCAACAGTAATTCAGTCAGGAAAGACCTGTGGTGCAAGCCTAGGCTGCCAAAAGCGTGCTCACTGTTACTCATTACTTGCGATTTCTTGTGGGTCAGAATCCTTATACACGTTTGGAATTGGCTCCAATGTTGGTACATTCTGTAGGGGTATCCACTGGGCGCCACATTTGAGAGCGCCGTCTAGTGTGCATGCTCGGAACGACCTGACATCAATAGGCTGCTAAGACCGGCAGTCTCGTTGATCTGGAACGCACGTTGCAAAATAATAGAGAGTTGTAGGGAACCGTTTTTGCACATCCGATACGGTACGATGGGCCCTCCGGTACGAAGTGCGCATGCGCTTGTCTTCTGCGATCTTACCGTAATGCGCTGCTCGAACCGTAAGGCACGACCGGCACGACCAATGGCCGACAGTCTGGCTTGGTTAGCAAAACGGCGATTTCGCTGGCGGAGAGAGCCTGCCGTGGCTTCAAACATGAATAAAATAACTCGCGGTAGTGCCTGGCAGGAGCGCCATATGTGACAGCAAGTGCATAAAGGTGGAGTCAGCAAATAAAAAGAACAATACAAAACAAAACTCAAGAGGATATCCTTAACAGAGATAAATTAATGTTTAGCAAAGGCGAAAGTCCTCTGCTTAGTTGCTCAGTGGATTGGCGCGTCCAATTCGTGAGCTCATAGGAGAGTGGTAATGGAGAGTTCAAATCCGGTTGGCTCATACGCCTTTTTTTTTCATATTTTAAGTTTTTTTGTTTTAAGTTTGTTTTAAGTTTTTTTCATATTTCAAGTTTTTTCATATTTTAACTTCTTTTTTATATTTTAAGCTTTTATAATTTAAGTTTTTTTCATATTTTAAGTTTTCATGTTTTAGGTTTTTTTCATATTTTAAGTTTTTTTTATGTTTTAAGTTTTTTATGTTTTAAGTTTTTTTATGTTTTAAGTTTTTTTATATTTTAAGTTTTTTCATATTTTAAGTTTTTTATGTTTTAAGTTTTTTATGTTTTAAGTTATTTTTCATATTTTAAGTTTTTTTATGTTTTAAGTTTTTTTTATATTTGAAGTTTTTTCATGTTTTAAGTTTTTTTCATATTTTAAGTTTTTATGTTTTAGGTTTTTTCATATTTAAGTTTTTTATATTTTAAGTTGTTTTTCATAATTTAAGTTTTTTTTTTTCATGTTTTAAGTTTTGTTTTTCATACAAACGTTGGGATGTGCATTTCGAGCACTTATCACCCGTTTTTACGGCTGCTTTATGAGTGAGGGTTATCTGTAGTGTCAACAGAGTGAGCAACAGCCTTCTGCATCAAGGCTCTGGATACTTTTTAGTTTAGAAATGTTGCATGAATTAAAAATTTGTGTTCTAATGCTAATCACATATATCCTATAAAACGAGCCCTTTAAATATTGGGTGATAGTTTTAATAGGTGCACAGCAGTAAAGTTACAGGTTTTCCTTTATTTATTTATTTATTATTTTTTTTTTTTTCGTGGTCGTACCGTACACGGCTCTACGATCGGTTCGCGATCGTCTGCTATCTTTACCGTAAGAGAGCAACATGGGCGCCGTATCTACCTCCGTCCCGCCGCCTCCTCCTCGCAAGCGGTTTTCAGCGGAAGATGATACCTTCCTACTTCGGGAGGTGCTAGGCGCTAATCCTTTTTTTACTCCAGGCCTTTGGAATGACGTCCTTAAAGGCTCAAACGCGGCGTCGAAAAAAAAAAAACTTCTCGTTGCGAGGAGCGAACGGATTGAACTCCTCGTAACTTTGTACAAGAAAAATGACCGCCTCAACCTGAGAAAGTGATTATATTTCTGTTATTTTTGTATTTTCTTCGCGATTTAATATTTCTAGTTTTATTTGTCCATGACTTTCTTAATACTCGACCATGCAGTGGGCCTCGAGGGAAAGACACAGGATCGCTGGCAGACTGACTTCGAATGTTGATGATAAGCGCGCGCGAGCGTGTTCTTATTTGTGTGTCAAATCGAGTTTGCTGTCGGCGACTTTTCAGCATATCAGGACGGGGTTGGAGTAAACATCATATTTGGTTGATGTAAAACACTAAAGCTTGCCCACTGAGAAGAACGTATGACTTACAAAACTAGTTACCATGTACGACCGAGGAACTATTTTATTCCCCGAGGATATAAATCAGGTAAACTGAACAAAAAAAAAAAAAAAAAAAACGGTGGCAAACGAGTTCCTGACACCCAGATTCAGTCGTTGGTTGTCAACGTCTCCGGGATGCGCAGCGCCGATCGGAGATGGGGCAGATCCTCCTTTGTGAACCTGAACTGCCGTACGACGTCCTCCTCGTCCATCGACGCCAAGTTGAACGTCCCATGCCTTGCCGCCAACAAGCGCCTTCTCTTAGTGCGCAGACAGTCGTACAAAATAACGTTTTGTAAATTGTTTTCGCCGAATAGAGCCAACTCCAAGTCATCGTCAAAAAGATCGAGCGCCATTGTTGTCGGAAAGCTCGTCTGCTCCTTTAGCAGACGAACATTTTAGAACTTCGCAGTGCCAGTGGCGACACGCCATGGAGCGCCAGGTTTTGTATTACGGAACCGCATTCATTCGAGTAAAAAAACAAGACGAACTATAAGTAGGTATACATTATTTTAGGTTCTCTATATTTATAGGATGCGATTTTTATTTACTTCAGTTTCTACGATGTGTACAAACACACGCAAATTTGCTTTTCTCGATGAGGCCGATGCAGGTTTCCGTTGCCAGGGGGCGCGACCTGTACCAATCGTTTGCTCTCGTCTGCAAATACGTTTCCCCCAAAGCCGTTTAGAGGCACACGATCGGTCGACTCGCCCGATCCAAGGTATCGATCGTTTTTGTTTATCGATCGTATTTTGTTCCGGTTCCCTAAAACTCTCTAATTATGGAAGCTCGCCATCGGCACACGCTCGGCTGTCGCACACACAGCAATGGCCGCCTGCGAACACCCCCTATACTTCGTTTCGGTTTAGGTTGAGACGCAGCCGACGCTAGGAGGTAAGGGTACTAATCAAACAGCTGCAACAGCGCGAGTCACTATGTCCTTTCTGCGTACGATTGGTTCAGCGATGATAAAACACGCACGGAAACATGTCCAAAACCATGATGGAGCGCTTTTTACGCCTTCCGATTGGTCTGATTAGCTCGTAGCGTAGGCTCCAACTGTGCTTAAGCTGAAACGAAGTAAGTTGGGTAGTGTGTCAAGCCCAATCGCAGCACACGCTTCAATCTGATGGCGCCGATCAAGAAGCCCCGAAAGTGCCTCGTCACGGCACTCGTTTCTTTGTGGATTTGCTCTTCACCGTCTGAACCAATCACAAAAAGCGCGGGATCCCAGAGCATTCACAGAGCGTGATTGGTTCATTCAGTGAGATCAAGAGCACAAAGGTGATGAGCGCAGAGACGCTGAGCTTTTTTTCGGTGCTTGATTGCTTCCATCGAATCGTAGGCTGGGCTGCGATCGGACTTAAAGCGAAACGGAGGATTACACATCGTGCGCGACCAAAAGCAACGCTGCGGTCGCAATTCGTGTTTGAAAAAACGTTCTGTGCGGCGTATTTTTCTGGATTTATATCTTTTTTTCTTTTTTTCATCGAGGGCAATCAGAGCTATGTCAGAGTTCCAAATGTAACAATGCTTGTTGAAAAGTGCGATGCTTCCGAGCTTTTATCGTCATTTTCACACGTTCCATCGAACTTGTAGTTTGGAACTGATGATGAGTAGTAAAACAAATTACCACGCACGTCGTCACGGTTAGGGAAATTTTGGTCGTGACGTCCCGAACGAACTCTTAAGAGGTCGGCACAGAAACATCTCGGCACTAATCGCCGCGGCGGAGAGTAGAGGACTTTGGTGTAGTGCAGATCGAACATCGGTACCAAGTACACCGAAGGAGCGGTGCTGTTTCGCAGATGCAAAGCGATGGATATTCTGTCGGGGGAAAATCATGGAACGGCACGTTATTCGACGTTGTTCGCCAAGTATGCTTAAAACTAGCTCCCAGTTATCGTGTTCCAAAAACAACGTGTTTGATCCCCTGGAATGGCCATTAAATGAGCATACCCGTGCATTCCTCCCAAAAAAGATATTTGTTCTTGACAGCTGAAAAAGAGGAGAAGTTTGCACTGAGATGGCTCGGTGGCGCCCTCGTATGGTTACTGTTCATGACGTAGAGACCAGTATTTTTGTCGCCGTGACGTCGGCAGTTGTACTCCTGGATAGGTGTCATCAGTTGCGAACTTGATGGTTGATGGTATATGTAATATGCGCGATAAAAGCCTGGAATCATCGCATGATTAAACCAACGTCTTCGACGTAGACAGTTTAATATTGCTCTTATTTAAAAAAATGAAAGCTAGAACAGTCAAAATCGTCTGGTGAAAGGCAAATGCGGGCTATAGCGTCTTTTTCGTCTGTTTGCGTCCCCAATACATGCGCGCAACTTTGTTTGGGAGTGTAGCCAAAGCAATGGGTACCCATGCGCTTGCACCCCTCGAGGGCTCATCAGACAAATGAACGCGCGGTCATCAACTCTTCTAACACGCCGGAAACCTTTCACCCCGAGTATACCTCTGAGCATGTGCTCCGGACAAAGTTCGAAAATTGGAGTCCTCTGAATACTCATACACCCTCTGGTCGATGAAGTTTCCTTTGACAGGTGGCGCGATTTCATGGGGAATGTTTGCAACCATGACACGGCCGCGGATGCAATCATTGAATCTGACCTCGACCTCGATTGTCCGCGCGTCTTTCCGAACTTTGGCGCAATCGTGGTGTTCAATGCGTCGGTTGCAGGACCTTTCCAAAGTTTTCCTTTTTGAAAACCAGCCGCGACGACAAGCAGTAGACCGGGGAACCTCATATTCACTACCCTGGGGCAATGCAGCAGCGCAATAGCACAACTCAGAGAACGCGTGAAGGAGATGCAATTAAATCAAACGAATCTATCGGGTGGGGTAGGGGCGCTAAGAAAGCATCTGGGAGCATTTAGCGGGTAAACAAACAAACGTGGTGAGCGAGATGCAGACCAACTTGCACGCCATATTCTATTTCAACTTACACGAG
Organism: Ixodes persulcatus; assembly: GCA_013358835.2. Classification (NCBI taxonomy): domain Eukaryota; kingdom Metazoa; phylum Arthropoda; class Arachnida; order Ixodida; family Ixodidae; genus Ixodes; species Ixodes persulcatus. The sequence goes on from JABSTQ010009449.1 coordinate 910,180, forward strand.
TATACTGCCACTGATTGATCCTGCGCTCGTGTTCCTATTGGTTGCCGGCGACGCGTAGCCATTTTTGGCACATGGTGCACTCCAGGAGCACGCCAATGGTGGAAACGAAACCACAAGTGCAAAAGCGCCATACAACCGGAGTCTACGCCATAACCCATAACGTTTGTCTTAAACATGCGGCCCGCAGGAATACGCGCGGTAAGTTCAGGGCATACAAGTTTGGCAGCTTGAGAACTTGGTTATCTTTCCCATACTTGATTACCTTAATACTGAGTGGAGTTAAATGCAAGAAGACAAAGAAGCGAATACACAGACTAAAATATGAAGTCATGAAGTTATCTGTGCTATTGATAGGATTTGCCGGTGGATGAACACGCACAAGAAAACATTGAAGGCCATTCCTCTCTCGGCAATGCTTGATTTGCACCATTCGTTCGTACAGTCGGCTGCGCTTTAATTTCAAGTAAAACAAGCCATTGCTTACAGAATTTGAGTTAACTTCCGTGACACTGTAATGTTTTTATTATTGAAGGTGCTATTTCTTTGAAATTGGATAACGTTTATGACCACGCCGGGCATTTGTGTACGAACGAGACTTGATATTTTGCAGTATATTCATCAGATGTATGGAACTTAATTTATACATATTTGTTTTATACGGCATACTCTTACCTTGAATTTGTTGCCCATCGTCCAAATGTGGCGTGGCAGCTAGTGGTGCGGAGTCAGGAAAATAAATTACCTGCTCTGTTCAGTGAACAGGCTAGTGTTCTAGAGTACGCCATAACTAGACAAAAGCGCCGAGAACTACGAGGACCAGACATCAGAGTGTGTCTTTGCCTTTTATACGGCCCTTGTGACTTTTAGAATCACCGACAAGATGAGAACGACGGGGAGCGGAATAGCAGATTTAGTTCTCCCGCTTCCAGCTCCAGGTCCTTACGTTCGACAACGTATCTGTGTCTTATGAATCTCGAGCGCGCGTGCGCAGCCAGAGCACGGCAGAAAGCACGAAGCGCGTGCTGGAGGCGGGGTGTTCATAAGACACGCCCTGCCCTTCTCACTCTGACATTGAGAATAGACAACGCGACGTCATCAAATCGGCTCGTGACGACTCAGAGCTACACGCGCCCACTGCTGAGGCTGACATGACTTCCGGGAGGGAGTTCTGTCGTTCTGTATCGTGTTGGGGCATAGCCTCCTCTATACTCACAAAGCCTGGCAGTTCGACGACGGAGCCATAGAGTGCCCGGTCGCCGATTTGGAACGCGAGGATCTGGTAGCACAGAGCATCAAAGAGACATTTCTCGGGGAACCTGGACGTCAGCGCACAGAGTTTGCAGCGGCGAGGACCCGAAACACAATTGTTCGCTCGGGAGAAGTGTGTTTCGGCGTCTCGCCACAGCGGGGCGCCAGTCACGTGGCTCTCGTCTGATCCGTTGTCTGCCGCTCCACCTTTTCCATTTCGGCGGCCGCTTCTCGTGGCAATCAGCCAGGCTTTGTCAGTATATAGGAGGCTATGGCTGTGCTAGACATCTCAGTTTTCTCAGCACTTAAATTTGCCAGGTAATGGTACAGAGCAGAGTCAAAGGTCTGAACTCTAATAGCCGCGTCCCACTAGAGCGACAAACAGCAACAAACGACAGCGACACACGACAACGAGCGACAGACGACATCGACAGACAGCCTGTTTGTCGGAGTCCGCCGTTCCACCAGGCGGACATGACGCAGAACACAGGGACAAGGAAACTTGTTTCCTAGTGGGACTGAAGTTGTCAACAAAACACTCCAAACTACACAGACAAACAGAGTCTGGCGACGCGGTTTTCAGTGTTTTGCTCTATGGGCGTAAAACCCGCAGACAAACACGGTGACAATGAAAGCGATTGCTTTATTTCTTGATTAAAACTTCCTCTTGTCTTCATTTGCCGTTAGCGGCTTTCCGCAAACAGTCGTGACAACCGACACCAAAATTATTCCGAACTGGAATTCCCGAATCGTTCCTTTTTTGGGTCGTTCGGGGAATTCTTGCTGAGCGCTCCGGAATTTCACGCCGATTTTGGCGATGTTTATAACATCACATCTGGATGATCAAGGGCTGGCGTTTCTTGGGGGTCAATATCGCATCCCGATTATCACAAAACGTGATGACAAGTCTCTCGTCTGCCGGAATGGCTTGCCGCTGAACGTCCTGTCCTGCTTCGTGGTGAGCGGTCTTACTTTGGTCAGCCCTTGAACATGTTTGTATCCTTCCTAATGCAGGGGCGTAGACCTCGGCGTCTTGAGGCACCACCTCGCGCACCAAGTTTTTGCGAGCAAAACCAGTCACAGCAAATTCCCTTTCGTAACACGACCGCCAGCAAGCAGCCGCGCTTGGGACCACTACGAGCAATCGAGGGACCGGAACTACGGGAACAATCAGTTGCCGCCAAGGACTTCTCTGGGGGTCGAGCGGCGAAGCAAGCACCGGGATAAACGGGAGGAAGGGTAGAAGGGTGGGAAGAGGGGCAACAGAGGTTGAAAGCGAGCGAATAGGATAAGTTTGTCTCCGAGAGATGTTCCTTGGTGGGACTAGCTTGCTGCGCTTCAAATACAACGGCCGAAAAGAACTCGTCCGTCAGTCGATCGTTTGTCAGCGTTTGTAGCGAGTGTTGGTCGTTGCAGTGGGACAGCATCAGCGAAAAAATTGTTAGGATGCAGGCGAGCAGGTGAATATTAACCATGTTGAATTAACCTGAGACTGGCGTAGAGAAGAAACATCAAAGCGTAGAAGGGACAGAAAATAGACAGGACGACGTCTCAAACTCAGCTAAATCGTTTATTTAGTGCACCTCCTTATATAGTCTCAATCTCAAGGTCATCTCCACCAACACAAAGGACGAAGTCTATACAGTTCAAACGCCACAGTCCTCATCACACAATGCAAAAACGTTGAAAACATGTTGCCTTATCGCGTCGACCTGTAAAGGTTGTCAACGTTCTTGCATTGTGTGATGGGGACTGTGGCGCTTGAACTGTAGAGACTTCGTCCTTTCTGTTGGTGGAGATGACCTTGAGATTGAGACTAAATAAGGGGTGGACTAAATAAACGATTTAGCTGAGTTTGAGAGGTCGTCCTGTCTATCTTCTGTCCCTTATACGTTTCGATGTTTCTTCTATACCCCAGTCTCGGGTCAATTCAACATGGTTAAGCATCAGCGACACGGAACTTTGTGGTGTCGCCGGACAAATATCGGTGTTTGTCGCTCTACTGGGACGAGGCTATAATGAGAGGTGTGGCATGTGTTTGAAGATGGAAAACGAGCCTCCAATTGAAATGTGCCAGATAAGGCTTTTTTTTAAATATTGTTCACTCAAATATATATCTCAAATTCGTTATTGTCCTCTCCACACGTAACCCGACGTCGACCGCGGGTGATAAAGTTTTGCCGAAATATTTAATTTATTATTTCAGGTGCCATTTTTAGGACCTATTCTCAGTCACTGGTGAAACACGCCCTATCTTATATTGCTCATAAATATAACTAAGGAACAAAATCGATACAATCTTCAACTTTTTCTTTTAACTCAATCCTATTCGCACTTTACGCGCTATAAACACACTAATATTTTTCAAGCTAGGCAATAATATAATATTATTCAGTAATAAAAAATGTCGACGAGTCACCCATTCGTTCGATAATATCTAACATTTCATTCACCGGTGGCCTTCTCAGCCTTTAAAGATAATACAAGAATGTTGCTTTTATAATAAAATATTTCACACAAATATTATTGATGTTCAAGGAAATTACATTTAACTAAAAGTAAGAGTACAGCCATTCTTTACTCGGAATAAGTGCTGACTAACTAACGGTGTGGTTTTGAATGGGGTGTAATTTGCCGTACCCTATCTCAGCACCTTTTCAAAGTCCTTCGAACCATTGGATCGTCAGGCGCTGAAGATATTCATATCCTTCACCACTCGCCGTACGGGTGCTGGAGGCTATGAATCCTGCTATCTCTCTCGCTCACTAGTTTTAGCCATAAAAGGTGGCACACTTTAATGAGAAATGTGGGGTTGATATACTGAAAAAGACTCGTAATTGCGGGAAAAAAGACGAGTTATTTTTGCTTATATTTTTCTATCCGTAGTTTTGACAATATAATGTGCAGCCTTCGGATACTGCCCTCGACATCCGCCAGGTGTTTTCATACGGTCCCCCCATAAATCATATGTCGTCGTATCAGGTGTTTACACAAAAGGGCGAGTTGAGCAGCTGTTAGTTTAAACACGTGCCGTAGCTAGGCGGGTGAACATCCTTTGTTGGGAATATCTCTTGCTTGTTTAGTTTGCACGTAGCGTGCCGGCTTCAATGACACCGCCATTGGTTTGCTCCAGTATCATGTAGTCTCAGTTGTAGAATTGAAGGCTTTTTTTTTAGAGAAACTCGCTGCAGATTTATCTATATAGTTATTTGGTTTTAGTTCTGCGATTTTCCTCTATTACGAAGCTTTTGAAGCTAATACTCCCGAACTTCAGTAAATAAATGTGGAACATAAATTATTTGGAAATACGATAAGGTTAAACGTAGTTAAAACATTGGTTCACTGTCTTGGGTCGCGAGAAAGGGAAGTCGAGAGTGAGATTAATATTAAATGAAGGAATACTGGTAAAAAAAGATCCTATAATTTTTGGGAACAAAGTATCATACAAAAATGCACGAACTCAAACAATCAAAACACTGATACAACACGAGCAAGAAAAAATTAGAAGGACTCGCACGGGAGGCGTGCTTAAGGAGGATAGATATATTTTCCTCTGTTTACATACCAAACATTTGAAAAGTAATTTCGGTAAAATCTTCAATCCTCTAAAGCAGTGCGTGTTCCATATGTAATTAATCATCTAGTAAATAGAGCGCATATACACTATTGAAAAAAACAGCAAGAAAATCAAGCTGGCCAAGCTGGTTTAGCTGGTTTTTAAGCTGGTTCGAGCTTGTTCGAGCTGGTCTACTTGGTAATCAAGGTGGTTCAAGGTGGTCAAGCTGGTTCAAGCTGGTTGGAGCTGGCACTGCTGCTGGGCAAGCTGGTACTTGAGCTGGTTCGAGCTGGTACTGAAGCTGGTTCAAGATTGTCAAGCTGGTTCAAGCTGGTTCGAGCTGGCACTGCAGCTGAGCAAGCTGGTACTTGAGCTGGTTTGAGCTAGTACTGAAGCTGGTACAAGCTTGTCAAGCTGGTTCGAGCTGGTGCTGAAGCTGGCCCAAGCTGGTTCAAGCTTGTCAAGCTGGTCTTGCTGGGAGCCCGCACACCAAGGTCGGCTAGAGGTGGTCGAGCTGGCATTGCTGGGAGCGCGCGCGCCAAGGTCGGCTTAGGCTGGGGCGAGGCCACGTCCTGTTTTTTGTCCTCTCGTTTTTGGAAGACGACCGGGCGTTTCAGGCGCGCTGCGAGCATCCTTTGTGTGCGAGAAGAGAGAGAGAGAGAGTGGTGGGAACGGAGTATTTGAGACACGTTTGGCTATCTTGATCTAATTTTCGAAGGGTCGGCTATGTGCGCGTTGTTTGGAGACTACTTGAACGGCTGTGCAAGCGAAGCGGGATTTGAGGAGACAGCGAGCGGCATGCAGTCCGTTCAGCGCGGGAAGAAGTCGGACGCCCCGACTGAGGCGTCGTTTCGTGTATTCGAACATCTGTGTGCTCGTGAATGACGGTGGTGCCGAGGAGTATCGCCAATGCCATCCAAGCCGCACGGATTTCTTCGCCTCTGCCGACTACGCATGAGGCAGCTTCGCCCCCATTACTGGCGGGACCCAGGTTCGCTTCTCTCATCCGTGTAGTATTTTTTATTGTTATTGCCTGCTTTTGGCGTGTGTCTAGTATTTCTCATGCTTAGAGATAAGCAATCTAGGTTTTATAGTATTGTTTGTTTTGCACCGAGAACCATTGTCTGAGGCAGTTAGTACTGTCACTACTGTGTCAGCGCCGAGGACGTGTAGCATCTGAGCTCATGTGAGTAGGCCGCGAGTACGAAAATAATAAATTGGAGGCCGAGCTGGCTTTTCAAAACAGTTGGCTTGTTTATCCTGTGTATCAATTTCAACTGGTTAAACTGGTGGGGAAGTCCACCGGCTTAACCATCATGGTAAACTGGACAATATGGGGCAATAACTTAGCTTGAAGCTGGGACCAGATCAACCACCATGACCAGTATGACCATATCAACCAGCATAGCAAACTGGGCACGCTGGAGCAATAACCAAGCTTAAAGCTGGGACCAGATAAACCAGCATGACCAGTATGACCGGATCAACCACCATGCGAAACTGGGCATGCTGGAGCAATAACCGAGCTTGAAGCTGGTACCAGCTTAAGATGGTTTTTCCAATAGGGTATAGAAGGAAAATATACGACAATTGTAGTAAGCACAACGATAAAATGTGTCACCGGGAAAAGGAAATGTGGCTTCTAACATGTGGTCCTTGTAAAACAAAAGTACATTCATCTCTATCTAATACCAAGGTTGGTAATTAGATGGACATGAATGTACATGTTTTATAAGGATCACATGTTAGAAGCCACACTTTCTTTACCCGGCGACACAAGTTATCCTTGTGCTTACTATCATTGTCGTATAATTTCCTACTACATATGCGCTCTATTAATTAAATTATTAATTAAATATAGAACATTAAATACAAAATAAATATGAATCGGTGGCCGAGTGGGCTAGCGCACACCAGCTCGGAGCACGTGGAGTGAAAGCTCGCGCTGCAGAACCCAGGGATCCTGGGTTCAATGCCCACCCCTGTTCCTTTCGATCTGGGTGAGCATCGTACCGGCGTGCGGTCGTGTATCACTACTGCGTGGTGCACGTTAAAATCCCCAGGCTAGCGGTTGTACCGCACTGGCTAAATTGCTCATCTACAGCTGAGACACCAGACGCCCACCGAGGCAGACTAACTTCCGGCTGTATAAACATACGCACAACAATTTGCTTGTTTGTAATAAAACTATAATATGATATAAGTAATGCATTTAATCATTATTAATACCGTCATTTCCATAAAACTAAGTTACTGTGATGTTAAAAGTTATAAAAGCGCCGAAAACAACAAGGGCGAACACGAAGTAAGAAAAACACAAGGCGCAATCGCAACTGTTCTTTCTTCGGAAAGAGCAGGCATATGTATAGGCCCAATAGGTCAGTCTAGAGTCTAGTCATAATCTCATCGGCGCCAATCATTTTTGATAAACTCAAGCGTTTTGTTTGAAAGGGCGACTGATGCGTCACTTGCACAATATTTACCGTTATCGCGAAATTCGAATGCCTCGGGTAGTTCTCTGCTTGTTGTGTCTTTATATTTATCTCAGAAGACGAAGACCAGCATTTTGCCTCCACGTTGTTTTCTCCTCGGCTCATTGTGGTCCACGATGCCTCCCGACGTCGTGAGCACGATGTAGCCGAACTTTCGAGAGGGCAGCAAGTTGGGCTTCCAAGTCTCCGTGTCCTTTAGCGGCACGTCGAAGCATGGGCTGATGACGCCGCACTTGTTCAGCCCCCTGTTGAAACACTCGACAATCTTGCCCGACCGGTGGTGGTCCACAATCTAAAACTCTTCAATCTAGCCGTGCTTCATCATGAAGGTGGGGAATTTAATTGTCACTTTTGAGAAGGGTCGCAGCTCCACCTGTCACTAGTCCCGCTTCTCGGCAACGCCGGTAAACAGGAGCCCCTGTGGTGGTGAAGGCAAGATGATCAGACGGGCTAGCACGTGTGGCAGCCGTGGGCTCACGCGCACGTTCATTGCTACATCTGCCCGCCTTGCCTGTATACGCCCCCACCCCCACCCCCCCGTTACGAAAATTGAATCTGATACACGACCACCCAGGCACACTCAGCAAATGTAGTCTGATGTTTTGTGCTGCAAGGCTGAGACGGCTCGTGGCTGTTGATTCAGGGGCGGAACCGAGCCATCTTATTGGGCGCCGAGAACACAACGCAAACGCTCTAGCGCTGGCCACCTTTCTTTAAATCTTATGACCCTGAGTTAAAGTATGGAATCACTGCTGGTCTCCCATTGGGCCTTTTACTTGTGGGTTTGCTTTTGCCTCCAACTTTTCTAACAGGCTTTCGGCTGGAGCGTAAAACTATCCTTTACGAATGCAAGAAATGTTTCGTTAGAGAGCCCACCAAACACGTATTGGCAATGCCTATTTTAATCAGCTTTCAATGAGCCGATCGAAACGGCAGATCTTTTTAGATCTCAGCTCATATACCCAACAGATGTGGACAGTCAATAATCGAAGTTTAATATCCCAAAAGTGTAACCTCCTTACGGTAGGTGTTTCATAAGTCAACATCAAATCTCTCGCGCATGCACCGAAGATACGCAGCATCTCAGATACATCTCCTAAAGATTCATCAGCTGTCTTACTCAAAACAAAACAAAATAAATTAACAAATTTAGAATTTTCATTTTTGCACTCGCCTTCCAGTTTTTCCAAGATGGCATTGTCGCAGTTACTAAAAAAAATGCGAAAAGAACCGGCGTCACCCAGGATCCAACACAAATACCCTGTTTCTGTACAAACATGTCCACGAAACAAAATTGTGCGTAAGATAAAATGAATGATGTTTACACCAGTCTGTAACCCCGAATCGGAGCTCAGCTCTTGAGGAGGATGAGGAGGGAAGGGTACTGAGGGGAGGGTATACCCCTCCTTCCTCCTCTTCACCTCTTCATCCTACCTGCTACTCCTCGTCCCCTCCTCTTTCCTCTTCCTCCTCCCCGTCCTCTTCCCCTCTTCCTCCCCTCCTCCTCCTCCTTCACCTCCTCCTCCCCTCTTTCTTCTTTTCCTCCCCTCCTCCTTCCTCCTCCTCCTCCTCCCACCGCCCTCGTCCCCCTCCCCCTCGTCCTCCCTCCACCCCCTCTCCGAGCGGTGCATTATGGGACATTTCTCATAATGCAGCGCGCCGTTACGCCGACGCCGACGCTGCTCAAGCCGGAAACGGGCGCCTAAGAGCTGCGCTCTAAAAAACTGAAAGTTCCAAATAGCTTAAAACAAAAGCCACAAGGGGGCCGAAATGAAACCTCATAATTTTTATCGATACAGGTCCTAGCCGCACTAAAAAGCGGTTCATGCGGCAGAGAATGGTACAGATCTACGTCTAGATTGCACGCTTTTTTGGAACCCCATTAAGTTCATTCCAGTTCAGCGCAAAGATCCGTGGCGCGTGACCTACCTGCAATTTAGGGTCCCGAGCTCACTTGTTCCAAGTTCTTGAAGATTGTTTGTTACGACGTCTTACTGAACATGTCCCACGTAACAACCACAACACCACCTTCCTTATCGAAGGTGAGTAGCTTCAAGACATTGTCCCTGAAGTAGTCGACGATGTGCGCGGTCTTGGTGCCCTTCCTGTATTGGCACGTCATACGCAAGATTACATCGACGCCGTCAGCAACACCCCTTTCTTTTCCTTCTGGAGTGACCTCTCCGGCCAATCCCATTACGAAAGACAACTTGGCTACAGGGCGAAGTTTCGGCTCATGGCACAACTTCGGCCCCTTGCCTAAGGGTGACTCAATGTCCGGTGGACGCAGTGTACTGTGCAGCAGTCCGAAGATGGTACTTGTATGCCCTCTCAGCTACCTGATCCGCGACGTCCCCGCAATAGCAGCGACTCTCAGGATTCTTTTCACCTGTCTACTTGCTTCCAGGCTTTGAATGGTAGAATTTGGAAGGTCAATTGAGCGTGCCCCGTCGACGGTTGCATGCCGCGAAAGAGCGGATTCACGTAAACAGGATAGCATTCATGTGGATAGGCGTACGTATAAATCACAGAGCGGCAGCGGCAGATAGAGACGAGGTCATCTCGCTGCTCAGTGCCGTAGGTAGTCACTTTTACCGGTGTTGCATGATAAGATTTTGCTACATATAAATACAAGCCAAGCTGAGACCTGAATGAGGCATTCGCAGTTCGGAATAAAGACAAAGATTGTGTAAGTGAGGCATCAATCGCCCCTTCAGAAAAAGAGTTTGATTTTATCAAAAATGCTTTGCTCCAATGTGATGATGAGTAGGCTGGTTGATGGAGCCTATATATGTACGTTTTCTTACCGAATAAACGGCAGTTGCGAGTGCGCCTTGTGTTTTTCTTACTTCGTCTTCGTCCTAGTTGTTTTCGGCGACTTTATAACTTTCAAGACCATGACACAACTGACCCAAGGAACCACCTTTTTCCTAAGATGATTTAGATAAAACTCTTACCGTTTGCCTATCATTTGATGCTTTTTGCGTGAATTGGATTTGTGTTTCAATAAAAAAGTAATCGAGAAAGGTATATTTATAAAACTGAACACGAGCAACAAGGAACGCTCTTTTGAGGGAATCGGAGCTTTGAGCTTGATTTCTTCTTTCCATTTCGTTCGTCAGCAATGTAACGTCGTATTGCCACAAAGCCAGAACGCAAAAGAAAACAACGAAAACTAGAAAACTAAAGTCTTTTTGCAATTTGCAATTTAGTTAGAACTTGAAAGAAAAACTATATATATGTCTAGCTAGCAAATAAATTAAATATTTTGTTTTGTTTTAGAATGTGATAGTACAGCGTTATTTTAATAAACTTAATTTTACATTTAAAGTTATTGTTTGTCCCACATGCTTATCAGTGAAAGGAAAAATTCAGTCAACCCCCTGTTAACATACGTCTAGTGTTAAAGAATCACAATACTTAGCAATAGTGATTTAAATCGAATTAATTTGATTTAAATCGTATAAATGTGATTTACTACTTTTATAATAATTATTTTTTTTGTAAGTACGGATGCTGTTCATATGAATTCACCGCAATATAGACAACGTTCTCGGCAACGAACTCAGCAAATGCATGGATTTGTTCTCGTTTTTATGGGCACCTCCCATCATGAACATTCCTTGGAAACAACAAAGGTGTACATAATCGCAAGGAATCACTGTAACTGCATAAAACACTTTAATCAAAAATAACCCTACAATGTGCTTCGATCGTATGGCACAAAAATAGACATCACCGAGTTAATAAACTAGAAAATGTTCAAATAATGGTACTTTCGTTTATTTTTACTCAGTATAGCAGACGCTATTCTGTCAAAACCATGCAGGATCAACTGGATCTTTCAAAAATCTTCTGATTTGGTACCTGTTTCTACTTTCCTTATGCAACACTATGTTTAGGGAAACTCCTTTTGAGTTTTCTATGTCCATTACAAAAACGTCATTCTTTGTTGTTTTTTTGAAATTTGGGAAGATGGATATCAGGTTCGTTGTTCACAGCGAAATTCTAACAATTTAATGCCGACAACTGGGATCGCAACGTTATAATGATTGAGAGATACGAAGAGGTGTGCAGGTACAACGAAACGAGCTGTAGATACTGCACGGGAATAAGTCCCCAAAACGTTACGACGGAGCGAGAGTCTGGGGCGCTAGCTAACACGCAGCAAATCCCAACAAGCTAACGAGTCTCACAGTCGCTATGACGGTACGAACCCGAGAGCCGCTAGAATGGAAAGTGTGAATCAGGCAAAAAAACAGCCCGTAGGTTCCCAATAAAAAAAACCTCATTTACGACATAGACTCATCTATTTAGAACTTCGCAGGCGATGAAAAAATGAACGTACTGTCTGCTTGGCATAGTGCCCTTCAGCTATACCAAAACGACGCGGAGGATGAAATCGAACCGCTGGTACCCAAGAAGGACACTGAACACAACTCCGTCTGCACGATTGAATGCTACGACCGGAGAAGTATGTACATAGTCAAGCTCAGTCAGGAAACAGAGGAAGTCCAAGAAACGAGAATCCAAGCCGATGTAATGCAGGTGTAGAACAAAGGCGACGGAAGCGTTGCAACTCCTCCGAAGGTGCAGCTTCGGATCTAAGACATCAGTGACTTAGAGCTGCACCAACGGAGTAGCAACCTCTCTGGGGAGAGTTTAAACATGCCATCTCTGAAAACGAAAGGCTGTCTAACGCTGAGAAGTTTTTAGACCTAATTTCAACAGCTTACGGGAAACGCAGCAGCAACGGCAGCCGGTGTTCACGTGAGGGGAGAAAACTACAATGCTGTAGTCGAACTTCTGAGGAAGCGTTTCGTTCTATAAGATGTTCAATCCATAGAAGTACCTCACCTAACTGCTCTCATTGCCAGCGGTAAGAAAGTGAAAAGGGTGAGCCGCTTTCCAACGGCTCCATAATTCCAACCCAACATATCCGATCTCACGACGCAGGTCCTCTGGAACGACAGTAAAGAAGTCGTGCTCTACTCCGTGCAGCTCAGAGTGCTGACAAGATACTTTTGGGCCTAGTTTCCCAACCGTCGACGTTTTTAAACAAGGAAAATTGAAGCCTAAAACAAAGAAATTTTTCAAAGTTCCCTGAAGCTGGAAGTGGAAAGGCGGCAAGAAATCTCCTCAAAATTGTCAAGCCGGAAGGTCGTGGACTCACAAAGCGCCACCGGCTTCTCTTTTCTCGACAAACTGCTCCTATCCCATTGAAACATGTGCATTATGTGCTGCAAAGAATTACGTGAGTCAAGATTTCCAGGGATGACTTTTTAAAGCACAGCTCTTAGGTGCCCGTTTCCGGCTAAAGCGGCGTTACCGTCGCCGTCGGCGTAACCACGCATTGCATTATGGAACGTTTTCCATAATGAAGTCACACGTGACGTCATATGTGACGTCACAAGGGCAAACTTTTCACGCTAAATTTGGCGGGAAGTTTTTCCGCTAAATTCAGCTGAACAATATTTCGCAAAATTTAGAGGGTTATGTATATTATGTTTCTTGCCTCTTTTCTGTCCTTCTTTCCACCTCTCAACGTATTTCACCGGCTGAACAACACGTCAACGAGACTGCTACCCGCCAACGTCTGTCATCGTGTCCGGTGTCTCCCTAAAAGCGGCTTTTAAATCTCATTGTGTTTCGTGTGGTCCAGCAAATCCGAGGAATAAATCAGTCCTTTTTGTATCTTCCGAAATGAAAGGACGGTCTTGTGTCCGTCTTCCGTAAAAGAAAGTATTAGGCTAAAATTCGGACGAAGGGATAATAAAGTCAGTCCGTGGGAAGACGAAGCCGAGTGAAGACGTGCGTGGTGAAGTGAAGGGGGGGGGGGGGAGGGGGGACGGGGGTTTGGCGTCGGACAAGGAGTACCGGGAGGCAAAGGGAGGGGGGGGGGGGTAACTAATGTGGACGAAGCGCAAGTTATAAGACAACAGCATCATTGTGATTTTTCGTCGGCCACGTCCTGGAATGTAAGGTAATCATCGTCCACGCAGCGCAAGCTTCAAGACAGCAGGAGACTGTGAGTGTTTGTCTGCTGCGTTTTGTGATTCTTCAAATCTCGTCTAAAGGTACACTCCTAGGCCACATGACAGATGTACAGTTTTGCTCCCTGATCTTTACCTTCATATTCCTCGTGTTACTTTTGTTATTTCTTAGTTGATTTTAGCCTGTGTCCGCGTGTACCGTTCTTGCTTGTGCCTAATCGTCATGTTAGAACATGTTCGCGTGTACTTGATGGTGTTCATCACTTTCCTTTGTTTCTACATAAATTCAATGAGCGACTGAATGCTACGTGCTCTCTCTCTCTCTTCGACGGCAAATCCTATCGAATATGCTATGCCCTTCTTAGGCGTCAGATGAAAGTGACATGCTATAATGCTTTTGTCTACGGAAGAAAGCGCCAAAGGCTCGTAAATTTAGTGTGCTGGGTCAACCCATTTCAGACGGAACCCATTTGTTGCTAACGAGAGATTTCTCTAAAATGTGTACCGTATAAAACCGGTGCCGGTATTGACCGGCTGCCGGAATCTAACGGGTACCTGTATCGAATAAGTGCCCGCATAACATTTGTGCGGGGATCAGACGAGTATCTCCATCCCAAAACCTCTTATGACCTCAACGGTTCGACCATTTGGAAACCTATTCAAATTTTAAACGGATCGACCCGTTAGAATTTTAGTTTTTTTTCAGTTGTGCATTACTGGATGCTGGTCTTTGGTGAGCTTCAGGGACTGTAAGGTGCTCTTATTTAGGTCAACATCATCTTTCGGTGGGCACTTCAATTATCAATTTTCTATACTAGTTTGACTTCCACCGTTTTGAATGCCGCGGTACTTTGAGTAAAAACTGACGATCAAAACCCTCCGAGCTTCGGTTAATTGGGAGCTGTCGAAAGTAGGCATCACCGATCTTCTCCTCTCCCAAACACAAGCGGACAAAAAAGGTGGCAGAGCGTTCACATTGTTCACCAAGCTTGTTGACGTAATATATAAGGTGGTCTTTCTTTAGAAGCCAATAAATCTTCAGCTGGACATCAACGAGGTACTCGGCAGCTAACGTTTGTTCAGTGCCACAAGGAACCTGATGAAGGGCGAGGTGACGCTGACTATGAACGATGACATTATCAATAAGTATCCCCAACAAAGGAGTGCAGTAAAACTTTCACCAACATTAGACGAGAAGACAGAAAGCCGAGTGTATTATTTGCCTTACTGTGCTGTACTTCAGACAAAGTGCCTCTCAGAGTAAGTAGGAGGGGTGTTTGATGATTCATTAAGTGAAGCAGGATGGGTCTCTTTGAATGGAACATTATAGCCTGGAGCTAACTTAAAAGGGACCGTTTGAAAGTAATACTGAACTTTCGGTGTCGTCCGCAATGGTCTCAGCGAAGACGTTGGTAAGGCATTTCTACAAATCTTCTTGATACAGGACGACTGTGACGCTCTGTCATTATTCTGGTGTGACAAAGACGCAAGGCCGAAAGCCTCCAATAGAGGTTTAGAGGGTAACACAGGCGTCTTTTGCAGCGAAATGCAGCCCGTTTCTCCTGAGAGACAGACTTCACCACTTGTGGACGACAGGCGACTATCCAGAGGCAGCAAAAAACTTAAAAAGGGACTCTACGTTGATGATTTCATCACTGTCGCAGCCTCTGATTAGAAAACGGAATGGTTTTTGGACAACCTGGTGGCACGAAGCGTTCGCCCGGGCCGCCATCATGGTAAATGATTCTTGGCTACATCCACTGCTAGGTGGCAAAGTGCAACCCTTCACGCGGGGGCACTCTGCCGTCGATAAAAGGTATGTGAAGAACTACACGCGAGGTCTTTTCGGTAACCGCGCGCGTTTAATGACTGTCGATTTATAAATACGTTTTGTTGAACCAGTGCAAGCTTTCATACTTCTAGGCGGGTCGCATGAAGGGAAATCCAGCAAGTTCTGTGGACAAACGTTACATGTCATGAATCCTCTAGGAATGACAATACATAAATTAAAATTTAATCCTCAGAAGCCGCGAAAGCTGTTTGACGACGAAGGAACCGAGTGTGTCATAAAACGAGATGTATGTGACAACACAAACATATCAAGACTCTTACGGCTTATACAAAATGAGAAAAAAGGCCGGTTGTAGTTACCGAAGGGACCCACCTTAAGTTCATCGGCCGGAAATTTAGCACGGAAGGATTCGTTGTTAAGGGATTACAAATCACTTACAACCCATTGTGACTCCTGCTCCCAGTTACCTTGACAGCCAAGTTACCGTCCCGTACAATGGGAACTTGATGTTGACTGGGATGCACCACTGCCTCGTGAGGTACGAATGAGATGGGCGCAGTAGCAGTGTAGCACACAGCTTTGATCTTCTTGACGTAGGTTTCAGTACCCCAGGGTATCTGGAACTCCTCAACAATGATGAAAATACAATACACATATTTATAGATGCCTGTTTCAAAACGTATGGGGCACCCGCCCCCCTCTCCCCTCCACCTGCATCACGCCTCTCTCTCCCCATCCTCCTGAAAAAAAAATGTTAAAAAAGTGCGTATGTTGTTTTTTTAGTGCGGTGACTTTCTTATGCTTATTTAGATACACCGAACGGATTCATGACTAAGTGCACGTGCTCATAAATAGATCTCGCTCTGCTTAAAAATTGATTTAGTGGACACATAAACGCACCAGGTACCACATTTCTGCAGTCATTTTGCAAAAAAAAAAAAAAAAAGAAACTTGCATTCACAGACTGCAAACCCGAACAGCAAATGACAGTGTTTTTTCCTTCACCTCAAAACAAACTACGCACTGTCGAACGTTCACTATCCTTTCTGACGTGCTGTCATTTTATTTGTGTTGTTATTTATAACCCTTTGCATCTCAGTTTACTCAAAGCGCGAATAAAAAACTAGCGACAATTCCAGTCATGTTAAGCTCAGTGAAACTGTCGCAGTACAAGTCTAGATGTAGCGGTGCTGAACTGTTAAGCTCAGTTCAGCTTAGTGTTAAGTTCATTCTAGCTGTATCAGTCGAACTGTAGTAGTTGTGGTTCGGACCCGATGCCGAAGTTTCAGAGCTTTATATTACTTGATTCAAAATTTATGGTGCGAATTTTAAAACTTTTAGGGAAAATGTTTGCCGTCAAAACTCACGTATGGATGCAGTTGAATGGCGTCGTCTATCGGAACGGGCTTCACATTCTTGTTGAATCTTTCAGAAAGGTACGATAACTTAGTTTGAATAAGGTAACGAATAGTTTTGAAACTTTGCATCTGGTCCGGATTGCTACGGCTACATTTGTGCGGAGAGTGAGAGTTCGGCAATGCAGAAATTGTTTTAAGCGGCAAACCAACGCTGTAATTTGATTTTGGGGACACGTTTTTCTGCTTGCATTGACAATGAATACTACTGTTCAAATTGAACTTATACAAGTTTGAATGTAACTAACAAATTATTATTTTGTTGTGGCAATGACCAAACCAAACTGAAGTTGTAAGATTGAAAATGTCTGGCACAAGTGATTCATTATTTAATCCAATTTAGAAACTATTGATATAGTATGAACAAAACACTCATCAATATTCACACTGTCTCAAAAGTAAGTGAATGCGTTCCGAGATTGGCCGAAAATTTCCACAGATTCCTAGTGAACCACGATATTTTTTTACTCACGGAAATATAACAGTAAAAATAAAAAAAAACCTCGTATCGTAAATCTTTATTACTATTTTTTTTTAAATTTTATATTGTTTTTTTCTAGTGTTTGTAGTGCCCTTTTTAATTCGTCTGACTCACACCACACTTTCAATAAATTTGAAAAAAAAAAAGATATATCAATCTTAGAAAAGAGTCGCAGTTCCAAAACTAAAACTGAGAAGTCTTCTTGTCTTTGCTGTAATTTCAACTTTCGAGACAATAATGATTGCAATCAAGTGTATGTGCTATGTACATCATAACTAAAAAAGGTTATCTCAGAAAGTCAGATATATGTAAAAAAGATTTATTATTAGAAGTGTGAAAGGACATGTTTTAACAAAATGCACATTGCATGTGAATTTTTTTTTTTTTATAAAAAATTTCTATTGAATCATGTCGTATTTCTTTAAAATACGAAAAGTTGAAAAACAAATTGTTGTGTTTCAAGATTCGGAAACTATCCTCTACATGAAGTAGAGAGGAGGTTTATTACACGTGTTGCTATGATGTCTTTTTTTGTTGTTTTTTCGAAATCAAACGGCTGCAGATGCGGCGCACTCAACGCTGTTTGTATTTGATGTCGCTGACCTGGTCTTCCTAGTTAGAGAGGCATTGCTCTTCAGTGTTTCGTTTTGCAGCCCTAAAAAAAAATAACCTTAGGTTGTATCCCAGTCACGAGCTTAGCTTCTTCAAGATATAGACGACATCGATCTTCCTTGGAGCAACAGCTTCGGCGGTATTTTTTCTCTTTCTTTTCCTTTTTGAATATAGACAACAAGCATCAAAACATTACTTTTATCACAATTCATGTAACCTTACTCGCCTTAAGAGCAGCATAAGTGAGCGTTTCACAAACAAATGAGTGTGGAATTTAGCGCATTCTCACCCGTTTGCCATATCATACTCCTCAGGACATCACCACATATTGTCAATCAGTTAAGACTCGGGAGCACATTAATATAGGCATAGATGAGTCTATCATGCTTAAAAAATTAGAAACTTCAACTGTAAAACTGATCCTTTCATATACTATTTTCCCTCGAACAGTTAAAGATCATAATCGGCTACTTTGGATTAGTATTTAAATGATTTGAAATGTCATATTTTTTTATAATTGTTAATTGATAATGAATATTATTTTTTATGTTTTCTATTAATGATACTTATTTTTTTTTATATTTGTCTGCTCGTGTGAATATTTCTTTAGATATTTTCTCGTATAATTTTTTTATCCATGTGTGTATATTTAAAACATTTGTATATTCATTCTTCTCACTTTTCTGAAATAATGCCCTCTCGGCGCTGTGCGTTACAGTAGATAAATAAGTTAGTATAAACGCCCTCAAAATAAATATTTATTAAAGACAATAATGCCGCGCTCAGGGTCGAGCAAACAACGCTCAGACACGGAATTCTAGAAGATTCGTGTTTCTTCTTACTCGGGGCGTACTTTTATCATTAGAACCGTTGATTTGGGCCGTTGATTAGGACTATTGATGCCGCGAACTTTTTTCGAACCTGAGGGTTTGATGATCGAATTAAGCGGTTTGAAAGGTTCGAAAGATTTCGAATTTTCGAACTTTCCATATGGAAAAATACGACGGAAGTCGAATTTTTGAACTTATTAAACTAAGAAATTCGACGCTTTTCGAAATTTCGAACTTATTACGCAGCAAAATTCGATGCTTGTCGAACTTCCGAACTTGATAGTACTAGAAAAATTCGATTCTTTTTCGAACTCTCGAACTTTTTGCACTAAAAAGGTCGAAGCTTTTCGAACTTTCAAACTTCGTACGCTAAGAAATTCGATAATATTCGAACAATCGAACATATTAATCTAAAGAATTCGAATATTGTTGAACTTTTGATTCCTTAAAAGTCAAAAGTTCGACGACCTTCGAACTTTTAGGGTAAAAGTTCGAAGTTCGTCGAACTTCGAAAGACCGGCGGGCGGTTTCTTTTGGATTCAAGCAGTGAAGTACATTCGTAATCTGTTTTTCTAAATTTTACATGCGGTGCCGCATTCCTGCGAAAGACAATGCCGTTTATTTCAATCATCTGGCATGCTTCGTTCTAAAGAAATAGATTACCGAAGGAGCGGGGAAGGAGGACGGGTTTTTGACAATTGTCGTTTGTGCCATATTTGAAGCGCGCTATAGCCGAAACTATTTATGGTAGAGATGTTAAACTTTTTAAAAATGATGTATGTGTAGCCTAGGTCAGTGTCGTCTTAAGATATGAATATTGTTGTTCACGACGAGTTTTGAAGAACTATCCAAACATGTATCTACGCTCAATTTTGCCCTAAACTTGGTACTTTTTTTCGTCTAAATGGTTTGAGGTATCGCATTTAAATTAACACCACAGACAGTACATATCATGACCTACTGCAGAATACAAAATAATTTATTGTTTGTTTTTTCACGTTGAGGTATAAATGAACTCATGGGGGAAGATTTCTAAAATTGTTCAAGTTCAGCACGTCATACAAAAAAAAAATTGTTTTCTTATTTAAGTTCTTGGGACGTGTTTCTTTTAGCCTGTACACATTTTGGTAGGAAAAACTTGTGTCGTAGTTCTGGGCCTCTGAATATGCAAGAACACAACACTTCCGGAGGGATCTTGATAGATTTGTTTCTCCAGCTTTTTTTTTTTTAATTTATTGTTATGTGTATTTATTTTTTTTTTACCAATGGCACAGTTATTTAGGTCGAAAAGACATAGCTTTGAACTTCCGAACTGCCGAGCATGGGACGACCAGTGCCTTCTGATAACGAGTTTTTAACAATGACCATCTATACTCGATCTTTTATGCAGTGAAGAGCGACAGTAGCTACACATATGCATAAATAATGTCAGATTAAAATAAGCTCGACTATGCCGTCTTTCCCCGTATTGCTTTCTTTAACAGTTCGAAATATCTGGGGAGGGAGAGACTGGAGCCCCCCCCCCCCCTTCCTCCCCCTCCTTTTGTTCTTACTCTTCCGACGCCACTGGTATGGTAGAACGCTCCTCGACCTCAAGTTGTGTCAGCTTCAGTGTTTTTTGCTCGGCGTTTCTACCCTCCCGGAAAATAAACCTTCAAAGCAATTACAAACTAAAAAATTGTCTACGTACAGGCGAGCTGGTGCATGTTGATCATGATGCAAAATACCGAGACTGGGAATGCAATTCGCAAGAAATAGTGTAAGAAGAAAGAAAAAGGGGGGCAGGACAACGTCTCAAACTCAGCTGAGTTAAGTTTGAGACGTAGTCCGGAGCTCAGTTTAAATTGAGACGTTGTCCTGAACTAAGTTTGAGACGTTGTCCTGTCCCTTTTTTTCGGTCTTACACTTTTTTGTTCAAATTTCATTCCCAGAGCTCAGTTTAAAGCGTTGTCCTCTACCCTTTTTCCTGTCTTCTTACACTTTTTCTTTCAAATTTCATTCCCAGTCTCAGGATTTTGCATCATGTACAAACTAAACTTACGATATGCCAGCGTCACTCGTGCGACGTTCGATCGGATTACTACCAGCGTGCAAGGGGGTAGCGAGGAAGTTTGCCAGATCGCTTCAAGGTTTTTCTGAGCCTCAACTACCTGCCTGCCCCTAGCCGTTTCGAACTGGATCAGTATCGTTAAGCAGTGCGTTCTTGTGATCACTACTTCTTGACGCACGTTAATGACCCCCCCCCCCCTCCCGGGCTGGCGGTCACAATTACTGATCTATGATCACACGTCACTCTGCACTGGCAAATATTCCAGCACATCCGGGACAGTCGTCGTCTCATTTAATTACCTGACCAACTTCGCGTAGTCTAAATATCACACCCGAAGTTTTCTAAACATGATTTCGTGAAAACCAGTGAGGCGTGAAAACTTTATTTGAAACTGAATCTGCGGTAGAACATGAAAAGCGGACTTCGAACTTTGCGCACTTGGACTTGAAAGAAATTCGAAACGTTCGAAGTTTTTTTTTTCGATTTTAGCCCTAAAAGAGAATCGAAACCTTCGAACTTTTTTAACTTTATGTAGAAACAAATTTGAAATCATCGAATTAATTGAACTTTGTCTATAAGAATTCGAAGCGTTCGAAGTTTTAGAATTTCAGATACAAAAAAATGCGAAACATTCGAATCTCTCAAATTTCAAGTTAGGAAAGTTCGAAATCTTCGAATTTCTCGAACCTCAAGTAAAAACGTATTCGAAATAATCGAACCAGAACTTTTAGAAACAGTGAAAGCTTCGAACTCTTCGAATTCGAAACTCCACGATTTTTGAAAGTTGCGAATGTTTCAAATTCGAACCTCCGTACGGTCGAAAATATCAAAACGTTTTGAATTCGAACATAAAAATATCGAAACCTTTCAAATTCGCACCTAGGGTCGGTCGCGGCATCCCTAGTTGTGGCTCAATGTGCGTCAACAGTTTGTCCAGTCGTTGGTCAGTAGGGAGAGATGCCAACTTAAATCCTCACTTCTGTCAGCGTTACGGTAATTCCCGATTATTTCCCTTACCTTAAAAATACTTGATGTGAAAATGAACACAACTGCACACTCACTTTGGAGAGTTAAAATTGTGATGATATTACCGTATGATGAAGGTTAACGTCTAGGCAATAAACTTGGCCACTGAGCACTGCACAAGGACGACCTCAATTTGTTTTATCAAATTGCAAGCAGAAAAAGCCATGGAAGTAATTCAGCATCGCAACAAAAAAGTCGCCATAAGAATATGCATGATAAGTCTCTTTCGAAATCGACTTTATTTTTCTGAAAACCAAAACGGACATTACAATTTTACTCGCCTCGTCTAACATTAACGAAGATCAACTCGTAGCAAACGTGTGCTGTATCAATTGAAAATTTTGTTTTTGTACTCATTCAATGAAATTGGAAATCAAGAGCCTATCACCATGAACCCTTTATAAAGCTGACCTCAGCAGATCCATGTTGAGATGTTTCATAAGGGAAAAATGTTCATATCGATATAAATTATTTTTATGTACGCCATTGTATAGAGATTCAACCAAGTCTGTGAGCGGCAGTCATTGTTAAAACTGACAACAAGTATTTAGATTTTGAAAAATAAAGCAGCTAGGTCACAGGAATGCTAGTGACAACACCAGGTGTACTGTTTGTAGATAGCATTTTGGTTTGAACAAGTGTTAGTGTTGTGCCGTTGCACTATTCGCGAGAAAAAGTACATAACAAACCTACACCAAAAACGAGATGAGGGATAAAAAAATTATATATACTAAACTGAGATAAGCAACAATATGCACCCCGACTCTAGTTACGTAACTTAAATATTATTAATATAAAAATCATGTGTTGCCAGTAACCCCAGAACAGCGGAAAGTTTGGGTCAGCCCCGTTTTCTTTAATGGGGGCAGGACCACTTCACCCTTTCCTCTTCCCCTCTCCACCGCCACCTTTAAAAGTTGACAAACCGAGGATGCCAGGCTAGTGGCCTCGACCTAAGCGATTATCAGAACGCAAGAATGCCGTCCTCGATTTACTTTTGATTTGCATAAGAAGATATGGTAGCCATCAACTCATCTACTGAGCAGAACCCAACCAAGGCAGGCGATTATTTAATAACAGAAATATATGCTTTAGCACTCTCACTCTGCCACCCCTTCACCATTCAATCCCGCCCGACCCTCCTGCCCTCAGCACTTCTGCAGAAATTACAATAAAAGAAAGGGACTTTGATAATGCGCACAGAGAGGTAACATTATTAGGAACACAATAAAAATATATATATAAATGGCATTTTAATAGCACGAGGTCAAATTATGGCTACATTTTCTTTTTGAAGGCTTATAAAAATATAAATTATTTCGTCAAAGTGAAGTAAATTGATATAACGTTTTGATCAAGAAACCTGGAAAAGCGGATTCGTTTCAAGTTGAAAATGGCCATGCGTGATACATTTAAATAAGATTTTACTTCTAGTGATTTAGTTTTTACATGTTTATAAGGACCCCAATACTCGGTATAAGAATTAAACAACATAAATGTTGCAATCTACAACGTTCCACCACAAATGTTTGTAACAAAAAAATATAAGTATAAGAAAATACAAGAAGCATGCCCTCGGCCGCCAGCTCCAGTGGACACGGCAACCCTGGCGTGGCATTATCGGCTAACATGCACTCGATCACGTTCACGCAGGTCTGTGATCGCAAATACGGGTTCCGTAGTGACTACGTTGCCTTAGTTGAGTTTCCGTGTCCACGGGTGTTAGGCCAGTGTGTTAATGATTGTCTGTCTGTGGCGGGCATGCTACTTAAACTATCCGGCGATGTTGAAGAAAATCCTGGGCCCATAACTGAAAAGATGTTTTTTGAGATGCTCCAGACCTAAAAAGAGATCCTTAAAAAGGTCAACAAAATTCAGGTAAAACAAGACACTTCGGAAATCAATATACAGAAGCTGCAAAACAGGCTGGACATGATTGAGGAAAAACTACAAATCGTCGATGAAACCAGTGGCAGGCTTGATCAAATTCAAACCACGCTTACCAGTCACGATCACAAAATTACTTCTTTATACAAGCAAATCGACGATCTTGAGAATCGATTCCGAAGAAATAATTTGATAATTAGAGGTGTCAATGAAGCAACCCCAGAAACGGAAGAAATCCTGGTGAGAAGCGTAACTCGTGAAATATTTGATGGTATACTGAAAATTAAGGTTGATTCCATTGAAAAAATTCACAGACTTGGGAGGGACATACCCGGTAGAATTCGGCCTGTTATTGTGAAATTCGGTGACTTTCGGGATAAAACGAAAATTCTTAACAATTGCTTCAAACTAAACGGTGCCCATATCAGCATTAACGAGGATTGCTCAAAAAGAGTTGTGGAGATACGAAAGAACCCGTGGAACTCTACTGCAGAAGAAAGAAAGGAAGGGGCAAAAGCTAGATTGGTTTTTGATAAGGTCAAAATAAACAGCGTTATCTATGCCTGGGACGACGTTAGACACAAAAGATATCGGTGCTTATCATATCCGAGTACGCATGATAAGGATCAATGACGTCACAACAAAGAACGCTTCAAACTAATTAACATAAATGCCACAAATATTGTAAATAAAGTTGACCTAATTGAAAGCATTGTTCTTGAACACGATCCCGAGGCTATGGTAATTACAGAAACGTGGCTACATTGCAATATTTTAGACAGTGAAATTACACCACCAAATTATACCATAAGTAGGAAAGATAGGGAAGCACGTGGCGGAGGCGTAGCAATTTTTACCAAAAGCGATATTGTGTTTACTGTACTGGATGAAGTTAAAGATATCGAAGCTCTATGGATCCAGATTAGAATGAATGACCGGGTTAGAGGTCTGGGCGGTGTATACAGACCTCCCAATTCCTCAGTTGACTTGTTAATCAGGTTGCGACAATATATGGACTCTGTAATATATCATAAAAAAAAACATCTTGTTAGTACGCGATTTTAATTAACCAGGCATTGAATGGAGTACGCTTTCGGGGGAACAACTGACGGGGCCAGCTGCGAGCGACTACTGGAAATTGCATTTTGTTATAATTTATCTCAAGTTGTCACAAAACACACAATAACAGCTTCCGCTGCATCATCATTACTTTACCTAACCTTTGTTTCCTCGAGCCTATCATCACTTCTTTCGGAATGTGAACTTTTTGAAGGCATCTAGGATCACAAAATGACATGCATGACGCTTAACTTCAACCCTTGGAGGCTTGATCACCCTCCGCATAAAAAGGTCCTTAATCTTGAGGCAGCAGATGACGTTAGCATTTTAGATTATCTTGAGAAATCGCTTGACGACTTCCAGTCTCTCTACCAGTTAGATGCTGCTACCGAAGTTCTGTGAAATTTTTTGCTGATGTGAGAGCATACTGTATTAGTTTATGTGAGCCTACGCGTATCAAAAGAATAAGAAATAAGAATCCCTGGATCGCTAGAGAAATTATATATGTAAAAATAGAAATAAAGCGATGTCGGAGAGCTAATGCAATTAAACCAAACGACTCTAGGAAAATGACACTGCAAAGCTTAAGTCACGATCTGAAGAGGCTTGTTAAAGATTCGAACCATAAATTTTACAATGTCACTCTTAAGAAATTTATTACGGAAGCCCCGGCTAAATTCTGGCGGTATGTTTATCCCCCCCCCCCCAAAAAAAAAAAAGAAGAAAAAAACGAAATTACTTTTGACAACAGTCAGCAAGGAGCGGAAGAATTCAATACCTTTTTTCATCTGTGTCTACTCGAGATAACCAACATTTACCAAGAGTTAGAGATTTTGCTGATTATCCTCCAATTAGTGACCTATTAATTCTAGAGGAGGGAGTCGTTAATTTCTTGCTTAACATAGATGTAAAAAACGTCTCGGGCCTGACGAAATTCCTAATCCTTTTTTGAAGCGGTTCTCTGAATGGGTTTCTAAATATCTTACTATAATTTTTCAGTCGTCTATAAATAATGGTTCCGTGCAAAAAGCCTGGAAGTTTGACAAAATTATCCCCATACATAAAGGAGGCTCTGTTTCTTGTGTGGAAAACAACCGACCTATACCTTTCTTTAACGCGTGCTCTAAGCTCCTCGAACATATTGCTTCAAGGCATCTTTTAACGTTACTTAACGATCACAATATTTTGTTTCAATATCAACATGGATTTCGTAAATGTCTTTCCACAACGACCCAACTCATCGAAACCGTGCACGATCTCTCCCAAACTATAAATAACCGTGGCCAAACGGACGTCATATTTTTAGATTTCGCAAAAGCAGTCGATAAAGTGTCTCATCCTAAATTGTTGCTTAAAATGAAAGCCTTGTTTAAGATCCCGATCATTACAAACTGGTTTTGCTCGTATCTTTCATCGAGAGTTCAATTCGTTGAGTTGGGAGGCTGTGTGTCTAGACCCGCTCCAGTTGCTTCTGGAGTTTCACAAGGTAGTGTGCTAGGTCCGCTTGCATTTTTAATATTTATAGATGACATACGCTGTGGAATATCAGTTCCAACTAATCTGTTTGCGGATCATTGTAATGTGTACAATAAAATAGAAACCCTAACAACATCAACTAAAACTGAAAAATGAACTCCTCAAAATCAAACATCGGTTCGACGAGTGGCAAATGGAGTTGAACCCTCGAAAATCAGTCGTTATGTCTATAACAAGAAAAAAAAAATTCATAAATTATGATTACTTTATAGATGAAGCCAACCTTCCTCGTGTAGACAAAAATAAGTACTTAGGAGTGACCTTTAATAGCGACTTACGATGGAATACACACACGAAAAGTTGTCAAGAAAAGCTAACCACGCACTATGGTACCTCAGGAGAAATCTTACGAGCGCTTCGCAAGAAATAAAAACATTACCTTACAAAGCACTGGTGAGACCTGTCCTTGAATGCGCAAAAGTAGTATGGGATCTATTTACAGTAGTTAACTCGTCCAAACTTGACGAAGTCCAGCGGCTTGCTTCTAGGTTTATCTTTAATAAATATAATCGTAACCATTCCCCCACCGAACTCTGTAGACTCGCTGAACTTCCTTCTCTTGAATTCAGAACAAGTGCGACCGCCTGAAATTCATTTTTTGATCATTGATGGTCTAGTTAAGATAGACAAAAATAATTACATGGACGTACGCCTCAGTGAATGTACGAGACATCGTCAAAGTATGCACATCAGGGAACCATCTGTTAAAAATGATTGTTTTAAATTTAGTTTCTTTCCTAGGGCAATAAAGGAATAAAACCAACTCCCGAATTCCTTCGTCAGTATGACAAATGTCTGTGATTTTGTTAAAAATATAAAGAGTATAGTGCTCGATAATTCGCCGTGACTTTGTGTTTTGAATGTATTTCTTTTG
Source organism: Ixodes persulcatus (assembly GCA_013358835.2). NCBI lineage: Eukaryota > Metazoa > Arthropoda > Arachnida > Ixodida > Ixodidae > Ixodes > Ixodes persulcatus. The sequence goes on from JABSTQ010009449.1 coordinate 937,031, forward strand.
CTCTTTTATTCCTCCGTGTGAATCGCTTTCTTGAAGTGTCAGTGCGTGATTATTCTTTTACATCTTGTATGTATTACCACTCCTGTTAAGGCCTTGCAAAGGGCCGACAGTATCAATAAATAAATAAATAAATAAATAATCAAATAAATGTAGCTTTGTGTATTGCGGAAATGGGGCTATATTACAATTGCTTGGGCAATTCAAAATACACACCCGACACGCTTGTTCGATTTCTCATTAATACACACTTGTATAATTCGCATAATGATATTTTTTTTTGTCTGAGGAGTCTACTTATTGCAGAAATAAATGCGGCAGACTTGGCGCAGTAAGCCGAAAATATGTTAGTAATACTTCTGTTTAATGAAGTTGCGTTACTCTCAAAAACGTTAATCTAGAAACAATCTAGAGGAAAAAATTCTGTAAACTAAAAATCTCCAAAACGTTATTTGCGAAGTTTGCCCGTCATAATTTCTTAAATAAGCAAGAAGGCAATTTGAAACTATGTCTTCATTATTCAGATAGACGTCAGATACATCTTAGGCAATGTAGACCAAGTTTTATGTTGAATGGACGCTTGCAAGCAGAATCAATCACTTAAACATCCCTGGCAGTAATTGGCGACTCCCCGAGGTGATGATAAAAACAAATTTTCCATGACATCAAAGAGGGCGTCATCTGAGTCTCTTCAGGCCTTTGGCATAAAATATTACATCCCTCGGCCCACAAATGTTTCCTGAAATAAAACTAAATGACCATAATAAAAAGCGATCCCCGTAATCTCCTTTAGTTTTGAACACTCCATGCCTTTCGCTGTTAGGTCTGATGAAAGGACTATGTACAAGCAGAAGAACGAAAAATATGGAAAAACGTTTTGTCTCCTGCTCACTTGCCTGAAATACATGTTCCCTTTCATCGTACAATTAGCATACCAGGAAGGATTTAGGGGTTGATATGGAATGGGGGGAGGGTTCCCATGTAAGCCCAGAAGGGCCACTTTCAAATAAAAAAATACGACTTACATGAAAATTTGTTTCTGTAAAGAAATGTTAAAATTTTTGTGGAAGGACACATAGTAGGTAGACAAGGTAATTCTGGCTAATCTACAGATTGTGATACCACATCTGTCGGTGCCGAAAGGTCTCTCTTCAGAACCTTCTGCCCCCCCCCCCCCCCCCCCCCCCCATTTCCTAAGCATGACCGATAAACGTGGCCTGTTGGGCTCCAAACGTCGTTCCGTTGACTTCATGTTGAGGAAAGGGTGCTCAAACTAGTTCTGACGAGCTTCGTTGTCGTTTATCTTCCTTTGGACTTTGACAAAAACAAAAGTGTCCGCCTTTAGAAAGGACAGCTCTACTTTATATAACCAATTAAACCTTGTTCAGTGACTGCTAGAAGCTACCGAAAGTGCAAACGTCCATGTAAACGTCGCTTCTTTTATAGGATGCCTAAAAAATAGCTATAAATTTGTTTTTTTTATTTGCGGGCACTGTAATTCTGCCGTCATGAACTTCTGTAAAAAGTGAGCGGCATGCAAGTTCCCCAAGAAAACCAAAGTATTCTTTTTTTTAGAAAGAAGTAAAATGCCCTTAAGGATATTTTAGGTCGTGAGTTCGAACACGATGAAATAAAATGGCATGAAACAGCAACCATTATTAAATATATATTTTCGTTGAACATTTATTGCTGAAATCCCGTATCTCAGTTAGATAATAAATATATACTCGACTCGGTATATAACAGAAATCATGTAAGTAAACATGGTATTATTTTTAACAATATAGATTATTACAAGGAGCATAAACAAATAGGTGAAGCTCCGAAGGTGGTAAAACAAAAATATTTTGCAGATAGGTTCCGCTTATAATAAATATTTAAATTCTGAAACACAATGCCCAGTAACCGGACACAAGTTAAGGGAAATCAAGATAACAATAAAAAAAAAAAAACTAGATCCGGGTACGCATTGATTCTAGAGGAAAGTTGTCGGAAAGTTAAGCTCGTCTCAGCTGGCATAGCACACCCTATAGCTTTGCCTTGACGTCATACAATGCAAGGAGTCTGTTGTGCTGACAAAGGCATGTTTATGCATTATATTTCAGGGTAATATTACCATATTCAGTTTTAACTTTCAATATATTAAATGGTAAACGTTTGCCATTTAACTATGACACAGCAAGACAACACCGCTTCTTCCCTCCACCCGGAAAAAAAAGGTTTGTTATTTACTATAACGCTGCTTGTGATATTCGAGTGCTGGGGTTTAATAGTGTTTCAATCGTAATGTAAAAAAGTATTTCGTTAGAGTTGTACGTGAACGTTGTGCTTTGGTTATTTCTAATCTGAATTGTAATTGGGATATTTATAAATTATCAAATATTTCTTAGCGTGCAAGCCGTACTTCAAGCATTACTCAAAACTTCCGGAGTACTCTGGCACAATACACATATTTCTCTTGTAAGCTTTGGCAAGGTTGGAATTTTTGTCTACTGTATGGGTGTCCCTTGGCGTCGGTGAGCTTTTCAGGTAGGAGACTGGGCAAGGTCGCTTTGTAAGTGATGTGTAGGACGGCACCATTGAACAGGTCGTTTCTGTTATGATTGGGTTTGTCTCTTAGACACTCTTTGATTTCGACGTTTTCGGATAGACGAGGTGCAACGTGATTCTTGATTCGTCTCTGCTACTAAGTAGAACTTCACTATGTATTACTCGAGGGGAAAATAGATGTACAGCTTTATTTTACCCTAATGACTCGAAATATTCCCTCTATAGACACGGATGTAACTGATATATGACAAGTCAAATGACAACAACCTATGCGTCTCCACTACTTTTCAAAAGTTCAGGGAAGGTGATATATTGCGTATTCATATTTAGTATTTTTTTCATTTTGTGCTCGTTCATTTTTTGACGCATGGCAGCTGTTGGGGACTCGATAAACATATGATTACTTGCTTGATTATTTTGAGTAAACTACCCTACACCTGACTTCACGTCCTATTTACCCAGGAACGTTAACCAACGTGAGAGAAATGTCAAACGAACATCCAACCCAAGCTTCTAGATCCCCAAGTTGTGAGACGCCACACATTCCGACCTTTGTACCAGAGGTCCATGGAAAAGTTCACACGCATCAGGGAAGCACAAGCCTGCTAGTACTGGAACTTATGCAGGCGTCGTTTAAAAGAACCAAGGGAGAGCAGCAAAAGTATTTGGACCTCGGCTGTGGAACCGGACAATTCACCCGTGAAGAGCTGCTGAAACGTTGCCCACTAACCGCAAGAATTGTTGCTGCGGACGTGGCTATTGAGATGATCCAACACGCTCAAGACAATTTCGTTCATTCGCGCATTACACATGAAGTGCTCGATATCAGGCAAGACGTGAGTGGATTCGTAACAATACACGGCAAATTCGATAGAGTCTATTCCTTCTTCACCTTGCATTGGATGACAGACCAGATAAATGCGTTCAGAAATGTTGCCAGCTTGCTGGTTGATGGTGGAGAATGCTTACTTCTCTTTCCCGCACGTACGACCTGGTTGACCGTGTATAGACGGCTGACTGAAATGCATCCTGGGAAACTTTACTCTCAGGTAAGACACTGAAACTATTCGTTTCATCTTTTTTTTTCACATCTTGAGCAGGAGGAAAGTAATTCCTTACACAGTGGCATGGCAATGTTGCAGACTAAAATGCGCAAACAGATAACTTTTTTCTCGGTTTGCACTGTAGACAGACAGGCGTGTCACGCAAGATAATTATAATTTCAAGTTAAAACAAAGCCTTCTTGTTATTTCCCTGATAGCTTAAGAAACGCTGGGTGTTCATGTTTTCTGATTGGTGATTTGTTTCCTGGCGTTCTCATCAACTGATGCCGGAAATTCATAGACTTTGCAGCGATAATGAAGTGCTCCAGACTCGCCTCCCCGTGTTTGTTTAAGTTATCAGTGACAACATTAACACTTTACCCTAGAGGCAATAGGTGCAACATTTTTTGTACAAATTTCACATATCCCGCAGTTCCTATTTATCAAAATATTAGACTAATGTGTAAATATAACATTTGTTAAATCCCCCAAGCACCCCGGCCTGCACTGGAGGAATCATGGGAACGGTGCTTCCACAGTTCTCTAGTGATGGGAACTTTCGATCGATTGGACGCTTACACATCTTTGAGTGTACTCAGGAGTCATCGCGAATAAGTGTCGTATAGATTGGAGAGACTTGGCATGCCACTTTTAAAATTTCTCCTCAATGTCAGCGCTTTTATACTGTGCATGCAATCCACCCTTTAATCTGGCTGAGCTCCAGAAATCTCTTGCAATATGATCATTCTCGCACAGGTCCAAAGACGTAGATATTAACTTAGAAACACCAAAGTTGCGATAAACAGCCTCGCCGACTCCGATCTAAATCCTTTTTTTTGGTTGTAAATTCTTGGCTTTTTAAGCAATTCCTGCTGAAACAACTCAGGAGAACGGAAAGATTGTAAGACATATCTGCAGCTCAGCAAGCTCGAAGGGTGGATTGCATGCACAGGATGAAAACCGCTGACATTGACGAGACATTTAAAACATGATATGACAGGTCTGTGCAATCTATACGACGCTTATTCAGGATGACCCCGGATTACACTAAAAATGTGTAAGCATAGAATTGGTCAAAATTACCGATCACTAGGAAACTGAACACCGTTCCCATGATTCCTTGAGTGCGGGCCGGGGCGCTTGGGGGATATAGCCAATCTTCTATAGATGAATGCCCTATATTTTAAAAGCTTAAATCATGAGTGGCTCAAACATGTTGATAACACAGTGTTTATACTACAAAACGTAATCTGCAGTGCTCTTTATCGGCAGTATGAACTCATCTTGCTTAAAATCGCGGACATGTGAAGTTTTAGACTTCAAGATTAGACAACAATTACCTGTCAGTCGATGAAAAGTGCCACATTTGTAAAAGGCTATTGTTGGTAAACAATTGTTTTGAATCAGGTTTGAATGTATAACTAACGCGTGTGTGTTTATTATCAAAAACGGTGCTAGAAGACAAGTGTATCTTATAAAATTTCGAATTTCTTATCCAAGGATGTTTTTATCAATGCGACACGTTTTCTTCATTTCGATAACGGAAGCAGTCAGCCTAAATACATTTTATTATTAAAGGTTATTGAAGACATGATACCAACAAGTCAGGACATTGACGACAAAGCTGGTCTAATATTCTACATGCTAAACATCCTCAAGAGATCAAATTCGGAGCCTCACACATGCGAGGTTCTCAGCATTGAACATGACGTCCCCGAACCTGAAGCACTAATTCGTAAGTATCGTGTTGTAAAACCCACGTCCTGCTCCTCGACCACTGAACAGTTAAATGGTCACAATATCCCAATGCAATTTTACCTACACTTCATCAACAATGGACGTCAATGGTCATTATATTAAATAACATTTTGTGCAATGTCTCATGGTTGGTGACTATTGGAAGAAACCTCCATTTACTTTGGGTGTACTCACAACGACACCTTCGCAAAATCACAAGAAGATGTGAAGCCTCTCGGTAAATCAGCCACGACAGCGAGCAGCGTTCAAAACCTCACATATGCCATGCGATCTTGAGCTCAACATTCAAATTGCATATCCTTGGCAATGAAAGTGGCGTTCCTGGAAGTCGCAAACTTTATGATCCCGAAATGCTTCGTGTGAAGTACTGTTAACCCTAGCCCGAATTGTATACTTTGCAATATATCTCAATTTTATATTGTGCCATTATTTGCTTTATATTGAACGCGCATTACTATCGTGTATCTTCAGCACTATAAAACTCTCTCACAGAGAATTTGTAAAGCACTAGGAATTCATAATAACATGTTACAAGAAAAAGCAAATCGAGTGATTCACGCGAAAGTGCAACATAAAACTTCAATGACGAAGTTCAAGTTAGAAGTGTAAGGTAATAGTGTAAAGTACTTCCGCCTAAATATAGCGGGAAGCCTCTCCCCGCTAGCGCTAGGGGGGCAATTGATTGGTGAAAAAAAAAAAACAACATAAATTGTTTGGCGCAGATTTTAACTGGAAGCGCTGCCCTGATATATACATAGCAGGGAATGAGCATTTCTCCACCGCTAGATTCAGATGAATGACCATTCAACTTTTGATTTTATTTAAAGTTTAACAATTCATTTCCAAGGTAAAGTTAATTGGGAAATGTTTGTGATTAATTTTAACTAAAGCCCACTCCGATCAATTTATGAAAATGCTGCTAGACTCGCAAACTGAGGAAAGCCCTGTAAAAAACGAACGCCCAACTCACCTCAAAACCCACAGCAACTATACTTCGGTTCACCTTAAAAAAAACCTGAAAAAAAACCGTTTTTTAACAGTTTTGTTGGGACACCATCTGTCAAAAATAAATGTTACGCGAAAAAATAAATTTAGAAAAATATTGATGGCGTGAAATTTATTTGAAATTATGTGCGCGCGCAAAGTCCGTGACACCACGGAATGGTCATTTGCTGAACGAGATGGTAGTTCGCTCTTTCCGCCCCAACGTGAAGGCGAAGCCAATCCACCTCTCGTCCACGTGCCCACAATGGCGAGATAAAAAACAATTGGAAACGAGCTGACTACCGACTAAATCGCGTCTCGCGCCGTCAAGTATGTTCTAAAAAAAACTTTCTTCTAGAACAATCACCAGCTTAAAGTTCCTGAGTACGGTCACACGTGTACCCTACCCTTCAGACTGCCTGGCAACCACTCCAAAATCAATTAACATAACCCCCCCCCCCCCACCCCCCCGCCTCACGGATAATTTAAGAATTCTATGTAATTGGGAAGATCATGGAGCAGAATGTGTGGCCCAGTATACGTCTTCCATGTGCCATCGCCGTCCGAATTTTAAGTGCGAAAAATATAAGTACGTCTGGAGCCAAAAAACAAACGTGCTTCGGCATTCTATCTGTAATGGCAGGAAACACTTACAGTATTAACAAATTAAGAAATAGAAGATCGCAAAGTCAAAAATGCAAACACTCTATTTAGTAATGACGGGGTGTCGTAAAGTAAGGCTGGAAAATCGAGACTGAAACTTAGGGACCAACAAGTACCCAAGATGATTCGAAGGGCATCTGGCCGCAAGTATCGCTTCAATGCTGGAAGAGTTCTACGGATACAGAGCCCGATGCGGAGCGTCATTTGACACGTTGATTGTATGAGGCACAACACAACGTTGACGCAGTACGTGTGTCCAATCTTTGACAGATCTCACTGGGATGAAGTCACAATTCTAGTCCGGAGGTTTCAATTGTTCTTGGTGGTGTCGTCTAAACAGGCTTCACGTTCTGTGTTCCACAACTCTATCCGCCTGATGAAGATGCATATTTTTTTTTCTCCAGAAGGCCAGGCAAGATGGAATCCAATTGCTCCATTGCTCCAAGAGGAGCTTCGTCAAGAGTTTATTCAAGATCTTACGGCAGAAATCCGCAATCTCTGGAGCGAGGAAGCCCACGGAGTACCGCACCATTTCTCGGACCTCTTTCTCGTCCATGCTAGCAAGATTTGATCCCCAATAGGATGTTTTCATATTAAACGGATCAGCCAAACGGCGTTGAAAAAACCCTTACCACTCTTAATGAATTCCACCTTGATATTAGTGTACGACGGCAAATGCAAATTATTGAGATATTTTTCATGAAAATAAAACGTCTTTGTTCCATCTATTTAATTTGTATAATGGTCGAAGCATCTAAGACTAGTAAAAAAAACGATGACCTTTAATTAATGCTTATTTACAGCATTTCATAGTATCTTGCGCCTTAAAATCTTGGTACCAGTTATTTAGTTCTTGCAACCTTGAGCGTGGGCCAATTGGATTGAACGCAATTTAAGCTGACTGCATAATTTTTTTTTGTTTTTTTGTTTACTTTTTGCGCTGAGATTTACTACAGAGCTACCCGAAGTTGGTGGGCCTTACTGGTGTAGTAAACGCCAGTAAACCCCACAACGATTTTTTGATAATTTTGAGATAAAAATGCTTAGCGATACATTTTCCATAGACAAAACCTGTTTTATTATCTTTCCTTTGACTCCGGGGTTTTTATTTATGCATACTCTCATTTAATAAACGAACTAGCTTCGAGCCCCTTTGTAGTGATTCCCAGCGCGAAAACTTAAGAAACCAACTTACGCGGTTAGTACAAATCGCGTTCAATTTATTTCACTCAAGCTGTAGACAAATTGGAGACAATTGCATCCAGAAATGCCGGTGCAGTCAATCCATTGACATTCGAAGACCGCAGTGTTTGAAGAAATCACCCGCAGTTTCATCCAGCCTAAGATTTTTAGCAGACAACTCATAAAAAAATGTTCTCGTACCGTACGAACATTCTATTGTAGTTTGATCCTAGATAGAGCACATGCCCCAACTAGAAATGCATGGCCGATTTTTATTCTTTGCAAACGACTGTAAATTACCTCAAGAAATTCACCTAAATATTTTGAGATTGGGAGCTGCGTATTTGAGAAGAAAATAAAATATTTTCAGAAAGCCTGATTTCAAACTCTCTCCCCAATTGATGACGTAAATGGCGAATTCAACAAGGAAGAAAGGCTTAGAGCAATATGCCGGAATCCCAGTCAGCAAACAAAAATGACCCTTCTCTCCTCCACCCTAGAGCCGTATATGTAGAGAGTTTGGCCATTCGTTGGGAAGTATAGGAGACAAATGAGGAGGCGCCATTGGCCGAAAGCGGGCTGGGCGTGTTCCAGGGCGTCTTCAGAAATTCGAATGTGACCAACCAGAAGCCGGAAATATTACCCTGGCGATGGTCGCGAGAAACAAACCTGATAACTGCATTGGAGTAACTCTCGATGACTGAAAATATGCTACACGTGATGTTTCCATCACGCTCATCCAAAATGATGGTGGAAGAGTGCGACTAGCGGAACCAGCGGAACGATCGACATAATTCGTACGTGCCAAGCGTCGAGGGCCGGGAATCTGCCGTCCGAGCGGTCACACTCTGTCCGAGCAAAACAGTGTTGAGCGGCGCATTCGTTTCTTACATCTTTCTGCATGATCATGATCAAACATTGTCATTGAGATCAAAACAACACGTGCACCCTATTTTCAACCACGAAGAGTTACTACACTTCACTCTTACGCGCTTATTAAAACCATATACGAACATATACCTTTGATCCCCTTTGATCAGAACTGTTTCTCGCTCACCGCTAGGGGATTCTTTTCGGTTTCTGGTTGGTCAAGAGAGCATGCCAAGCCCTCCTTCCGAGTCTGCCGCACGCCCTGACTCTGCCCGCGCCTCCCATTGACCAAACTCTCTACATATACGGCTCTGCTCCACCCCAGGCGGCCGTCATGGTATGCAAATGTGAGTACCCTCACCGGACCTAACAAAATATTTCACGTAACTGGAAAAACGGCAGCGCCCAGACAGTGCCGGTCCCATCTGGGCCGACACAGCGTCGAAGCTTGGGTTGTGCTGAGCGAGGGGGAAACACATCGGAGCAGAGCGCACACCACTGCAGCGCCATACACTCCACCTTGCAGTTCTATCAGTTTCCAAAGGCCTCGAGGAAGCGCAGCGTGTTTACACGGCCACGCGCTCCGCGGTTCGAATTTCACCTAAACCTTATAGTACATTGCCAATCTTCCGAAATCAGCAACACCTAGTGGTTGCGAACTGCCTCGACAGCCCAAAGCTGTCGAGGCAGTTCGCTTAGCGGTGTGCAAGAACATATACAATGATCTCAGTTTCTGAAAATAAAGGACAAAGCCTTGGAAAAATGTCGGGAAACGCGGTGTGAAAACTGTCCTAACTTGTTACGGTGTAAGCTTAAATAAAGGAAAACTCGACCGATTTGTTTGATCTGTACTTCATTCAAAGGCATTGCTTGAATACTTGCGTATTCTTGATTTAAAAATGCCACATTGTGACCATCTATTTCACTCTAGGCAATTTAAGAAAGTCATATTCTGTTCGCTACCACATCCAAAACTTCGTTCTCCCTAGTTTTTTTCCAGTTTTCACAGCCAGGTAGGCTTCCGCTAACCTTACTCACTTCTAACAGCGAGCGAACAGGAGCGTTCGTTCTATCTGAAGTTCATAGTATTATATTTCTGCTTAAAGTGTCACCTTGGTCTTTGTGCTGAACTATGTGACAAAAACGGCAATCTATATATTAGATATTGAAAATACTGTTATCAACTACGTATGTCGAAGACACGGCTCACTAGTTACGTGCAATCGTTGGATTAAATCCGTTCTAGTTCTACCACAAGAACGTATTTATTCTGGCAATGAAAGTTTGGCGAGTTTCGCAATACGTCTTTTTACAAATGAGCAGACTTGGGAAGTATTGCGTTACAAATAACGGATTGCTTGCACTCCATTATTTGTTCAAGTAATTTTGTAATTACCACGTTCCTACTTTTTTACGGCTGTAATTTGTAATGTAATTTTGTTACAAAATATTGGTAACGGATTACTTTAATTCCTTGTTATTTTTGTTAAAAATACGAACATTATAAGCAACTGGATTAACATGAGTCTGCGACAACCGGCTCGACCAAAGCTTAAAAAACGAGCGCTCGCCACCAGTGGCGTGGCAACCGGGAAGGGGGGGAGGGGGGCGGAGGAGGGGCTGTGTTCCGTGTACCAGGCGCCCCAGTCACGTAGGAGGTGTCACTTCTGGCAGCACCCGGCAATCTCCCCCTTCTCCCGCTGCTTTACTGGTTGTTGCGATCTCGAGGAGTGAATTGGGGGGGGGGGGGGGGACTACAAAAAGACATAGGGGCCCCGGGTGCCGGATCGCCAAGCTACGCCGCCTCTCGCCACCATGCATCTTTCAGCACTGCATTCCACTGTACACTTTTCATGCATAAGCTGACGTGCGTGAAAGCTACAGTCACGATACCGCAACGGGCCTATCAAGCGTGCGCGCCACGCCCATGCTTGAAATGCCCTTTTCAAGACAGAGCTTTCGTAGATCAGTTCTTTACATCCTAATCTCCAAGCGTATGTAAACAAACGCTGCTACTGAGCGTGCGTACCGTAGTCTTCTCTAGAGCATTTCAGGAATCAGTTCTGGTCATCATAAGCAAGGGGGATCGCAAGTGCGGTTGTAGCTTTCGCTCTCTTGTCAGCTTGCAGGTGAACGGAGTAGACCTACATTTTTTCTTTTGTATAGAACAATTTAATTTCACAAGGACCACCATAATGCGGGTGTATAAAAAATAAAATGTGTTGCAGAACGTTTTTTTAAACATCAAAATTTTTTTCATTGACTTCGCAATTAACATACGACAAAAGTAACGTGAAAGTAATTTGTAACGCAACGAGTAAAGAAATTGTTACTTTTCAGCGAAAGTAATTTGTAACTTGTAATTATAATCACAATTTGTCATTTAGTAATTTTTGATTGTAATTCATTACAATTTTTTTTAAGTAACGGGCACACGTCTGCAAATTACCGAAGCACCACAAAGAATGCACGGAATCTGGGTAGAAGTGCTGCACACGCTCGTCCTACCTGTATGAACGAGCCGTTTGTTTTAGATTTGCTTAGGAAAAGGCCCTGTTGAATACGTAAGCACATGCCACTACACTTGTAGTATGCATAGGCTCCTAGGTGCTTGGGTAGTTTGGGATGACGTCTTAGACCATTTAGCGCCAAACGTGTCAAACGTGTGCATGCTGGAATGCGACCTAATACATATGGACTCTCGTAAACATGGAAATCTTGTATGAAACTAAATAACCCGCAATAATGTATGTCAGGATGAGGGAAGTTTCTGTTGTTAAAGATAGGCTAAAATGAAGACTAAAACAACTCTGCAATTCATAAGTAAAATATCATCATGGTTCAATAGCAAGCGTTTAAAATACCCGAATGCACTATCCGCCCTCAATGAAGCAATAGTTGCTTTAAGATGCAATAGTGCGTAAAGTATAGTATTGCATCATAACACATCAACAATCCGAGCGACGCCTGCGAATGTTTTGAAGTTGTCTGCTCTCCTGTATTTTGTTCCGGACCAAGGACGTCTCAAGCCACTACAATGCACGATCATGCAAACGAGTTTTTATTAATTCCCTCCCTTAGCAATGACGACGTTTTGGTGGCGATTCTGGCGCTATCGCCTACAAAAGCTTCTAGAACTGACAGTATTCCATCTTCTATGCTTAAAGGCTGCGCTAACATTTTGGCTCAGGTTTTAACCTTTATCTTTAAAAGGTTTTTGAAAGACAGACTTTTTTCAACATCTTGGAACCCCTCAACAGTTGAGCCAATTTTAAAGAGTGTCGGTCACTAATAATCGTCCAATCTCATCGACTTGTTCCTGTTCCAAGGTATCTGAAAATATCATGTTCTGCCGTATAATGCAGTTTTTCTCTCGTCACAAAGCGTAAATAAACATGGATTTATGCAAAACGGCTGTGTAGAAATTAATTTCGACACATTTATGGAATTCTTCGGTCCCAAACTAGGGTAAAAACAACAGGTTGATGCCATTTATTTTTACTTTAAAAAAGCTTTTGACCCGGTAAGCTACTCATTTCTGGTTGAAAAACCTGCAGTCTATGGTCTCTCCTCATCACTTTGCGAATTATTTAAAAGTCACTTTTTTGTTGGATGGAACTATTTAACTTACGGTGGTACAAAGTCATCTGCGTACTGCTCGACATCGGGGTTTCCGCAGGGTTCACACCCACCACCTTTGCTTTTTAACATATTCGTGAGTGATATTAGTTCATGCATAACTAACACAGAATTTTTACAATTTGCCGATGAACTTAAGTTTTTCGAACTATTTCTTACATTTCTTATTGCGAAAATCTGCAGCAAGACATAACAGCACTGGCAGGCTGGTGCAAAGACAATATTCTGGCTCTCAGGCCGAATTAAACGAAACTAATATCTTATTCAAGAATCCATTCTCGCATCGCGTTTCATTATATCTTGTGTAACTGCCTGGTTGAGTGTGTTCCAGTGGTGCGCGAGCTGGGCGTAATTTTATATAGTGAATTAAAGCTTTGTAAACATGTGAAATTTTAAACCAATACATGCTACTGCACCCTGGGAGCAATCATGAGAATAAAGCGCCACTTGAAGACCTACTCTTGTTTTTTGTTTTGTTTTTAATCTTCATCAGTCGCTCATATTGTCAAAGGTAGACTTCGCGAGTGGTATGGGGAATAGTTTAAACAAGGCAGATCAGACGGAACTCGAAAATATACACAAAAAATTTGTTGGACTGGTCCACGATCTCTACATTAACAGGCGGATTTATTTTGACCATGAGCGTTGGTTAAATATTTTAGGCCTTAATTACCTTTCCAAAAAGAGGCTGACAGAATATTTCTTGTTTTTACACAAATGTCTTCACGGTTTTAATCAGTGCTTTGAACTAACCTCTCTTGTTTTTATTGGCGTGCCAAAAAGGGCGCTTCGCTCTCATCTCGTATTCGGCTGCTCTGAGCCAACATGCCTTCGGCCCTTACAACGTATTCAGAAAGCTTTTAACACGTAAAATGAAGTGAACACGCCGGAGGTATATATTTGTTTCCTGGGAGCTTTAGCATATGTGCACTGTTTAAGATATATCGATCGTATTTTTTCTTCATTTTACGTCTATAAAAGTACACGTAGGGGGACAATCTAGGTTTCTGCGATGTATATGTTGCAGTGTCCGAGGTCATATTTTGTTAATATTACATATGCATTTTTATTTATTTTCCTAGGCATGTTTTTGTTTTTCGCATTCTGTATTTTGCGTTGATTGAACTCTTGCTTGTATGCCATAGGATCACCCTCCTGTAGGCGCGCGGGCTGTTGAGAGGCACCTCAAATGTACCAAATAAATAAATAAATATACACATAAAACTGAAATTTAAAAATAAGACAACCAGAAAATACCATAAGGAAAATAGTGCCCTATTTTTACCGCGGTCGGAGTGGGAGGCAACGTGTTCAACCACTCATCCACAAGTGCAGATGATAAAGAGGGTAATTCTATGAGATTTTCTCTTTATCAATTTTCGGGGTTCCTGCAGCCTCCATGAGCGTTAAGCTTAGGCCCCTGCCTTAACCACATTACATGTTTTATAGTCTTACTGATTAATCGAGCCTGTTTAACATTTATTGACCATAAAATAAAACAATATATTCTTCGCCACCTCTTCTGCGAGATAAAAACACGCCAGCCACCTGAAAAGCATAAAAGGCAACATGGTGATCAAAATAATCTAAACGAGCTCATCTGCATACTTTCGCTCCTTGCAGAAACGGGCAAGGGCTTTATCGCATATCGGAGCTGAACACCTGCGGCCTAAAACAAAATTTCGAAAGGCAGGATAGTCTGTAAAAAGGCATGTCTACACTGAAGCTTTGCTTAGACGATTCACTTCTCGCTTTCGACAGATCGGCAACTAGATCGGAACGCCGAAAGTAGGCCAAACTGGCTGCTACGTTAGTCCTCCGTCCGAAGCTAATTGGGTAGACTACACTACTAAAAGTTTATGAAATAAATAAAAAATATTCACTGAAGCTATTGTGAACACCAGATGCAACTGGGGCAAATGTAGACAAGTGCTAAAATATGCACTATTTTTTGCAATTTTCAGTAGCGCATATATAAGATAGGTCGTAGTGTTTGAGAGGCGGCTGGAGTCTGCAATTGCAACGCGTGGAGTTACTTCAACTGCAGAAGGAGGCTTAACTCGCAACACACGGCTGTGAAGTATTGGAGCAAAGCTTAGATTGTAACATGTGACACTGGTTTTCTCGGCATACGGTTCCCGCAAAATAACAATGATAGGACTCGTCCCCACTGCTGCCGGGGAGCGAATTTTTGTCAAAAAGCTAGGATAAAAAAGAAATGAAACATTTTCCTTTACTGTTCGTTCATACACCGCGAAGTATAGAGGACTACCTATTTCAAAAGAACTTCCAACTTTAAAGTTCAAAAACAAATTTTCTTTTTTCGATAAGCAGCGCGAATGCGAACGTTCCGGTTGATCGTTCTCCTTCGCGAATCTGACGCACATGTGTAGAGAAAAGTAGAGACTTTGCAATGTCGCCAGAAGAGAGTCGCCTCTCAGTTCTTACGCGGACGGCGTAATTTTAAAATCTCATAACTCCAGGGAAGCATTTTATATTTATACCCCCCCCCCCCGACATTTTCCATTTTGCTGGGGCCTCCTCTCCCCCTCCCCCTCGTACAGCATTTTGTCATGGGCGCCCCTCCCCCCCCCCCCCCCCCGAAACAAAATCCTGGCTACGTGCATGAATCAGGATGAAATGTATTTTGTTACATTTCCTGAAATATACTCCCCCCCCCCCAAAAAAAAACAAAAAAACAAAGTACAAGTCCGGACGCTCTTTTTTTAGTTTTCAGAACACAAGGGTTAAAGAGATGCTGGGGCATGGTTACTATGCTGGCCAAGGTTCCTTCTGATTCTTCAAACTATTTTTCTATGCGTCCTCTTTTCTCGTCTGAGAAGTGTTGCGTAGTCGGGGACTCGAACCAAGTGGCGTGCCAGGAGTGGAGTCATAGCATCTTCTGCCGCAGGTCCTTAGGTAGGGATTTCTTGAGTCATTGTTTGCTGGCATCCAATGTCCGCTTATAAATGTCTATCTTACCTTAGCGTACACAGTACACCCACCCGGCAAAGCTGAGTTACAGTCCGTTGGAGCACGAGCCTGGCGGTGGTTGGCTTGAAATAGTAGGATGACTCACGCAGTGAAGTTCATCACATATTCGAATGAATCTGCCGCTGCGCCCGTATATTGCACGGCTCAAGGGTACGTCATCAGCCGACGTGAACATGACCCGCTGCTGTGGTGATCTGAAACCCAGGAAGGAGGCCAGACGTGGACTTGCTGTGCCGACCCAGACTTTGTACACCTGCGACTCGTCTCGAGCTTTTCTCGGAGAGCTCGCACTTGTGCCGGCAATATCAGGTCGCAATCCACGAGGTCTCTGTTTGGAGTCGATGCTAGGCGAAACTTGAGGTCTGCAATCCATGCGTCGGTGTCGGAGGGTCGGCAGGAATTACCTTTACAAGAGGGATGCATCGTATCGTTTTTTCAACCGTAACAGAATATAAGACATATGTTTCAGGATGCTTCAAGCGGTCTACTATTCTCGAAAATTACAAATGAGACTGCATGCACGATCTTCAACGAGGTATCCTACGACGAAAGTACGTGTTGTTTTTTTTATACAGCAGCATGGTAAAGTTTCATGTTCAAGGCCACACCTACAGATAAAGAATGCCAGTTCATTCCACCGTGACGTCATGTGATCAATGTTCACAGCGGCGTCCTTATTGGACAGGGGCGTGGTGACGTTTTGATGGGATTTAGGGTGACATTGAATTTATTTAGGGGTCGCAGTCTTTTCGCATCCCTCGTCGGACAGACAGGATGTCAGGGAAGGGACCGCAGTCAGCTCTTGATGGAACGTTCTTTTCTAGCCGTTTGAAGACTCCTCGTCGTCCGAAACCACTACCTACAAGGCAAAGTGCGAGGCCTACGGGAAAGTAATTTTGGGATCAAAAACTTCCAGTTCAAACTTCAAGCTTCATCTCAGTTGGCACCTCAAAAAATGTGAAAAATGCATTGCAGTATCAGTATTTCTGATTTGTATTTCTGCCCCCCCCCCCTAAAATATATTCCTGTATTTGTATTTCTAAAGCCATTTTGCCTCTCTTTAAAATGTATTTCCGATACGTATCGTGATACATTTTTACAGATATATTTTAGTACAAGTAATTTAGCTCCTATTTTAATGTATCCCAGCATTTGTATTTCTAAATACATTTTTGAGTATTTCTGCCCAACCCTGGCAAGAACTAAACTAACATGACCAACTCAAAGTTAGTGTAAAAATTGTAGTATATATAAAGAAATCACACAGCAGTTAACGGTGACATGCAGAAGTGTATTATTAAGTGTTCTACAACCTACACCACTATTGATAATAACTAAAAGTAACAAACGCTATTATCAACGTACTACAGTTGCACTCATGTCCAACTTCGGACAGTTCGCGAGATTCGGTGGTCCCTTTTCGCAGCTGGTCAGGGATGTGAAATATCGCCACCTTTTACAGATAACGTAACCTTACGTAACCTTCTTTTCTAACGTGACTTAACATACCCTAAACTGAACAAACCTAACCTGACCTAACGTAACCTAACCGTTTTTCTAATGTAAGCTGACCTGGGGCCCTAATCTGGACACTTGGCGGAAAAGTCGGCGAGAAATCTGGCGGCTATGATTGGCCGGCGCCAAGGTCAAGTGCGGCGTCGGCCAATCACGGACGCCAGATTTCTCGCCGGCTTTCTCGCCAAATGTTCAGATTAGGGCCCCTGACTTAACTTAAACTATCCTAAACTAAGCTAAACTAACCTAACTGCACGTTCGCAAGTTGAAGGAAATTTTTTGTCCGCTACTTTTTGTTTCGCTTTGCCAAGCCGGCGCACCAGATTTCGAGAATGAATACAATGCTGGCACAGCAGAGGACTATGGCCCACAAAATGAACCAAGATGCAGAATCATCGAGGCCGATGTTCCGCATCTCAGAGCCGCTTCCTTTTTGTACACAGTGCTGCCAGTTCCCGAGACTGTCTTCTATCCACTTCTGAACCAGCCCTCCCTCGAAGAGCATCTTGATCCTAAGAAACAGTAAAAAAACAAAACAAAAAAACCTTTGCAAAGTTGTTAACTTCTAGGATGCCATTCGGAATGAAAGGTATTCCTTTACTTTCTCTGCATTGTTTGATAATCTTCAGTTCTAACTTTTTTTTTAAGCGGGACACAGCCAGAAGTGTATTTATCTCATAGAAGAATGGAAGACAACTTCATTAAAGAGTACTTGACGTTCTGCAGAGCAATTCTTTAGTCCAGGCTTTTTATATTTAAAAGCGTATAGCTGAAAGGAGGTGGTCTTCGATAGTCTTATCGCAAGTGGATCGCCAGTGAAATATCAACCTCACACAATAACAATGATAAGTAACCAATTGCGGCACCATGAGACACTAAGACTATATACACTCGCACAAGTGGACGGGCACTCTGAGAAAAAAGCTAGTATAAAACTAGCAACTGCAGCAAATACTATATTTTTCTGACCGTTACCACCTTTTAATAAGTATTTAATATCTCAAACTCGCAGGAGGTAGTAAAACGTCAATTACCGCCCTAGTTACTACCTTGTTTTGATCGTTACTACCTTTTTACTAGCTCTTTACTGTTTCAAACGCGAGGCAGGTAGCGACTGCAGCTGCTACGCGGGGAAGCGAGAGCATGGCTGCTGGGGCCTATGGGAACGCTGTTTTAGAGACTGTCGTAAATAACCATTTTGTGTACCGTTACTTTTAGTAAGCGATACATTCCTTCGAATGTTTAGCAAGAATATTGGAACAATATGAGTGCGAAAGCAGTATAATATTTGAAACATCGCTCACAGACGAGGTGGTCACTGGACAACCGACTTCTTTCAACCGACTCCTTCCGCATAAAAGACGCATGGGTAGCCATTGAGGCCAGCGATCAATTAGCGTGTCGTCGCGTATGTGTTATGTGTGAATATCATATGTGCTATTTATTTTGTTGTTTTTAGCGCTTTTAATCTCTAAAAAAGTTCGAGTCCCGGTCAGCTTGTGCTCTGGCATTTGAAGTGTTTTCTTTCCCCTAGCACAGTTGAGACGCGATTTCTTGCAAGCAGTCCCAGCTGGTCTGTCCAGCGCTGAAATGTAAGGGGAGGTCGCCAAGCTGCAATAACAGCTTTTTTGGCTCCCTTGTCTTTGCGGATATATATACGTAAATAATTTTGAAATCTTCTAAATTCACATTTGCCCCACATAATAATTTTTTATCACATAAGGCATACTGTAAAATATTTTAGTTATACAGAGCGTTTCAGTTAACTCGTGCAAGGCTCTCTAATTAACACAAAATAACAAAATAAATGTTTAAGTTATAACATATAAGAAAACCCTATAATACAAAATTTCTAGAGTGTGTTCAGGAACATCTCACCAGGCCATTTTCATAAAGGTCTCTTTTTCCAAAGTGTTTTGGGGAGCTTAAAAATGCCTGCTCGAGATATAAAAAAAAAAAAAAATCCCACGTGACCTAAGCTCTAACGTTGCCGTTTGCTAGAGGGTCGATAAATTTGATTTTATAAACTTTCGTGGCATTCGTTTTATTTGGAAAACAGACACAAACATTCTACCTTTACGGGAACGATACGAAGTGATGTTTTTCAACGCGCTTTATAATTTTTTCATTAGAGGGTTTGTACACAAATAATATTTAAAAATATTAAGCTGATGAGTTTGTGTTTTTTAGGCAGTTTGGCACTTCTCAAAATATGATGACACACTCAATGGGAATGTGAACAATACTTCAATGTTTGCGCCCGCGTAACGTGCATCCGTTTTTTAACGGTTGGCTCGCACTACTCCAGATAGGAGAAATTTTATTTCTCGTGTGGATCTTTTAAATGTCCCAGTTTCTCTATATTCTTCTGTTACTTTCAGTAAGCCTTATATGACTTCGTTAATAAAATTACATAAACAATTCTACAAATGTTTTCAGCAGGGAACTACTGTATACATCAATGCGCCTTATGCTAGAAGTGAACTCGGCTTCTTGTTTATTAAACATCAGCAAACTACGACGACGCCTCCGGAGTAATTGCGCCTGCTGTTAATGTGGGTTAGAAGTTAAGATGTAACTAGAGCGCGTATATGAAATGTTCAGCAATTCCAAGCTACAGAGTGTAACGTAATCTATGTCCGCGTACCCGCGCTACCTTGCTCTCGTTAACTCTGGTTACCAATAAACAGAAAGGGCAGTGAAAGCTATGTGCTCATTGGCCCTGTCAACTGTCGCTCTTGCAGCTCATGACCACACTTTTTGCTCACAATATTGGCCACAACGTAGAGTTACCCGAAAATTAAAGCCGTTTACAACTCCCTGTAACGCCGAATTAGAGCGCAGCTCTTGAGGAGGAGGGAAGGGTACTGGGGGGGGGTGGGGTCAAGTGACCTCGGGGGATGGGGGAAGGGGTCACGTGACCAGGGGGTCACGTGACGATGCTGACGCCGATGACGTCATCAGTGACGTCACTGATGACGTCATCCGTGATGATGACGATGACGATATGAATGCCATCATCAGTGACGTCATCAGTGACGATGCCGATGCCGATGCCGATGACATCTTGAGTGACGTCACTGATGACGTCATCAGTGACGATGACGATGCCGATACCTCGGGGGGGTCACGTGACCTCGGAAAAGGAGGTCACGTGACTTCGGGGGGTCACGTGACCCAACCTCCCCGAGGTCACCGAAAGAGCCCGAGGTCCTCCCGAGGCCCTCCCGAAGGAACCGGAGGTCCTCCCGAGGTCCTCCCGAAGAAACCCGAGGTCCTCCCGAGGTCCTCCCGAATTAACCCGAGGTCCTCCCGAGGTCCTCCCGAAGGAACCCGAGGTCCTCCCAAAGGAACCGGAGGTCCTCCCGAAGGAACCCGAGGTCCTGCCGAAGGAACCCGAGGTCCTTCGGGAGGACCTCGGGTCCCTTCGGGAAAATTGACCGATAATGCACCGCGCGGTTCGCCGACGCCGACGGCGACGCCGCTCAAGCCGGAAACAGGCGCCTAAGAGCTGCGCTCTAAAAAGGGCAGGCGATTATTGCTCCGGCAAAAGACAAGCTTCCACCGGCCTGTCAGCTCAGCAGCGGACTAAGGTGTTGCAGGTGACCTCTTAGCAAAACGGGAGGAAGTTTGCGAGAGTGGGTAGAAAGGCAAGATGCAGCTGGAAAAATACAGATGGAGAGTGGAGTGCAGTTATGGCGCAGCTGCCAGATTTCAGAGGAGGCCATGTTAATATTGACACCCATAAAGCCATTGAGTTCATCGACGAACATCAAGAATGATATTATAAGTGCGCCTTGCGGAATTTTAAAACCGAACGCCACAACAGACGCACCCGGGGTTCTAAGTTGGACACTCTGAGAGAAAGTCGGAGAGATCGCCGATCGCCGCAAGTGACCAGCACCAAGGTCAAGCGCGGCACTGGCCAATCAAGGTGGTGTGTGATCTCGGCGACGTTCTCCCCGAGTAACCAGCTTAGAGTTCCTGGACACGTTCGTTATCTTTGATGAAACGAGTGCTTTCGGCGTGCATAAGGTGAAGCAGCGACTTACTTGTTAGAAATCTCTTGGTAAATGCGATGATCGAGGTGCTTGGAGAACGAGTACACAAAGCGAGTTTCCTCGATGGGCAGCTTGGCAATGTAAAAGTTGCGAACGTTTTCTCGCTCGCAGAAGAGGGCCATGTTGAAGAGAACAGAGCCACTATCCAGTGCCAAGACGGCTCGCCGCTCCGCCACTTGCCTCAGGTTGCCACCGGAGTATGCGCTGTTCAATGGAATCATGCCGTTTTTCCTGCGGGACATTTCCCACACTTTCTTCACGTATTGTGAGCTTGAACCCTGTGACGAATAAATGCGTGTGAGAGACTGCGACAAGTATTTGCAATAGCAGGGTGTTTCATTTTATTTTTGACATACCTAAAAAGTAAGGCGTGTAAGTTACACGGATCTTGTCTGCACCATGTATTTACCAGGCTGGGCGGACATTAGAAAAGGGAATAACCGTCATGTTAAGTTGATTATTTAAACGTAATCTGCTAATTATAATTTTAATTGCTAATTTATTGGCTACGCTGGAATTTTAGCATTGGTGCAGTTACTATTATTAGAATAAATCAATTTAAAAAAAAAAAATCGAAAATAAAATTTTGTTTTTACATAGTCGTCGATCAGTTTATGCTCTTTTTCGTCCGATTTGAACTTTTTTCTAAAGACAGCATTACGAGCCCTGCCAACAATGCGCTTTGTCTCACTGTGACACTCACTCGACAGCGTTGGTAAATGTTCCCAGGACACACTGCCGAATTAATGACGACGTTACTAAAACGATTACACCACTCTTCTAAGCGTCATTGCGACCACGACTTAGGGCGCTATTGTTGCGCTTAAATATTGACAACGGGCGAAATGTGCCACCCTACTCGTTCGAACGGAGGGGGCCGGCTTCCCGAAGCACGGTTATAGACGCTTTACGGCACCGTTGCAGGAGTGACGCCATCTGTGTTTTTTCTGACCCTTCTGCCATAGCTGACCTCCTGTTTCTCATCGGTGTAGTGTGTTTTCTCCTGCACTCACCGTCATCTGAGCTCTATTTACGCGTTTTCGTACCTACACTGAAAATACGTTGCTTTTACGTGTCTGTATTTTATGTATCTGGTAAATCATTTTAATTGTTATTTGTACCTATTGCACCTATCTTGTGTGTGTTTTTATTAGTCGAAAGAAACCCGAATGTGCATTTGGTCGACTGGGGTTTATAAACACAAGAATATAGAACGAATACTACGTAACTTTAATGAACTATCAAAAGTCTTAAAGATTTGCATTACCTCAATGTACCAATCCGGCCGTCAGGCGACGCCTGAGATAGCAGTTTCCATATTTATAAAGTGAGATGAGCTTTAAGAACAATATCGGCGACAATTTCTCTAATTTCTTGGAATCATGGTAGGATGCAGCAGAGTAAACGAGTTGGCCCGAAATGCCACAACATTATACCCCTATTGTCTCTGCGAATAATATCAAAAATAGCTTTGAAGTGTTCGTGTTAAGGCAGTTAAGCAGTATGTTACGAGCTGTAAATACGCTTGAAAATCAGCATTCTTCAGTTAGTCGCATTTGCTTCTACGGTTTTAAGTAATGTAAATGCTGCTAAAGTTGAGTGACATTTTCTTGTGCGAAGTAAATGTCCCGAGGTTTTAAAAGAAATACGCATCTAACGATGTTGAGCATAAAGTGTGCAAATTAGGCATGCCGATAGCGCCGCTGTACCACTGAAGGACCAAAATATCGACTGTACAGCCATAGATGTATCGAAGTTACCGCTGACGACAACGTTCATCTTTCTTCCTTTAATTGAAAAATCAGTATATTGAAAAATTTACTGAACGTCGATACTCCATGAGCGCTAGCGGGGCATTTTTGGTGAAGACAGCCTTGTACCAGACCTCGACGGCGCGATTGGCTTGCCGAGGTAAAACGCATGTCTTAATTTCTTTACCCTGTCTACGCCTCGCATTGCTGCCGCCCATCACACGCTAGATGTCGCAAACAATCTATCCTACACCTGGAAAAGCAGGCGTGATAAAGTTTTGAGGTCAGATATGGCTGCTCGAAGGAAGCGCCGACTGGTGGCAGCTAGAATTACTGATGCGTGTATGGCATCTACAATCTGTTTTACATTAGGCCCAACGCAGCCAAGGGTGCGTTCCGATGGAGGCAATCTAGCAGCGGAAAAAGTGCATCGCATTGGCGCTCGTCGGGGTGGAGCATATGTTATCGGCCTCTATACGAATAAGCAGAGTGTATGCGGCGTGATCCTGAGTTTTCTTTTTTTATGCGTGTGATTGGTTTCATTGGTGTTAGCACAATCACGAAGGTGACGATCGCCATGCTCATGTACTTTTCGCGCTGCTTGGTGGGCTCTGATGCATCATAGCGCTGGCTTCAGTCGGAATTAAGGGGAAACGGAATATAATGCAGAGCATGTCAACCTGTTGAAATTGGGTCTCCTCACAACTAAATGTTTGTCAGATTATAGCTCGGTGGAACATTTAGTAGCCCTAGGTCTAACAACAATAGTGCAACATTAAACGACGGGTGTTCTATATCTGGTTGAAATATTCCAGTTAAGGTAAATGTTTCAACAGTTGATGAGTAGATTTTTGTCAATTAATTTGCTCAATACATTACTGATCCCCGCGTCCACTACCGTCAAGCGCGTTATCTCGAAGTAGGCATTTAATTATTTTAAGGGGCCTGTTTATTTGTTTTGTATTTCTATAACAAAAATTATAGTTTGCTGTTCTCATTTTAGTCAAGGATGTCTTGAGTTATTTTACTCCCTTAACTTACTCACCAAATTGGAAGATCTGGTTTCACCGGAAGCTGCGGAGGGTTGTGATCGTGCGGGCGTTACCTATACTGTCTTTCGCTGGACGTATAACTTGTGAGATCGTTTTTTAGGGGTGTGCTGAGAACCGTTCACTTTAAGAAATTCTGATGCGGCTAGTTTCCCGCATAACAGGTGTGGGAGCCGATCGCTGCACTATATGGAATCGAGCTTGACAAGCGACGAGGAGGAAATTATGAGTAGACCCAAAGAAACAGACTGCGCTGTGAAATTCAGCATGACATTTCACGTGCTTACGCATTGCTGGGTGCCTCAGCGAAAGCTGTCTTATTTCTTGAAGTGTAAACATGTTACCAGCCTCGTCCTTTGCATATCTCGCTCTGTAGCACGCTGGAAGGAGAAATATGTGCCTTAACAGCGCCACCTCGCCGTGGAACAAGTGTATCGAAAATTCGCTCACATTTCTCAGCAAACGCTGAGAGATCGCGTAATGAGTCTGCTGGTAGAGTGAGTAGTAATCCAATGAGAGCCACTCGAGGAACCATCCTTATTTACGCAAGCGATCTCAAGGCCGCCAGCCGCGCGACTGCGCCTGATTGTGTAGGCCACTGAAGGGGACAGTGACCCTTATGGGATATGCTCGAAGCCCGAGCGAAAGTTTGCCGCCTTGAGGGACTTGTTCATAAATATATTTCGTCTTCGACCATGCTCCGTAGTTTGCAGCAATATACCACTTTTGAAATTCCATGGCGCACATTGGCGGTCGCCGTTTCTTGAGCACGATGCGTGAAATTGGATCGGAGTGATCGCAGAACGCTGAGACACCACTCGTTTCTGCTACGAGCTAACAATGATTTCACGACGAACGGGGATACGGCCTCTATGTCCAATATATGCTCAGGGTGTGTGCCCAAGCAATGGCGGACACACGATGGCGCTCACTTTTAAAGAGTTATTTGACTCCCTCAAACGCTTTGCAGCAATGGTTTCCTTGAGGGATCCGTATGATGAGGACTGAACGAACCCTGTCATAATTTTCGTAGTAAGTCCCCGAGGCAAGTATAGGCCTGAGGTGTGGCCTGGCTGCCACATCCATGATGCTGTCCACTTCGGGCACGAAGTTCCCGACTGCGTGCTGCGACTTGAGGAGACTCGCGAACGAGTTTGCGAGGACGACGACTGTGGTCAGCCAGACGCCAAGCAGTATTCGCTGCGTTGTGCGAGCATACGTGTGCGGAGAACCTGAAAGTACAAGATATCTTTATGACTTTCAAACCTAATAAAATACCTCGTGGAGCTTGTAGGGTTACGCTCGAACTTTGACAAATATAACGAACCACCCTTCAAACATTTTCAGCTCTAAATAAACTTCATTTTCATTACTTACTACATTGGACGAAATGTAATTCATTACTTTTAAGCGTTACGTTTCATATCATTTCCCTTTTACTTTTACCGCTTACTTATCAGGCAACGAGGAAATGCAAATTTAACATTTTCGAAGATGTTTTTTAAGGCTAAATCCTACTTCTCCCGGTGCCAACTTGATTGCGGTTGATGTGAAAAAAATATGTGCATAAACAAAGTATAATATTTCTCTATATACTTTCTTTTTTTTTTCTCATAAAAGCGCTGACGCTATCGCGCCGGCTTGGACAGAACGTTTGTTTCGCGGATGCTTGCTCACATCTAATTCTTTTTAGTGGGCTATATGTTCTTGTCCATGCCTCTTCTCGATGTGCCTACAGCTTCTCACACAGAGTGTTCAAAAGAAATGGACTTAAAATGTAGTGTTTTACAAGGTTTTACAAGAACGCGACAGGTGTTACCTGATAGTATAGATGCAAAACGTTTATACTGGATCCTTGAAACCCTACATCGTTGTAAATCTTTCGGAGGTTTAAGGTATAGATAAGCTCTGCCATCGAACGTTTTGTTTTTATATTTGACGTTGTATTAGGTATGCAAATGTTTGCACAGGTCGATTTATAATTACATATATAAGTAGTGATCCCACTAGCACATATGCTCAAGGACCACGCAAGGGAAATGCCTAACTTTACCCAGTTTGAGTAATTCTAGGACGCAACATTGGGCCTAATGAGATTTTCGTTTAAGGTGTTAGGTAGTAACAAATTAGTTTGCTTTCGCTTTACTATGGGATTTTTTTGGTTCGCCACGCAATTCTGAAAGTTCCAGATATAAGATAGAAGGTCACTGTAGGCGCCGAGCGCCAAGAAGATGATATTTCCGATGGATATTTCTCGTCGCGGCTGTATCTTACCAATTACTGGGCGCAGACTTCCTTCGTCACTACGATCTCCTTGTAAACATGCTTCATCTTCGGTAATACATGACAACACTCGCTTGACTGTGCATGGCATTGAACTGAAATCGTCACTTATTCCACCGATCATCCCTGATCCTCCTTTTCACCCTACGACAACCTTCTCAAGGAGTTCAAGTGTCTAACACGTCCAAACAACGTTTCCCGACCCGTGCCATATGACGTGACCCACCATATTGTGACCACGGGTGCTCCCACCTATGCTCGACCACGACGACTTCCTCCAGAACGTCTAAAGATTGCCAAGGCAGAGTTCTAACACATGCTGGAATCGGGCATTATTCGCCCTTCTTCGAGTCCATGGGCCTCGCCTCTGCATATGGTACCTAAAGAAGAGCCCAGAGAGTGGCGACCTTGAGGCGACTACCCTGCCCTAAACAACGCCATAATACCAGACAGGTATCCGATACCACACATCCAGGACTTTTCGCTATCCCTTCGCGGCTCAACCATTTTTTTTCGAAGCTAGATCTCGTTAAGGCCTCCCACCAGACACCAGTAGAACCTGCAGATGTTGCTAAGACGGCCATCACGATACCGTTTACGTTGTTTGAGTACCTTCGAATGCCCTTCGGACTCAGAAATGCCGCCCAGACCTTTCAAAGTTTCATCGACACCGTCCTCAGAGGATTGCCTTTCCGCTTTGCATATGTCGGTGATCTCCTTATCTTCAGATCGAAACGAGACTGAACTCATCCAACATCTGCGACTACATTTCCAGCGCCTCGCCGATTAAGGTGTTAACATCAACCAAGGAAAATGCCAACTCGGGGCATCACATCTAGCATTCCTAAGCCACGAAGTGGATCAACATGTCATACAGCCCCTTCCAAGAAAAGTGCTGGCGATCAGCAATTTCCCAGCACCCATAACAATACGCCACCTTCGCGAGTTTCTTGGACTGGTGAACTTTTATCGACGATTCGTTTCCCAGTGCGCTTGAGATTCTGTTGCCCCGCAGTTATTTGCTGAAAGGGAGCAAGACACTCTCGTCTTCTGTGCAGTGGACACCGATCGCAGAACAAGCTTTCAGCCGAGCGAAGCTGGAACTATCAAATGCGACGGTTCTGTCACATCCCCAGCACAACACTCCAACTAACGTCATGGCAGACGCCTCCGACGTCGCCACAGGAGCAGTCTTACAACAGCTAATCGGCACTGACTGGAAGCCAATTGCTTTCTTTTCAAGAGAACTGACATCGACGGAACAATATTACAGCACTTTCGGACGTAAAGTGTTGGCAATATACACTGTAATCCGCCATTTTTGAAATGGCACAGACACACACTCACCTCGCGAGACACGGCACTTGGCTTATATTGCCGAATATACAACCGACATCCGCTATGCTAGAGGCACCGGCAATCCTGTTGCTGACGCTTTGCCTTGGAGCACTCCAATTTACTGCGGACTTCGTTTCCCTCTTGCTGTCGACTCTGATGCAATAAGCGCTGCACAGCAACAGGACCAAGAGCGTAAACATCTACGTGAATTCCGGGTCGCCTCGCCTTGGAGGAGATCACTTTACCTTCATCTATTACGGGAGTAGTCTGCGACGTCTCGACCGGTACACCAAGACCATTTACTCCTGCTAAATTTCGAAGGCAAGTTTTTGACTCCGTAAAGGGTTTATCTCATCCCGGTATTCGTGCCACTCAACATCTAATGATTGAACGCTTTCTCTGGCCCGGAATCAATACAAATGTCCGAAGCTGGGCTCGAACCTGCATTCAATGCCGGAAATCGAATTCCAACGTTCCACTTCTACGCCGGTACGGGCATTTCCAACCACGAAGAAGCGCTTTGACTACATCCACATCGATATCGTGGGATCCCTGCCACCATCTTAGGGTTATCGATAACTTCTTACATGCGTGGATCGTTTCACCGCTGGCCAGAGGTATTTCCCATTCAAGATATCCGAGCATACACCGTAGCACGTACTTTCGTTCAAGAATGGGCGTCCCGATTCGGCATCCCATCTACTCTCACAACAGACCGGGGACGTCAGTTTGAATCCGCGCTCTTTTGACAACTTCTATCACTCTTGTGAACAAAACGCATACGAACGACCGCCTACCACCCTTCCGCTAATAGTCTTATCGAACGTTTTCATCACACATTGAAAGCGGCGCTGATGGCACAACCAAACCCAAATAGCTGGAACACAAGCTTGCCGATCGTCCTCCTTGGACTTCGGGCTGCTTTGAAGCGAGACCTCGGCTACAGTACAGCCGAGTTGGTATATGGCTCTATCCTACGCCTACCCGTAGAATGTTTCGCATCTGGTATGGAAGAGCCAGCTCCTGATCCTATGAAATATGCCAATCAGCTGCGAACGATAATGTGAAATCTCCAACCTCCATAACCAGGCACGAGCTCCAGTATACATTTCGAATGACCTTGACACGTGCAGCCACGTATTTTTACGCAGGGACGGCTCTAAATGATCGCTTCAACAACCATACACGGGCCGCATAAGATACAAGAGAAGCCAAAACTTATACAATCGACTACAATGGACGCTGAGAAACCGCTTCCATTGACCGCCTAAAACCCGTTCATCAGGAACCGCTTTGTAATACAAACCGTTCCATTCATGCTTCCACCATTGCCGCTCGACCGACCACTGATCACCACTGCCTCTCCTCAAACCGATCCCCTTGATCTGATCACACCCACACAGAACACCTCCAATGCAAACAAGCACCTCAGGAATCCAACAGACCCAGCTCTGCTTATTCCGAAAACAATCGCAGAGACTCGGGTCAGTTTGGATCTAGACAATCAAACTCTCCGTCACACACGACGATCATTATTCACCGCAAGCAAACAAGCACAGACAATTCTGTCCGAGCTCCGCCTCGTCAAGTGAAGTGGTGTCTACCACCATCGTACTCTCATGCTATGAAGGAGGGAGAGAAAGTGGAGAGGGAGAGTATTGTAGGCGCCTAGCGCCAAGAAGAAAAGTAGAGGAGCGTAAGTTGGGGTAGCGCGCGACACTCGATAGAGCGTGCTGCACAACCGACGATCTCGGTGGGTACCGAGTATATCCTACATAGCGTTTGATATTGTAAAGTGTAGATAGTGTAAATAAATGTGTAGGACCGACACTTGGTCCCTAGAACACAAACAAAAGCAGTGAAGCCTAATATTTTCATCTGTTTGGCAATTTGGGCCCGAGGAGAAAAGACAACAACTAAAAACAAAGCCATAATTCTGGCACTTTGTTTTCCAAAAACTCACTCCCAAAGAAGTCAGATGACAACCTAACTACCAGTCAGAGAAGCCTAACTCTGGAACTTTATGGAAAGTTTTTTCCGAAATACTCTGACTCTGACCAAACAATATCAAGTTACGTTATCCTGTGAATGTTTTGTGTTTTGTGGGACGAAAATGTCCAGGCAATAGAAATGTTGACTAAGAAAACATTGGTACTTGCCACAGGTCGTACTCAATCACTTCTGCAGGCATTTTATGCTTGCGTTCAAATATATAAAGAAAGATATACTCGTAAGCATAACAACACACCTCGAGCATTAAGAGTGTGTTTGCTTTGCATATGTTCAGGTTGCTGCTGAAAGTCTAAATTTTGGACTAAGAACATATATATATATATATATATATATATATATATATATATATATATATATATATATATATTGTGAGGGTGATTATGGTATATATATTTGAGGGTGATCTGTAGAAGAACAACAGCGATGGCTGCTACAAATATGCCTGCAGAAAAACGCCAGCTCGTGCAACACAACTGCGCGGGCTCCTTTTCGTCTTTCGCGACAGTGTCCGTCGTCGTCGTCTTCGTAACATTTCCCCCCGGTGGTGGTAGGGCCGGTCATCCGGCACTGGCGTGTTGGTTAGGTTGAGCATAAGTACGGTTTCATACGATCCACGTGAACGATGTCCTGGCACCTCGAGCGATGGTCACGGGGCTGGGTCACGGGCACTACCTCGTAATTGATGTCGGAAAGGCAGCGAACAATGCGGTACGGGCCAACGAATTTTTTTAGGAGCTTTTCGCATTTGCCGGTTTGGCGAAATGGTGTCTTGAGCAAGACGAGATCACCAACATTATAGGAAACTGGTATGTGAGAGTCCGCATGGCGAAGCTGTTGTTGTTGTTGGGACTGCAGAGTTTGCAGTCGGGCAAGTTGGCGGGCATCTTCGGCTCGGGACACGACGTCAGATGTGTAGGGATCCAAGCAATTTTCCACGTATGGCAAAACAGTGTCAAGAGTCGTGAGTGGATCACGAGCGTATAAAAGATAATACGGCGAAAATCCGGTAGTTGTTTGTCGGGCGGTATTGTACGCGTAAGTGACAAAAGGAAGGATTGCGTCCCAGTTGGTGTGGTTTTCTTCAACATACATTGACATCATGCTTGCTAGTGTATGGTTTAGTCGCTCGGTGAGCCCATTCGCCTGCGGGTGGTAAGCAGTTGTTACATGATGGACTGTACTTGCGAGTTGCAGGACTTCATTGAGAAGTTTGGCAATAAAGGGCGTGCCTCGGTCACTTGTGACTGACTGTGGAGCGCCATGGCGTAGCAGAATGGAGCTCAGAAAGAAGTTCGCAACTTCTCTTGCGGTAGCATCAGGAACTGGCTTAGTCTCAGCATAGCGGGTATTGTAGTCAATGGCTACAATGACCCATCGATTGTTGTTTGCAGACGTGGGAAATGGGCCTAAGAAGTCAATTCCAATTCTTTGGAAGGGGTGGCTAGGTGGTGAAAGCGAGTGAAGTGTTCCGGGTGGCTTTGTCGTTGGGTGTTTTCTTGTTTGGCAGTCGTGACAAGATCGGACGTATTTGTTGATAGCGCGATACATTCCGTTCCAGAAGTAACTGGCTCGAACTCGGAAATAGGTCTTGGAGAAGCCGAGATGCCCGGAAGTTGGGTCGTCATGATTAGCGCGAATAATGTCGTTTTGAAGGGAACGGGGAATGACAAGAAGCCACGGGCGTCCTTGCGGTTCATAGTTCTGCCGGAATAGCGTCGTCCCATTGTGAAGCGCAAATAGACGCGCTATGCGTGCTGTGCGTTGAGGGGGATGTGGGTTTGTGCCACGAAGATATTCAATTATCGGCTTAAGGAAAGGATCAGCCATCTGGGCTGCAGCAATGTCAACATGGGTCAGAGGAGCCGTTGCGAGGGAAATGGGCGAGTCTTGGAGAGGAGAGGCTGCTGGAAGTGGGCACCGGGACAAGCCGTCGGCATCCAGGTGTCTTTTTCCTGATTTGTAGAGGACGGTGAAATTGTAATCTTGAAGTTTGAGAGACCATCGTCCGAGGCGGCCTGACGGATCTTTAAGACTGGCGAGCCAGCAGAGGGCATGGTGGTCGGTCACTATACGAAAATGAATGCCATAGAGGTAGGGACGGAACTTTGATATGGCCCATATAACAGCCAGACATTCACGTTCAGTGATAGTATAATTTCGCTCAGCTGGTGTGAGTGTGCGACTTGCGTATGCGATAACCTGTTGGGTGCCTCTAGAATTCTGGGCTAAGACTGCTCCGATGCCGTGTCCACTTGCGTCGGAGCGTATCTCGGTTTCGGCTCCTTGAGTAAAATGACTGAGGATGGGACTGCTTGTTAAAGTCAATTTTAGGGATCCAAACGCCTGGTTTTGTAATGGACCCCATTCGAATTTGATGTTGGTGCGGAGGAGTTGATTAAGAGGTTCAGCAACGTGAGCAAAGCCAGGAATGAACTTGCGGAAATAAGTGCACAATCCAAGAAAAGCACAGACGTCCTTTTGAACTTTCGGAATAGGAAATTCTGAAACGGCTCGAAGTTTGTCAGGATCCGGGCGGATACCATCAGCGCTTACTAAGTGCCCAAGTACTTTTAGTTGTCGAGTTCCAAATGGGCATTTCTTGAAGTTTAACTGTAGGCGGGCGGACCGGAAGCAATCAAACACTTGTTTCAGGCGGTGCAAATGTTCATTAAACGTCCCTGAAAAGACGACGACATCGTCAAGGTAGCAGAGGCATACATTCCAAGTGAGGCCACGGAGCAATGTGTCCATCATCCTTTCAAAGGTTGCGGGGGCGTTGCAGAGGCCAAACGGCATTACGTTAAACTGATAGAGGCCGTCAGCCGTAATGAAGGCTGTTTTCGCTTTGTCAGCTTG
The DNA here is from genome assembly GCA_013358835.2 of Ixodes persulcatus. Classification (NCBI taxonomy): domain Eukaryota; kingdom Metazoa; phylum Arthropoda; class Arachnida; order Ixodida; family Ixodidae; genus Ixodes; species Ixodes persulcatus. The sequence continues at coordinate 969,577 of JABSTQ010009449.1, forward strand.
AGCGACAGGTATCTGCCAGTAGCCGCTTCGGAAATCCATCGATGAAAAAAATGATGAACCTTGCAGTGCGTCTAAGATGTCGTCGATCCTTGGCAGCGGGTAAACATCTTTCTTGGTCACCTTGTTTAGACGGCGGTAGTCCACGCAGAAGCGCCACGAGGCATCCTTCTTTTTAACGAGAACGACGGGAGACGACCAAGGGCTAAAGGAGGGCTCAATTATCTTGTTCTCTAACATCTCGGTGACGTGCTGTTGGATGGTTTTACGCTCCATGGGTGAGATTCGATAAGGTCTACTTTTCACTGGAGATGCATCCCCGGTGTCGATACGATGATGCACCACTGACGTTTGAGCGAGAACTCGGCTGTCGAAGTCGAATAAATCGGAATAGGCTGAGAGAAGGGTGACCAAAGAGTAGTGCTTCTCGGCAGGTAAGGCGGCATCCACCATTGTTTTTATCATGTCGCTATTGCGGCGGGCAGATGTGTCGAGACACCCAATTGACGATACATCTGTGTGAAGAGGGGCAACGATGTGTTCTTCATATCGGTTTATAGTTGCTACTTGAGTGTTTCGTGGAAGCATTTGCGGCTCGGGAGAGGTGTTGGCAAGGCAAACAGGAACGTGGCCTTCCACTATGGATACAAGGGAGTAGGGAACGGCAACATTTTTCTTCAGAAATAGTCTTTCGGAAGGTTCGACTAGTGCATAGGTTCCTGTGATGGGTGGCTCGGGCCTCAGCTCGACGATGACGGCGGATAGGGGTGGTACAAGAAGGTCGTCATCTGTCCGAAGGGTCTGGGGTGATGAACAAGGAGGTTCATCCACAGAATTGTAACCGTTCAATTCTAGTTCACCGGCTGCACAGTCTATGAGGGCGTCAGTCGATGTTAGGAAGTCACATCCTAAAATAACATCGGCGACGCAGTTTGAAAGCACAAGGAATTCAATGATGTAGGACATGCCTGAAAGGGACAGAGGTATGGTGGCACATCCTAGGGGTTGGACTAATTGACCATTTCCCACGCGCAATAAGTGTCCACTGGCTGGAGTGAGCACCCTACGTAAGCGGCGACAGACGTCTTCTGAGATGCATGATTTTGCGGCTCCCGTGTCGACCAAGGCGACGAATTCGTGCCCTCCGATACAAACATTGACGGTAGTCGGCCCAATAAGAGGAGGATTTGCGTCAAATTGGGGCAGCGCAGCCTGACCTCCGGTGGCAACGCAGGCTGCCCTCTTTAGTTTGACGACGGCGTCGACGCAACGGCAGCGCGGTTGAACGGAGAAACGGAGCGGCGGCGTGTTGGGTATGGAGAGGGCGACCGGCGGCGGCGGGTGTCAGATGTCTCGGCAGCATCGGTAGGATGGCGAGCGTCGGAGAGGAGGGCTTCAGAGGGGGCGCTTGCATCCAAATTTCTTGAATAGCGAGAAAAACTAGCAGGTACACGATAGGAAGCATTGTCGGTCATTCGTCTGCGGCAGTAACGGGCGATGTGACCAGCTGCGTGGCAATAGAAGCATACTGGACGTCGATCGTCGGTGCGCCATATGTCAGTCCGTCGGCGTTGCCCGTAAGGTCGATACGGTTGTTGAGCGCGGTCCAAGAATGGAGTCGTGTAACGTGACTGGATGTCGTGTACCATAGGGCAAAGTGGTGTTGATGGTTGCGTTGTCGGCGCGTAGATAGGGGGAACTACCTGAATTTGGTTCAGAGCAGCGCGTAGTTCGTCCTGTACTACTTTCTGAACACTTGCAGTGTCCATTCGTTGGTGTACTGCAACGTCCGGGGCATGCAGTGGAGCTAAGTATGCCTGTAGCTCCTGGCGAATGATCTGACGAATTAGCTCAGGAAGCTCCGATGGCGTTGCGTTGTTCGTGCACACCTCGGGGAGACGCTCGAATGGACGTTTCATGATGCGTGCACTTTGTAGCTCTTCGTGTCTTTTGCACTCCGTAATGAGCTGTTGGACAGTCGGAGGCGACTTCGGAGCCACGACCGTGAAGAGGTCATGTGACAGCCCTTTAAATAGGTGCCGGATTTTGTCTTCTTCTGTCATTTCATTGTCGACGCGTCGGCACAGGCGAAGGACGTCCTCAATGTAGGCAGTAGATGACTCTGTTGGGGACTGGTACCGTCTGGCAAGTTTGTCTTTGGCCTGTTGCTTGCGACTTTCCGGCTTTCCGAAGATTTCCGCGAAAGCCGTCTGGAATGCCTCCCAGGAATCGATCTCGTCTTCGTGGTTGTCGAACCACTGTAGAGCGGTATCTTTTAGAAAAAATACGACATTTGCTAGTTTGAAGCTGTCGTCCCACCTGTTATGTTGACTGGCCCGATCATAACTTTTGAGCCAGTCGTTGACGTCAGCTTCTGGCGCTCCGCTGAAAACTGGTGGGTCTCGTTGTCGATTTTTGACGGTCGGAGGGGCGGGTGCGCTTTGTTGAGTGGCGTTCCCGGTCTCGTCGGGCATGGTGGCCTGCGTTGATCGCCCGCTGCGGAGCTCCTGGACAAGAGAGGATGGGGATGGTCCTAACCTCCACCACTTGTGAGGGTGATTATGGTATATATATTTGAAGGTGATCTGTAGAAGAACAACAGCGATGGCTGCTACAAATATGCCTGCAGAAAAACGCCAGCTCGTGCAACACAACTGCGCGGGCTCCTTTTCGTCTTTCGCGACAGTGTCCGTCGTCGTCGTCTTCGTAACAATATATATATATATATATGCTACAACCTTTGGAGGACAGTCTCGCAAAGTCCTCACAAAAAAAAAAAGACTGACTCGTTTCCGGTGAGTCTAATTCCTTTTCACCGAACTACAGTACCACCTTCCTTTCAGCACGAAAATTGACTGAGAAGCGAACTGGACATGAACTCCACAAATAAACTCTGTAGGTGTACTTGCCGCGGGCGTCCTCCCAATTAAAGGGCATCTCTCTCTCTCTCCCTCCCGCTATCACAAACCTTGATCGATGCGACCGATCAGAATTACGCGAACATTTTATGGGGAAGTTGGAGTCAAACATTTTGTGCGATTACCCATTAAAGCCACTGCTGCACAAAATATTCATAGATGATGTATTTGTTATCTGGACACTAGGCGAGGCGGACCTCCAAGACTTCATAGTTAATTGCAACGCTGTCCACCCACATATCTGTTTCAATCACACTTACTCTCAGACCGACATTAACTTCTTAGACGTGACTCTTACAATGAAGGATGGGAAATTAACAACAAAGCTTTATCGCAAGCTAACAGATCGGCCACATTACCTTCAATGCAAGAGCGACCACCCACGTCACTGTAAGAACAGCATACCCTCTAGCCAGGCCCACCGTTTCAAACGCATCTGTTCAAACACAAATTATTTTGATGCGAGCGCTGAAAACCTTAAGAACGCGTTGAAACATCAAAAATATCCACCACGTGTAATTGATAATGCGATCCATAAAGCCAGAGTGTTGAACCGCAGCGACCTCCTGAGGGACTGTCCCCCCACCCCTCGAGCGACACACAACGCACACATTTATGTCTCACCTAGAGCACTAACTATATTAACGTAAATAATATTTTAAGACGACACTACAACATGGTCGAGCAAGATGACCACCTCAAATGCGCATTTCCCTCCCCACAGGGCGTGTTCTATAGATGATCAGGCAAAATTAGAGACGCACTAATGAATTCTCAATTAAATTCTACTCCACAACACAACTAATGCAGGCCCTGCAATCCACCTCAGTGTTTAATCTGCCAACAAATTCAACAAACAGACACAGCCAGAAGCACGCACTTACAGTACCCGTAGTAAACGTAAATGTAGTGTACTTGCTAGAGTGTAGTGTATGCCAAATGCAATACGTAGGGCAGAGTGAGACAGTGTTTAGACTACACTTCAACAACCACAGAGCTCACTCTAAATCTAATCCAACCCTCCCTCTCTCAAGACACCTCCGTGTGCTGAAGCATTCCTTCGATGAATTATCTGTGACATTACTGAAAACTGGATTGAGATCAAACCGGGAGCGCGAACCGCGAGAGTTAAACCTCATAAACAAGATACTGCTTCACAGCAGACAAGATCAGACACACTTAAAAGTAATTTCACGCACACAAAGGAAGAACTCTCACACAGCGCTGACTGACAACTCGAGTATATTATGCATCATCTTCATCTTCTTCCACTCCGATGCAAATGGAGGTGAACTCAAAAAACGAGGAACGTATGAAAAAAGAGAAATATGAAAGACAAGAAAAATGGAATAAAAACAAAAATAGAAGGAAAATAATGAATTCCCTGTACAGCGGACGTGTCTACTGTGCTTATTCTAAATAGTTCAACTCTTTCTCCGTTAAGGCTAGCGATGGAGTACTAACACATATTCTATCTAGCCTTACAATGTTAGCGGTTTTTACTATTTCTCGCGTCAGTTTGTTCCTGCTCCGTCCCAGAATGGTGCATTCGTCCAGGAGGGGAGAACATCCACACTCTCTGCAGTGAATGCCTAAATGACCCGAGTTGGCATTTTTGGCGGTGTTGTTATTCTCTCGAAGTCGGTCATTTAGACAGCGACCCGTCTGTCCGATGTAACGCTTGCCACATGTGAGGGGAACGGAATAGATGACTCCTTCATTGCAGGACACGAACTTGGTCTGGTGGTTTTTGATGCATCCAACTGCTCGACTAGATGTCCCATTCACCTTCTTGCACAAGCTAGCAAGTCTATTCGGCGCGGAGAATACAACGTGAACGTTGACTCCATTGGCCAGTTTCTTGAGCTTGTGGGACAGGTTGTGGATGTAGGGAACCATGACAAGCCTTGTGGTGCGGTCTCTTGTTCTGCGTGTAAAAGTTCCTTCCTGCTTAACCTCCCTGAGTAGGACTTCGGCCACTGAAGTTAGTAAAGACGTGGGGTAGAATGCTGAAATCAACCGAGAAATTTTCGTGTTGAAACTCATATGGACTGTGTGCTTGCAAGATTTTTCAAGAGAGTTTTTTAGGCAGAGTTTTACAATGCCTCTTTTAACAAGCTTGGAATGTGCAGAACTATGGTTGAGGAGTGGCTTCTTTGCTCGAGGTTCGTAGGACCAGCAGGTGTGACTGCTTTCGAAAAAAAGTCGAAGGTCTAAGATTCTTATAGATCGCTCAACCGGAAGTTCATGGGTGAGTTTTAACGGGTGAAGGCAGTCCTGGAATGTGGACAGAACACTGGCCACTAAGACGGGGAAGGTTCTATTGTTACTGTCAAGTAAAATCAAGTAATCATCCACGTTACGAAACACACGCACTAGTTTGGACTGGTCAAGGTTATGCTGCAATAATCTGTTATGAAATGCCAGATACAGGTCACTGAGGACGGGAGCTATACAAGACCCGATACATACTCTCGTTTTCTGCCGGTATGTTAAGCCTTCCCAGGTGGCAAAAGTAGAATTCAGGTAGGTGGTTATTAAATCTAGGAAACCCTTGACTGAGACACCTGACGCGTTTTGAAAGGCTATGACACCATGGGAGTCAATGCTTTCTTCTATGCACCTAAGAAGACGGTCTTGAGGTAGGGCATAATAAAGATCTTTGACGTCGATGGAAAAAGCGTTGAGGCTTCTATCTTTGACATCATGGAGGAATCGCCAGACCTCATCTGAGCTCTTAATCTGGTAGGGATCATCGATGTCGAGAAGGTTTAGCTTGTCTTGGAGGAACACAGCGATGGACTTTTGCCACGTGCCTCGTTCAGACACAATGACCCTGAGGGGACAATCAGTCTTGTTTGTTTTTGCACTAAAGAAAATCTCAAGGCTGGATAATTTGCTCCGGTCGATGGATGAACAAAGTTGCTTGAGGTCAAGAGAGCTAAATAACGTCTTGGCTTGGCTTTTGACCTTGCTTAAGGTGATATCTTGGTGGCAATTGAAGACTGACTAAAGGGCCGTTAAGGCCTTATTGCCAAACAAGTTCTTGTGCATGAGCACAAAACCACCTTCTTTGTCTGCCGGCAGAAGAGATAAGCTATGCCCTTTTAGGTAGGTTTCAACCCTCTTAATGAATGGGGGTCTGATCTGGGTTGCGTGGCGCGAAAGAATGTCCACTCCCTCTGAAATACATCGATCAATTTCAGTATTGGAGGCTCGCTGTGAAACTTGCCTGACCAAGGAAAGTAGCTCAGGTGCCGACTTGCGGAGTTCCACCGCGAACTTTGGACCGAGGCTGAGTACCAGCTCCACGCTGGTGGAAGAGGGATGTCGCCGATGACATGCAGAGGTTGCTATGGTGTCGTGTCTTTCGAGGAGTAAGGGCTCTGAGATGCTTCAAAGTGAGTCGCCACAGAAATTCGGTTGTGCTGTCCGTGAGTTTGGAGTACTCACGCCATGCTCTTTTTCCACAGGGTGGACTCAAATTGTTGCACAACTGTACGAACAAACTGTTCCGGTATAGTCTTGTCTGCCGGTGCCTCTCAGCTTGTAAAATCTTGCATAACCTTCTGCCGTGGCCTACTGATGGGGCAAAGCCTCCAAACAGTATCTTGACTTCCGGAGGTAGAAGATGGACCCGGAGGCAATAACTGAACGTCTGCGCTTGGCAAATGTAATGGCAATGAGGGTCACAAGGACGCCGGGATCCAAATGAAGATGCAGAACGGGGCCCGATGTACTAGAAATGAAATTGGGCAGAACTTCAGCTTGGGCGAGTTGGTTATTCATGATACTGCTTCACAGCGCACAAGATCAGACACACTTAAAAGTAATTTCACGCACGGCGAAAGAGTGGAACTATTTAGAATAAGCACAGTAGCAACGTCCGCTGTACAGGGAATTCATTATTTTTCCTTCTATTTTTGTTTTAATTCCATTTTTCTTGTCTTTCCTTTTTCTCTTTTTTCATACGTTCCTCGATTTTTTGGGTTCACCTTCATTCGCATCCGAGTGAAGGAAGATGAAGATGATGCATAATATACTCGAGTTGTCAGTCAGCGCTGTGTCAGAGTTCTTCCTTTGTGTGCGTGAAATTAATTTTAAGTGTGTCTGATCTTGTGCGCTGTGAAGCAGAATTATGAATAACCAACTCGCCCAAGCTGAAGTTCTGACTCATAAACAAATTTAATGCAATGGAAAAATGAATAAATGAGAGTCCAGGAACACTTTTTAATTGCGTTGTCACGTCTTTCCCAGTTCTAAACTTCTTTGCCGCAGCGATATGTCCTCACTTCAAAGTCAACTCCTGACGAAGCCGAGTCTCTCGGCGAAACTGTTGATGAAACTACCGTTGTTTGTTTTTTCTCACCTCGAGTTTCTCACTTCGGTATATATATATATATACAGGGTGCTTTTTTTTAAGCTTAACAGATTTGTTTAAAAAAAGCCGTGAAAGTTACGCTTATGCCGCTTGTGGAGTTGAGTTATACGGCCAGGGGGACACATTATAGGGGGCTAATTGTAATGATCAGTTGGCTAATTAATTAAAATTCGTTAATTAACTTTTTAATTAATGAAAATAGACATATGGTTCCAATTAGAAACTTGCTCAGCGTCATCGAAAACCTCTAAATCAGTCATTTTCAGAAAGACTTTGAGCGCATGAGAAGCGTAGTAGTGCACTAAAGTTACCACTCGTGGAGCAGGTACAAGGCTAGGGCAAGATAAGAGACGGAAAAATCGCACGGGCGCCTTATCGCAACCTCTAGCTTTGTACCTGCTCCACGAGCTGTAACTTCAGTTCACTACTACGCTTCTCACGCGCTCAAAGTCTTTCTGAAAATGACTGATTTAGAGGTTTTCGATGACGCTGAGCAAATTTCTAATTGGAACCATATGTCTATTCTCATTAATTAAAAAGTTAATTAACGAATTTTAAGTAATTAGCCGACTGATCATTACGATTATCCCCCTATAATCTGTCCCCCTGGCCGTATAACTCACCTCCACAAGCGGCATAAATGTAACTTTTACGGCTTTTTTTAAACAAATCTGTTAAGCTTAAAAAAAAACACCCTGTATATATATATATGTAACATCACGATGGAAAGTCAGGGAGCGTCAGGCATCAATGAGACGTCAAAGCGACAATGGTAGAGTAAAATGTATCACCGATATAGTCGAAAAAAAAAATGAAGTACACCATTGTTCGAACATTTGTTGTATGCGCAGTTGCCTCCAGCTGCATAAAAACCACAAATATACCTCTAACGGCGTTGGAACTATGTGACCAGTTTAAGGTGAAACCTTGTAAACCAGAAAAATACTCGTCAGTTAAAAGTTATAAAGAGTACAAAAGAAAAAAAGAACGAAGTAATTCATTGCAGTTGTCTAGTCCGCCGTGCAGATCAAAACAAGCGCTATTCTTTTTCTTTTTTTTCACTTTAGGCGTTTCGCATAAAGTCCCCAGCTATACTTCGTTTCACCTAAGGTCCGAGCGCGGATGATGTTCTGAGCCGAAGGGCCAGTCAAACAGCGCAAAAAGCGCTAGGTCATGGCGTGCTCTCTGTGCTTGATAGGATTAGCCCCTAGAGACGGCGAATACCGGCTAGTTCTATCAACTTCAGAGAGCACGCCATGACGTTATGCCTGTTTCACTGTTTGATTGGCCCTGCAGCTCATAAGATCGGCCGCGGTCGGGCCTAAGCTGAAACGAGGCATAGAGACACTATTTATGGACAACATACGTAACACAAAGCGTGGCTGGTTATCTTCATAGTTCTTGCTTCGTGGTTTATTCTTCGGGATTTTGATCGGCTATACTTCGTTTCACCTTAGGTCCGAGCGTGGCCGACGTTATGAGCCGAAGATCCAATCAAATGGCGAAAATTCGCACCGTCATGGCGTGCTCTCCGCAGCTGATAACACCAGCGGTGTTTGCCGTCTTTCTGTGCGTGCTCCTCCGCCGGCTCGTCCTATCAAGGGCGAAGAACGCCATGACGTTGCGCTTTTTGCGACGTTTGAGTTGACCTTCAGTTTACAACAACGGACACGCTCGGACGTAAGCTGAAACTAAGTATAGTTACGCAATCCCGCTGGCTTCGGAGTAATATTGATTTGTCCTGGGTTCACCACCGCCTTGGTGCTTTTCGGTATAAGCACGCACAAAAAAACAACAAAAAACAACAACATATATTTACCTTTTTTTAAGGCGCTAAGAAGCGTTAGACATTTGACTTTTTTTTTTTGTTAATTTAGAATACACAAAATATGCGAAAATGGCGCACGCAGTGACTATTCCCATTTTCGACGTTGGAAAAACATATTGCGCCCTTTTTGTAAGCCGTGGTGACCCGGATACACCATTTTGAAAATATGCGCGCCCTAACACTCTCCTCGGTGCATTATGAAGATCCGTTGTCTGGCATGTTAGGCATTACGCAGAAATAGAACACGAAGTCAATGTTTGTATAATATAATGTTTCTTTGTTGGAAGATGAAGTAGGACGATAAAGAAATAAAGTGAGCATCGAATTTGTTGTGCGTTCGTTCTATCATTTTCTTCCGATTTGACTTCCCAAAACTTAGAGGGAACATACCGTGCCGCTTACAGAACATACGAATCAGCAGCGTCACCATGAGCGTACATTGCAACTTCATTCGTTACGCTCTGCAACCTGGGATTGCAGCAGCGTCTTACATAATCCTCCGGAAAAGCCCATACTTTTTGCGAAATGCGAGGGTATAGTCTCTTCTGCTGTTTCTATGCTGAAACACACCAAATTATCTAGGAAGGTAAGGGAACGGCTACACAAGCGGCAAGCGTGCCGCAAGAGCACGCCTGCCGCTGGCATGCCGTTGCGTGTTCCAGCATGGGGAGGGCCATTCTGTCAATTGTTTTACTTTTGAGGCGCGGTAGTCATGTGACACCACTTAAGGACACGCGCTCTTTTGTCCTCCTCTAGACTGTGCCTAATATATCGAAATAATTTGATGTTTCTATCAATTTTTGGCATGTTCTGTGCACCATACTTTGGTGTCTGCTTTTCTTTGGGCAGTTCCATTTTCGGCGTCCATTTTTAGCTTTTTCAAAGCGCCATACTAATTGTTTTAGTGCATTCGTTGCCTGAATCTTTGCGCGCGATCTCATGGCATCCGTTATGCGAACACCCTACTCTTATCTTTGATTATGCGAAGTTGCCGATATCAAATGACAAGGCAATGACTATTCTGGGTACGGCCAAGTTGCTGGAATGAGGGCATCAAATTGCGCCATTAAAGAGGTGCGCGGCCAGAATCGTCGCTGCTATTGGCCTTCCTTGAGTAGCCAAAGGCTCACTTGAGTACGAGTATTTCTGCCCCATTGACGAAAACAAGAATAAAGACAGACTCTCAGCTATCTCTGACATTGTTAATTTAGAAACGTGATTACTTTGATGTTGCATCAAACTTCTTAAAGTATTAGCTACTTTAAAGAAATAAAAAAATTGTCTTTAGTAAGCTAAATGTGAATAAAATAACTCTCAACTTAAAATAGCCTTATTACCTTATATCTCAGAGCCCCTCTAAAAGTATTCTATCTGGTGTAGATAGTATATAAAGTGGAAATACACATATTAAAATGGTTGAAATTATTAAATATACTGGAGTGACTGTTGACTCATCTTCATTTTGAAAGCCGCGCAAAAAAGAACTGTAAAAAAAAGCTAGTATATTAAATATAAACTTTAGCTAATACACGCCTTTTCCTTGGTAATAGAGCGCTTAGACTGATATATTTAGCATCTTTCACACCCATGCGTGGAATCTTGGGGTTCTAATTATAAAAGCTACATACAACCAATTATAACGAAACAAAAGTGAGCGATCAAAATAGTAGTTAATACAAGGTTTTAGTTAAAGTAAATTGACAGGCAAGCAGGTTTAAAATAGACATGTCTGTCGGTACCTTTTTTGTCCCTACGCTCGAGGACAAAATTTAATGTTGACTCCGCTCCATTATTTCCAAACCAATCTATACTTCCATCTCACTCAATACGCGGTTATAAAACTGCACTTCTGAGGCGCAGATTATAAGAAGTAGTGTAACATGGCCATAAACTATATTTCTGAACCAGGGAGGGCTTAACTAGAAATATTTACTCTAGTAAATTAACACGCCGTTGTATGCATTGTCAAAAATGGTTGAGTGTACTGGTACCAAATTATGAAACTCCTTAAGCCTCCAAATAAAAGAAAGCAACATTTCTTGAAAATACAATTAAAATGTTTAATATAAAACAATGCTTGAGTGAGAATTTTTTTTTTTTTATTTCTGAATGGCACAAGCAAGCGTGCCAAGGAACCGCCGTATATTTTTATTTGTAAATTTAGAATAGATGCAGGAGTAACCAAGAAGGGTTGTCTTGTATCGAATCCAAGGCTAGTCATAGATCCATTCATTAGATAGGTTTGTGTAGTATGTTTTGTGTTTATTTTAAATCAAATTGATTTATTGATTACTTGATGCTCGCAATAAATAATCTTGATCATGACGTCAGGTGTAGGCACCATAAGCGTGGATTACCGATATATCTCGTTGTCAATAGAAACACTGCACTTGTGAGTTTCGCTTCTTTCGCACTTACGACAAAAGTTGAAACGGAACATGACGTGCGTACTCACGCTGAGCGATGCAACAGCGCGCGCACTTTGCAAACACAAGATGGACAGAAAAGAGCCGATATGTCGGGCGGACACTACAAACCATATGGAAGCCAAAACAGCGCGGAAAGAATGTGATTTTACGACATGGTCTAGGACTAGGGACTCGCTGAGAACGAGTTCACACGAAACACTTTTGGCCAGGACTAGCGACTCGCGGAGCACGAGTTCACATAAAACACTCTCGGTGCTGTGGACTGCGATAGCTTGTGACGGCAACCACGTAGACTCTAGTATTAAAAGTGAAAGCGGAATTCGTGGGGTTGCGTGTTGCCCAGCTATCACTACTTCATCCAGCCGTCGCCTCTCATATGACACTTTTTTTTTGCGTGCGGTACGGCGGGCAGATTTTGTTCCAAACGATGCTCCAGACGCCGGGGAAATCTCGCCTTCCTGCGGCAAACCCGGTCTTGGCGGTACTCGTTTTCAAGCAAACGGCACATGCCGCGCGCCGTCGTTCCACTAGTGTGGCCGTACTCGGGGACGCAGAAAGAAGCCACACAGATTCGCTGAGCTATCCTCGTCTCGAATCTGCCGGTGGCAAGGTTTTGAGCGTTGCCATGACATAACTATCATTGTGACTGCAGGAGCCGCATGAGATTCGGCTGATTTTGTAGTGCGGCGAGGCAGAGATCGTGCAACAACCGATCTGCCCGCCGGCAGATCCCCTTGCCGTTCTCTGTCAAGACTAGGCTTTTGCGGCTGCCGGCGTCAGGCAAATGGAGTGCGGCGGGCTGCCGCTCTGCTGTCGTGGTCGTGCATTAAGAATAGCAAGACAAGCTTCTTCACAATGCCTTCGAATGTTTAAAACTTTGCTGAGCGACCATTGGAGGAAGGTCGAGTAAAGAGGATGAAATCGCCAATTATGACTAGCTTTGTGTGCGCTGCTTAACCTTGTAATGGTAGTATACTGCGCACAATACCTAGTTGTTTTGTTTGTGTTACGGATTCCAATGATGCGAAGTCTCGTGTAAAGTTATGTTGCAAATTCCATTCTTACTTTCGCAGAGGAAGTAGGCAAACAGTTTCCAAGCATTCTCTTGAAAACGCTGACCAAGACTTGAACGCCTGTCGCCTTCTCTTGACTTCAACCAGTCTGGCAATGATATCAGGAAAGCAAGTACCACAAGGGAAATCAGCAGCATAAACCAGGTCTGCAAAAGAAAGTAGATGAAATAAAATGCGGCATTATATCGAATTAGCATGCAATGTTACATTTAATAAGCTATTGAATGTGTGCCTGTTTATATTGTGCAGACAAATCGGGTCGAAGAAAAGCACTATTATGCAATTTCACGTCGTTCGGAAAAGGAACTCACCCAAATTGTTTTACAGCTACTTCATCAGCTGAACGAAATAACTATCTCATTAATTATTTCTTGCACAATTCGTTGGAGATTTGAGAAAACAATATGGAGTTTTTATTACGAGGCTTTTAAAACACATTTATTTTGGATTACGCAATTTTCATCAAATCCCAAACATTAAAGTACGCTTGACACTAATTTGGTTACGTACTGAATGGTGAGCTTTAATATTTAATGTCAGGCATACGAACAAAGCGAAGGCATAGAAATTATGAACATGTATTTAATCAGGCTATCTCCTGCCCGCAATAAATACAAAATGTGCACCGTGCATCTTGTAATGGGGTTGGAGGGCCGACTGGCCGGATCCTGCCAGTAATGTTTATCTTTATGTATTTTATATTGCATAGCAAATTCCCGACAGATTCATTCAGTAACCTTGGACATCCTACCAGAAGCTTCCAGAACATCACCAAAATATTAAATGAACACAATTGCAACTGACAGATTAAGAAGCACCGGACATGACTTCTGTTCACGCTTCTTGCCTTGTGATTCATTGCCACGATGCGGGACGAAATCCGCCAGAGCTAAATTATTTGAAATAAATTCAGTTCACACGTTTATAAGACATTATATAATCATATTTTTTAGTCAATTCATCTGCACCAGTACTTTTCATTTAGGTCACGTTTTCATTTTTGTTTTTCGTATCCCTAAAAATGTGAGCCATGCTTGCGCCATCTCTTCGCGGGTTACTGCAGCTATTTGACATACAAATATGACCACACCACCGAACCGTTACGCCTTGAACAATTTGCTATGCTACTACTCCATTCGGGCATATACCGCCATTATTCTTCCAAAAGTTCGAGCTGATTGCGTGTAAACTGAAGGTTCCTCATCCGAATACACTTTTAGATGTAATGCTACTATGGATAATATGCAAGTGTACAGTGTGCTCTTTCGTATAAAAAAACAAGTAGTTTTGATTGTATAAATTAAACAAAATTTCTCCCCAACATTGCGCCACATTCTTTAGGGTCTAAGATGTGTCTTGCTTATGTAGAAAAATATATCTCTGAGGCGCATCACGCATTTTGTCAGAAACTCCAAGTTAAAACGTGAACACATTTATTAATACCACAAAATACAAGATTTACCAGAAAACTTCAGTAAACCATTATTATTGATACTGTGCTGGGTAAATTTTGCTTTTTCTTTTAATTATTTTTTTTTTAGTTCCTTAGACCAATTTGGCAAATTTGGCGAATTCTCGTTCTGTGGTGCCGGGGCTCGGAGTTATCGACGCCATTTCCGCTTACGGCGGAGCCTCTACGGAATTTCTTGAACCTGCAAGTCGTAATTCACAAGGCCTGGACGGGGGTCGCTCCCACCTAGCCACTCAGTTATATGCCGCTCACCGCTCACTGGCAGAAAACTGCGGCGACCAGACGTGTTCGCTCCCCGCTGGTGCCGACGAGATTGAACGCCGCCATGTTCTCATCTGTAAACACGCTTCCGCATCGAGCGCCTTCCCAGAATCCTCCGCTTTCCGAAGTGCGGTGCGACCGTTGTTTACATGGGCTGAATGAATGCGCATTCGCCGTCTCGATCCAGCTCCGTCTAGCGACGTGAATGCGATGCGCTTCCCTAGCGCATTATGCCGATTACGTGACCGCATCGAACGCGATAACTAAAGTCGATGCGACTAAGTCGCATTCATGTGAACGCGACTAGTGAGACCTTTCAATTTTCTGACAATGAATGAAAGAAGGACGAGGCTCGGCGGTAATTAATTTAGGAGACGTACGCAGGATGAACAGATAACGTAAGGATAACATTCAGTATGAGGGATTTGGTTGATCTTGTGCTGGTCCTTTAATTATCTTTTTGTTTGGAAGGGTTTGTCTGAGCATTGATCCCGTCCTACCCCCTCCCCCCTACCCCCCACAGCCTGTAAATTTAGGGGCGGGGGGGGGGGGGGGCACCTAGTTACTTTTACGAACACTTGGTCTACAGGCAACATTGACCCGGTGCAGTTCTCACATGTACAGCAAAGACAAATATAGGCGCAGTGAATCTCGGACGCAAGAGGAAGCACAAGCATTTTGACCTCTCCACCGGCTTGTATACGCACAGCTCAAAAAAACTTATTCGTAGGTGACAATCTTCGGAATAACACGGTTAAAAGTATGTCTGTTTGTTCTGATCAATAACTTCACGAAACGCACAGTGTATTAAAGTTCGAAAAATGCATGCCTAAGCAAAAATATTTAGTACAAGCAATAATTATTTCACATATCTGCTAAAACAACTTCCAAATAGGTTTTTGAAGGCAAGCCTCATTTAAAAACGTGTTTACCTCACTTCACCGTGTAGTCCCATTTTTTCACACTTTTGACTGTACAAAATTCCTTTCGTTTTTTCACGCAACAGCAGCCTAATGTACCGTAATAAATGGAGAATTAGTTAAAAGCAGTGTTTTGAGAGAATGTAGTCATGGGTGTAAGAGTCTGGAAAAGCTTTCTACGCCATTGAGGTTGTAAAACGCCTTATACTCTTAGAAAAAAGGGTACCAAAAGGAGGTAACAGACCGCCTTTAGCACCCTCCTCCGGCCAGGGGGGAAGCGCTCCGCTTGTTACCTCCTCAGGCGCAGCAGACACTAGCAATGCGATGCTACTAGGTAACGTTCGCGGCGAAGGAGCAGCAACGAGGTAAATATTACCTCCCAGAGGGTGCACCTGTTTGGGCACTGCCAGAGCCTGGGCGCTGCGATTGGCAATGGAAAGGCGCAAACGAGTTCTCTGATTGATCTTCGCGTATATTACGCCATTCTTCGCGCATGCGTGGGTGAGCGCCTACCCGGTGCCGAGCGCATTCCCCGCCGACGCTCCCCTCCGGTCATAACGGCCTTTCTTCTCGAACGTTCGACGAAGGCGTACCAGCGCAGGAACGTTCGTTATTCTTCTGTTCGGCTCAGTCTCTTCTTATGAAGTCACCGAGAGCGCTGCATTGACTTTAGTCGAAGATCCAAGTCGTGTGCACCGTATGCAGGTAGGAAAATGTTCTGCCCTGGCGACACTTGGCTTCGGTTATCACGGCCCCGGGAGGCGACCCCCGTCTTCCCTAGACAAAGGGGTGGGGGACATATTTTCACGTTTGAAGGCGTCGAGCGTTCGATGAAATTATTGTTTATCGCGAACGCAGACACGGTTTAGACCATCGAAGTTTATAAAGAGCAAGAACTAGAATGACTGTCGCTTGCACTACCGCATATTTGGAAGATTGACATACGCTAAACAGTGGCGTATACCAGATGCTTGTCCCGGCGTTTGTGTGTGCGGGTGGAGGAAGGGGAGAGAGCGGCTGGCCCCGGCGAGCATGGAGCCGGGCGGCCGGGCGACAAGACGCCACTGTGAATCGGGGGTCGCCTAGATTTAAGGCGCGTCTACACCGGCGATGCGATCTTGTCGCGCGATCACTTTCATCGCAAAAGCGACCGTCGCGGGCAAAAAGCGACGCGATTTGAGCAGTCGCTTGCTGACCCAACTTTGTGCGATGGGATTTAGTCGCGGAGCGGCTGAGCCAATCAACGGTGTTCGGAGCGAGAGTTTTCGAGAAAGACTCGCCAACGAAGGCAATGGACTCGCTCATCGCGCACGCCAGTGTGACCATCTAATTATTTTGCGACGCGATCTAGTCGCATCGCTCGACCGCTTACATCGCCGGTGTGAATGCGCTTTTAGAGCGGGAGGGGGTAGGAGGTTTCCTCTTTTTGGGGTCGTTGGCGTGTCGCGTCCGACGTGAAATTGAGGATATGATAAAGTATTTGAAGATCTCATAAGATTGATTTTTTTTCGCAGAGCAGGAGTCGATCAGGCATTCGTTGGCGGCACCGGCCAACCGGCGTGATTAATTGTCAACGTAGTTGATATTTGTAAAAGTCAGTGGTATGCCCTAATTTTTTAGAATATTTTTTTTTAATTTAACGAGGTTCAATAAACATTTTTGTAAAACGTCACGTTACTTTGAAATACCGAATATAAATGTCTGAGCTAATTATTGGTTGTCTTCACAAATATTAAGAGTAGTATATTACGGAATAAGGTCATAAAGTTGTTACCGGCAGCGAGACTAGCAATTATATTGGTGTCTCGGCATTTTCTTTGCGTGTGACCAGGCATTTCTAAAAGTCTGATCATTCAGTAGGCGAGTTAGATATAGCTCAAGTTTGCATTATTTGAAGTTTATTGAATATATTTCTTTCGTCCTGCGGCAACGTTGTATGGTGATTTCGTCAAGGAAACTGGATGCCTGCTACCTTGAACGCATCTCGTGACAGTTCTTAACTCTGTTTACTGCTGTTAAGCGTAGTCAGATATGTTATTTTGGTGTTCTTGTTCGCATTTGGGCACTTGAAATGAGGCTCTTTATTTTTATATTTCCTTTGTGTGTATAGGTGTTCGTTAATTTTCCAGAAAAAACTGAGGGTATCCTTCGAGTAAATAAATTAGAGTAACACATAGAAGGCGCTTGAGTGTGTCTTTTTCGTGTGTTCTTTTTTTGCGTTTTCGTCCTTGTGTGCTGTTCTTCTCATGTCTCAATAAAACATACATTCACACTTAATCTGGCAAAACATTTTGGCCAAAATATTTACATATTTGCGGAAGTTCGGCAGTTAGGGTTGGCGGTCATTGGAGTCGGCTGTGGTGCTGAGTAGCTGATGTGGTTTAGCGCTCTGTGGTGTATGTTCTTCCTCCGTCCTTGTCTTAAAGCGCAATCATGTTTCTTTTTTTTCACGTACAATACCAACTAGCCCAACAATCAGCACTTGTCAATACTAACCTGCTACAGTAGTAGTACCACTTTGACTAAGATTTGTTAGTCACCTAAGTAAATCGGACAAAATTAAACATGACCGGTGAAAACAAAGTGCTTACTAATCTACGATTACCACCCACCATGTGATAATTTTTGTCAATGGTGGTTAGTCAACACTTAAACTGGTCATGTCTGGTAAGTATGGTTGATGCTTTTCAATGCCGGAATCAGTGGCCCATCAAATGCTCCAAATGCGTCTAAAATAGTTTTAGAGCGCAGCTCTTAGACGCCCGTTTCCGGCTTGAGCGGCTTCGGCGTCGCCGTCGCCGTCGGCGTCGACGTCGCCGTCGGCGTCGGCGTAATTGCGCGGTGCATGTTGGGACATGCACAGCGCGAGCCCCCCCCCCCCCCCCCCCCCCTCCCCCTGAGGTCACGTGACCCCCCCCCCCCCCCCCCCCCCCGAGGTCAAGTGAGCCCCCCCGGAGGAGATTGAAGGATGAGGGGAGGAGGGGAAGGAGGAGGATGATGAGGGGTATACCCTCCCCTGAGTACCCTTCCCTCCTCCTCCTCCTCAAGAGCTGCGCTCCCATTCGGTGTTACAGGGAGTTGTAAACGGCTTTCATTTTTTTACAGTTTATTTAAATTGGGGATGACAGGTTTCAATTTCATATCACAGGATTTCCACATTTTTTTTGTTCCAGGCAGGCAGTGCAATCTACCCGGTGGCTGTCAGCTTAAGCCCAATTAATCCTGAGGTGCCCAGCTATGGGGCACTGGAGGGAGACGTCGAAACCGCGTCGGCTGATGAGGCAGTCCTGGTTGCATTCTGCCTCTACTTCATCTTTAACTTCGGGTACCATCACCAGTTCAGGTGCAGATTCATTGCATTGGAGTACTTAATTGTTCTGAAACACTCAAATGTGGAGTCACGTGCAACACAATGCTTTCTAACCTAAAAGAAATGCCAAAAACGTATTTTCTTTTTAAATGCCTTTTTATGCAGGTTTACGAATTTTTTAGGTCGTCTGTTTAATGCTTTTTTTTTTTGTCTGACGTAAGTCAGGATGGTTGACTTTGAGAGTTACAGAAGGGATGTGATATTGCTTTATAGTCACATTTTTGTCATTTCCAAAATCACGGCTTGTAGCTTTTTGCCACATTGGCATACTTAATTTAGTTCAGTCTACTTCATACTCGGTGCCTGAAAGCATTTGAGGGTTGTGGTTTTATGTTCACAGAGGTTTGTGCTTGCAAGGTTTAAATACAAGATGGCTTTTGATGGCTTGCTGGGTTTAAATACAAGATGGTCAAAACTGATTTTTGCGATTCATTTGAAGTGGGTTAGATCCCTTCGGCCCTTGCGGTAGTTTGTTGTATCTCATTAGCAGCAGGAGATACGAGCCCTTTCTTCTTTCCATAAAAGAAGTGCAAATCCCAGTGTCTGCTTTCCTCTACTCGAGCATTTATTCCCCTACTGTGGATAGGACGGGCATAGTGTACTGCTGTGCTTTAGTTGCAACGCACTAGTCATTACTAGTGATGTCTTGGTTTCTATTTCTTTTTGCAATATGTGTAATACAGAATGTATGTTATATCACAGTGCGTTCATTTTGATTCTGGTTTGTACAAAACTTTGTCATTTCAGTTCACCCTGATGAAGCTTCGATATTCCAAGCAGTGTTCCAAGCATTCACTCTTATTTGCCAGGTAGACACTGATTGTTTATGCACTTTTTTGTGATAATTTTATTGACTGTCGCGAACTAAAGTCCCGAAAGTGTTGTTCCGAATGCCTTTATAGCGCTTAGAACGTTTATAAGATGTCTAGTCATGCTATTGATTCTGATGCCATTTTGTGTGTGACAGTCACAATAAAACATTGTCATTTACTTTCAGAACTAGTGCCGTCTTCATCTACTATAACGCCCACCCTTGAAGCATGAACTATCACACCCACAAAAGGCCATGGTACCTTCCTTAAGGGGGGGGGGGGGGGAGTGATTCCATCAAGTGTACACTTAAACTGTAATAAGGTGGTGAACTGGGCCAGTTGGTTGATCTTATACATGATGGGGAAAACAGCTCAGAAAGCGCGGACTACGAAGAACAAACACGACAGGACTGCACTGTCCCCTCGTGTGTGTTCTTCGTAGTCCGCGTTTTCTGAGCTGTTTTCCTTAGGGTGCCTTCATGTGCGCTTTGCTTAGGGTGGAGTCATCCGGCCATTTTGTCCCACACTTTTATTTTCCTTTTTTGTTCAGAAGCGCGTGAAGGAGCGTGTCCCTGCACGCGCTCGTGGCGCTGACTGCGCTGCGGCGACATTTTGTTTTCGTCGATTTCTTTGTGTTTTGACCGTGAGCGCGTGCTGTCGGCATCGGGTATAACAAAGGGTGGCATCACCCTAAACAGAAGGACATTGAGGCACCCTAGTTTTCCTCATCGTGTACATTTAACCCCAAAGTGGATCATACTTCCCCCCATAAGGGGGAAAGGTTGAAACAAGGGGCGTGTATTGGCTCGTAAATGGGGCAACTGTTCTCTCTATATGGAGCGAAAACCAGCCCCCAAAGCAGGTGCTGTTGCCTCCAAAAGTAGGCAAAAGCAGCCCTCTCAAATATTTCGTCTCACCTCTCAAGGGGGTTGAAGTTTCCCCCTGAAGGAGGTAAAAGCTGACTTTGAAAGGATGCACTTTTAACCGCAAAAGGAACTAAGGTTCCCTCCAAAAGGAGGCAATGTTGCTCCCTAACCCAGAGGGTAAGTTTGCACCCTCGTTGCAGGGGGTAACGTTACCTCCAAAAGGGGTCGCCCTGTGTGCAATTCGGTTACCCCCTTAAAGAGGGTACTACAGTACCCATTTTTTCAAGAGTGAGTGTGCACGCAGTACCGGTCAGAAATGCATACGGCTCAATTTAGGATTGTGGATTAAACCTAGAGTTCCCGAATTTTGGTCGGAGAGGCACCCCTTAGAAGCAGTTTTGCAACTTGCGACAATAATAGAAGTATAAAAAATTTGACATTACAAACCATGAGGTCGAACGCCCTGAGGTATTCGAAAGCATCGAAGCCAGCGGCTGCGGACCCCGATAGGATGGCAAAGTTTCCGTAGTACACGGTGGGACCGAGCCTAACCACCTGGCTTCTAGCGTAAGAGGCAACCATCATCGAGAAGATAGCATCTGCTTCCTAGAAAAAAAAGAAGAAATCAGCAAAATAGTTAACACTTTAAACAAAATTTTACAAAGTATACTTCTCGTAAGGCCGGCAACGACAACGAGATAATCACTGGGATCAACCATACTTCATCTTTCGTTTCAGTATTCTTGCCGAAATGCCAAGCTACTGCCCGACAAGACAATCAGATAGTCGCATCAAGACAGGAGACAGCGGCAGGCTGTAGTGTGTTCCTCCTCAAATGAACTCTTACGTGCCTAAACGCGTCAATGTGATTCGTTCAAGTGGGCCACCTGTGTCATGTGACTGCATTTCTTGACTCCACTACTTTTCCCCTCGGGAAGAAATGAAAGCCCCGATAGCATGCTCTGCGGCGTTCCCGAGACAACGTAACACTTTCTGACGACATATCTCAAGTTATTGGCGCCAGGGAAAACAATGAGGCAGGCTTTCGCAGCATCTAGCACACAACCGAGCCTCAAGGCCTTGCTTGGCGGCGGATGCTTATTCACCCCCAAACACCGAATCGCCTGCTTTGGCATATGCGAGTACATCTCCGTAACTGGGGGGTCGAACTGCATTCTGGAGGTGGGCAGTTTTTACTGAAACTATGAACCGAAGGTAGGACTACATTGTAAGACGAGGACTCTTACCCTCTTCCCATGAATGGCCAAAAAGACTAAATGAATCAGGAAATTTCACGTGGTTGTAAATGTTTTTTTTTTATTTTTTCCATGTCAGGCGAACCGGAAAGCAATGAACCAATGATTTCCGGTGGACCGTTTCTCATTAGCGGGAAATCTTTAAGCATGTCTTAAGCACATCTGATGAAATCGAAGACCCACAAAATGTGTGTCGAATGAGCTATTGACATCCTTCGAGCGGTTGCTCAAGCTATATAGTGTAGGATTTTCTTTAGACTAGCTATGATAGGCTAGGATTTGTTTAGCCTGATCTGTGTTGCCCTTATAGGGCAGACCGGTACGTCATATTCTCACGTGATGTCATAACTTTTCTTAAATGTAGCAATGAATGTAATTAATGCTCCTATTGCCACATTGGTTAAATTACCTTGACCCATTGGTCGCCCGAGCGTAACGTCCGAGCAGACTGTGGTATTTTTTTGGTGAAAACTCGCTCTTAAAACGCAATCTGCGTTAAAACCCCATCCAAACGAGAAAGTTTGTTCCTTATGTTTCCACATTGCCCTTGAAACACAGCGTCGGATCAATGGGCGATGATCACTGACGACTCAAAGAAAAACTCATGGTTCTTGCTTTTATATTAGTTCTGCGGCATTCTTATTGTCTGATGCTCAAATCTTGCGGGTTGCAAATAATAATGAGATGCATGGTCCCCGCCACGCCCTACGTTTCTTAAGCCATCGGTGAATATAACATTTGCTACGTCGATTAGATAAAAGGACGCCAGGTGTACAGGTGTGTTAATTAAAAAAACTGCCCTAATTATTTTTTTTAATGCAAATAACGGGAGTCGGCAGGATTTGAGCATTCTATTTTCCTGGTAGCACTATTCACGTTCATGCATTTTTTTAATGTGAAAACAAAAACAATAAAATATAAAAGACCGTTTTGTGGCGTCTCGTTATACCATTACAGAGGCGAATATTATTCACTTCATCACCTGAAGCGGAATTCCGAAGGCGATTTAGTTCACTGCAGTATTTATTTTTTCTGTGGTGCAAATGACTAAACATCAAAGGACGAAAGGTAATAAAAAGGTTTTAGCGCCCTTGCAAATTCTCTTGAAAAGTATAACAGAACATTCAGGTACACAACTTTTATAATGTCACAGGCACGTCTTCTTCATCCGCGATGACAACATGTACGAGGTGCCTTCGCTGTCTGTGACAGAAATTAAAAGGCTACAATGGTTTGACTGCCTATTCATACATGTCCATGTACTATAAGTTTCGCAAACATTGTGACAGTTTTGCCCGTCAACCCCTTGCAAAGAAAGAGATGCATTCTCATTACTTCTCAGTGAATTCTTAGTAGATGAGCGGGTTTTAGAGATGTTGCATTTTGAGAACCTGCTTGTGGAGCAAGAAAACCACAAAAACAAGCTTAAAAGACATACCCCTTTTTGTAGAGATCCTACCATGCCTGTCCAAGTCCCATTCGGCAATCGAACGCCATACGAATTGTGCGACACACGACTTGCGTCAAATCTGCCAACGAAAGTCCAAGTGAGGGTGTATACATAATTTGTGCACTATAAGGCCAAGGCAAGCAATACGACGTAAATGGCGAAATCACTAAAGGTGCAATATAAACCCAATACATGAATCTGAACCAAAAAGTTATATATTCGCAACTCAGTCGTTCGCTCGCCCTCTCGAGGACGAACGAAAAACCAGAGGAGCGGGGAGGGTGGCGGAGACGTTGGTACATATTGTCGGCCTTGGTGCTGCTTTTACCGGAAGGTTTGAATATGCGTGTTTGTGCATCGTGCAGTTTAAAGAAAAAAAGCGAGGGCGTAATTATACTATCGGTTTTCGTTCGCTCGGCGACTTTTAAAAATGAACATGTTTATTTTCTTGACGTATGTAAACATCTCCGTCGTCTTTGATATTTCGTGCCTTTACCGCGTTGTATTTATATCCAAATAAATTAATTTTAACACTGACCAGCGTCAGTGAGCCGGCGCACGCGAAATCCCGAAGAATCTATCCCCTTTCATACGCCATCTTGCGTCTACCGCCCCGCAGTCTATAGAGCGTTGTAGTAGCGAATAGTCAATCACAATCTAAGAAATGCAGAGTGGGGTGAGTGCTGAGACATTTTCAATTGCTCAGCAGCCAATGAGATTCCAGCATGAGTTGAGACGAACGCTTTACCAGCCTGAGTTGAGACGAACGCTTTAGCGTTCACCTGAACTCGATGGCAGTACTACAAAAATAGTTAAAAACGAGCATAAGTCACCCCCTCGGCTCTCATCTAGATTATGAGGTAACGTGATCCCCATGATCTGCCGCCAATGTTCATCATAGCCACGCACAGTATTTTGCAGAGCACAGTAACATGCTCATTTTAGTGAAAAACCCGAGACTGAGGTAAAGACAGACTACGACAGGGAAGAGAAGGAGAACGTCTCAAACACAGCTAAACCTTTATTAAGGAAAGAACCCTTTATATAGGGTTGAAAAAAGAAGGAAGGAAAGGGAACTCTTCTTCACATCACCCCTCTCCACAAAAGACACGACACCACTTCTCTCTACAAAAGACAAGACATCGGACCTCTCACAATGGGGTCAAAACAACAAAGTAACTGACCGCACAAAGATAACACAAAAAAAAAAAAAAAAAACACTGGGAAAAACACAGAATGCACTGGACCTTTCACCGAGAAAGTCAGCTAAAAAACTATACACAAAAAAAATTGTTAACAATATTATTAGAGATTTAGAAATCGCTTCCATTCCGCATCTAAAGACAAAGAAGGCTTGTTCACTGCGTTCCCATGCTTCGTTATTGCGATTGACTCTTTCAGCAGGCGCTTGTGGTCGTTTTTTCTGTTACAATCGTGGTTGTAGAGTTCCATAAAGGCACGCAATTCCTACACTCCTGAATATGCTTGGATACCTCGGAATATGGATCCTTGTTTTTGACACAACGTTTATGTTCACCTAGTCTATCATTAATACAACGCTTCGTTTGACCTATATAGCACAACCACAATCAAAGGGGATCTTGTAGACTATACCTGAAATACATGTAACGCACTTTTCTCTGTGTTTTTTCAAACAACCTTTCTGGGCGGAAGCGAACGGAGTTAACCGTTTCAAACTGCTATCCTGTGCTAAACGCTATGCGTAAACCAAACTTATCACCGACTGATTTTAAATTGTGTGAAATTTTATGAAAAAACGGTACGACTACAAACTTTTTGTGCTCGGGCATTTTCCTAATTGTTTGTCTTTTGCAACAATGTACGAAAGCTGCTTGGAAATAAATTCTTGAGGATATTTTGCAACATTTAGCCGGGAAAACACAACTTGAATCGATGTCATAATGGAGTGCCAACAAGACTTTTGAACCGCGTTGTTAATCATGTTTCGAACTAATCCTGCCTTGACATGCTTTGAATGGCAACTATCAAAAGGAAGTACTGGTTTAGCCTTTTCTTTGCCATACGACCAACATAAACCGGGGACCAATCTGAGCTGGAGGTCTAAATACTGGAGTACGTTGTTGGCTGGTTTTTCTATAGAAAACTGCAACTCCGGTGCTTCCCTGTACACGGTATTCTCAATGAAACCAGCAAGGGCTGAGTCACGGACACATACCAGAATGTCATCCACGTATCTCCTAATAAGTACTGAGCTCGGGTGAATATGTTTGATTGACGTATTCAAACATATTCACCCGAGCTCAGTACTTATTAGGAGATACGTGGATGACATTCTGGTATGTGTCCGTGACTCAGCCCTTGCTGGTTTCATTGAGAATACCGTGTACAGGGAAGCACCGGAGTTGCAGTTTTCTATAGAAAAACCAGCCAACAACGTACTCCAGTATTTAGACCTCCAGCTCAGATTGGTCCCCGTTTTCGGGTTGTCGGCACTGTGTCTTGACGTCGCGTCTCTCTGAGGGGAATGTCGTCGAAGTGCTCGAGTCGGCTACCGGTCGTAGGGGACATTTTAGCGTCTGCTTTGGCGTTTTCGGGTTGTCGGCGCTGTTTCTTGACGTCGCGTCTCTCTGAGGGGAATGTCGTCGAAGTGCTCGCGTCGGCTACCGGTCGTAGGGGACATTTTAGCGTCTGCTTTAGCGTTTTCGTGTTGTCGGCGCTGTTTCTTGACGTCGCGTCTCTCTGAGGGGAATGTCGTCGAAGTGCTCGCGTCGGCTACCGGTCGCTAACCCGTCAGGGACTAGGTCCCCTTGCGAGGATAGACGGGAGCCTGACGTCTCGGGCCTATGCAGAGATCATTGATCAAGTCCTGCTCCCGTATATCCTCGGAGGACCTTTCCCTGACGGGTGCTTCACCTTTCAGCAGGACCGGAGCCCCATACATACGTCTCGGGTTGTTCGAGAACCTTTGGAGGACAGATGTATAATGGAGCTGGACTGGCCGCCTAAAGGGGCCGACATGAACCCCATAGAAAATGTCTGGAAAATAATGAAAAAAGAAATGGCCAATCAGACCTTCCACAGCGCCAGCGCGGACCAGGGATTTCCCCAGACCCCCCCTAGGGGGGGGGGGGTTTAGACCCCCCCCTCGTTTGTCCGAAGGCACCCCCTTAATTCACAACGGCTCCTATATTCGCAATGCCCCCCCCCCCCTTTAACCCCCCCCAAAAAAATTTAGACACCCCCCCTGATTTAAATTCCTGGGGAAACCCCTGGCGCGGACTGTCTGTGGGAAGCTGGGCTGCGTGAGTGGGAACACTTAAAATCCACAACAATAGCGGACGCTCTTTACGCGTCGATGCCACAGAGGATGTCCGAGGTCGTCTCCGCCCGAGGCGAGTTCACTCGCTACTAGAGGGCAGCATTCGGGCGCGATCCCTAAATTGT
Organism: Ixodes persulcatus; assembly: GCA_013358835.2. Taxonomy (NCBI): domain Eukaryota; kingdom Metazoa; phylum Arthropoda; class Arachnida; order Ixodida; family Ixodidae; genus Ixodes; species Ixodes persulcatus. The sequence goes on from JABSTQ010009449.1 coordinate 996,035, forward strand.
AGGGGGGAACTCGCCTTACATTGGCGTTTTGTATAACATTCTATTTATGGACGCCGCTCCCACTGTATGGTGAAGAATTTGTGAATTCTTTTTGTTTTTTTTGTTTTTGCTCCTGCACGTCGATGAGGCTGGTTGTCTTGAATTTTGTTGTCTTTTCAAGGATGCAAATTGTAATTGACGACTTCGAATTATTTTCGTTGTGCACTTGTTTTATTTATTGACGCTGCTGGCGATGTATGGGCAGTCGATTGTGTATTTAATGTATTTCTTGGCGTCGCCGACGTTACAAGAGCTGAAAGGGGAGGGGGGGTACCAAGTTTTGTTGTAATTGGTTATTGTATTGCATTTGTTTTTCTTCTTTTTCTGTAAATAAAGAGTTATCCTCTTTATTTCTCCTTCTTTATTGGACTTACCACCGACTCACAATCCGACGATGGCTACCGCCGCATCGCCTGTGCCGTGCACCTCCAAACCCTCGTATTATCCTCAACAGGCAAAGCAAATTACTATGCATGTTTTAGGGGCTTTGATGAAGGAATCGGAAAACTCTGGGGCACGATTAGCATCATTCAAAATACGTTAGAGCTAACAGGTGTGCGTAGACCAGGGGCGGATCCAAGGGGGGGGGGGGGCGACGGGAGCGGCCGCCCCCCCCCTACAAAATCGACCCCCCTCCTCCCCCCTTCTCGGAGGGCAATTTGACATGGGTGGACCTCTCGGTGCATAAGAAAGAATGGGATAATAGTATCCTTACAAATTGTCCGCCCCCTCCCCCCCCCCCCCCCCTTGAAACGGAGTTCTGGGTCCTCCTATGGCGTAGACGCTGCAATTCCAAGACTGTGTGTGCGGGTTGCGCAAGCAGACAACAACGCGCGGAGAAAAGCAATTTCGGGGACTGTAGTTGACTAACCTTGACGTCTGGGATAATTGGTATTTCATGGCTGAAAAAATTAAAAACTGCTCAAAGACACGGAAAATAACGAGAAGGTAGACGAACAACAGCGCTGACATACAACTAAAGTTTATTTGTGGAATCATCGAGTGTAAATAATGCAACGTCAACACGAAAAATAATGCAAAAAGTGTCGGTGCGCTGTTTTAATTTTTTTTTTTAATGAAGGGGACGCCTTCCTTATCGGTATAGGACATTTGTAGCTTCCATGACGGTGCACGCAACTTCTGAGATGGATCAAAATAAAGCGCACGGGAGTTGAAACAGTTATGTATTTGTATTTAGCCACGCACTCTGCGCTAATACGGGATCAGCTTTGTATCTAGTGTATTTAATGACGCTGCTAGCTACTGCGTGAGTGAAACATGCAGTTTCACGTGTGTGTTTATTATGCAAAGGAACCAGGTGACGATCTACCCGTGCATTTTTTTTTCACGTTTATTGAATAAATTTTACGAGCGTTTCTAAACCTGTCTCGCAATTTCTTTGAGTTCTTACATTTCACATGTTTAGTCGGGAGGGGCAAGGCTGCCAGCCGAACGCAAACACAGTGGCGGGGGGAACCGGAGGCATGCGGTTTAGAGAAGCTCGTTTTAGCGAACGCCTTTTTACCGACCCCGGTTTATCGAATGTCTTTATAGAGAACCCAGTTTAGAGAAAATGGCGACGAGCCTCCTTTTAGCGAATTCGGCCGCCGCGAAGCGGCGTGTACGGGTAAATCAGGTGAGTTAACATTTTTGTAGGGGTGTGCGAATATTCGCCATTTTCGAATAACGAATCGAATATTACCCTATTCGATTCGTTAATCGAATCGAATAATAATTCTCAAAAGTTTCGAATATTTTTCGAATAATTTCCGAATAGTCGCTACGGTGTCGCGCCGCAAGATTTCCTTCACAGGCGTCCCACAACGCGCCGGCACGCCTGCAATACGTGCTCGTAAGATGGCAATACGTACCCTCTTCTCCTAGACAATGATTGCCATCATCGGCAGCAGCCGTCCCTCTCTATACGTACGTTGGTGTTGCCTCCATTAGGGACCACTGTGTTAAGTATAACCCGCATGTAAGCGACTTGCCGAGAGACAAGACAGACGACGTCGACCCGCTTCGCTGTCGTTCGGTCCGTCGCGCGATAAGGCAAGCCACATGAAAGTGGCGTGAGCAAGTGACCAAGGCGATGAGGACGTTTTCTAGAAATCCAAACACCGAGCGACGCGACGAGCGACAGTGAGAAATCTGAGTCGCTCGCTGCTGACCTCGTTGCTGTCGCTCGGCGCTCGCTAAATCGCTTGCATGAGGTTCAGCATTTAGGGACAGCTTTCGCACGAGATTGCTCGTGCACGCTTTCGGGAAGCGTGTCGTGGAGACGTTTCAGAACTGGTTGCAACGGTACCGCCATTCTGTGTAAGCGAAGTAGAAGTGGTGGAAGTGGGAAGTTGTTCGAAGAGAAAGCGCACTAGAGCAGGGAAGTTTTTCGGCCGCTCCCACGCAATCAATTGAAGAAGCCACAACAGCTGCTTGTGTCGAGTCTTTCCCAGCACTTTCCATGGTTGTTCCACGTGTTCAGTGCGTGAAGATGTTGCTTTTTGAGGGCGCAAGTAGATCAATACAATTCGTTTTCCCAGAATCTCCTCAGATCAGTGAAAATAAGGTTCCTGGACGTAAGCACACAAGCACATAACGCCCTTGCCACATTCCTTGATCCTCAATTCAAGGACATCTGCTAAACAAGGAATAAAGATAATGTAGAGTTCCTACTAAGTGCAATGCTTCAGGATGTATCAGGCTCAAGCGAACTGTGATTTTATGCTCAGCATCCGCGTGAACCGTGATATTATGTTTAGCGTTCTAATATTTTATTAGCTTTTGTCTCTATTTAATTATATATAGTTGAACTCTAGTTAATATTGTCTAGCTGCGATTTTCCAATAATTTTAAGAAACAGTTTGGAACAATAAAAATCAATTTATAATCTCTTTGCTTTACTTTAATAGCTGTGTACTTACTATTCGGAAACTATTCGAAAATTATTCGATTCGTATTCGTATTCGATTCGGTCCCACAATTATTCGATTCGTATTCGATTCGGTTTGAAAAATCACTATTCGCCCACCCCTACATTTTTGTAATGAGCCGCCGCAGACTGCCGCCGCGAAGCGTCGGGAGCGCAGCGGGGGGCATGGGTTAACACGCGGATCAGTCATACACGCGAGAAGTAGGAAAGCCTCTTTAAAAAAGCGTCCCCTTTTCGATAAACGGCGTTTCTCTAAACTGAGCCCCTGCTTTCTTTAAACCGTGTTTCGATAAAACGTGCCCATTCTCTAAAACGTGCTTCGATGAAATGGCATTCTCTAAACCGTAGTAAACCCGCGGGGAACAAAGACAGCACGAGCACGTTGACGACATTTGCCTAGGAGGGAAAAGACATCAAGCTATAGACGCTTTCAGCGCGCGCCAAATTGAGCCGCCATAGCCGACCTTCTCTTGTCTTACCGAGATGCCGAGCCACTGAAGCGGGCGTTGACGAGTCTCCACAAAGGCCTATGATGGGGAGAAGGACGCGGTAGAATCTAAAATGGCAATGACCTGACCTACTGTGGTAATGATGCAGTGGAGTGAACGGAATAAGAAGAAACAAAAACTGAAGGTCGGTTATGGCGGCGCCCATGCACAGCTGCCTGAAAGCGTCTATACAGCGCCAGCAACCCGAAAACGCCGAAGCGGACTTCACGAAGACCACTTCGACCGCTAGGCGATGCGAGCAGTTCGACGACATTGACCTCGGAGGTAAGTGACGTCAAGAAACACTCAGACGAGCCGAAAACGCCGAAGCAGACGTGACGAAGACCGCTATGACCTATAGCCGTCGCGAGCACTTCAACCGAATTCTACTTGGAGAGACGCGACGTAAACAAACATAGCACCGACAAGCCGGAAACTCCGAAGTGGACGCCAAAAAGTCCCCTACGACCACTAACCGACGCCAGCATTGATGGCATTCCCCTCGGAGATACGCGACATCAAGAAACAGCACCGATTAGCTGAAAACGCCGAAGCGAACAGCAAAAAATCCGGTGAGACCGCTGGCCGACGCGATTACTTCGATGACATTTCCGTCCGAGAGACGCGACGTCAAGACACTGCGCCGACAACCTGAAAACGTCAAAGCGGACGCTAAAATGTCGCCTACGACCGGTAGCTGACGCGAGCACTTCGACGACAATCCCCTCAGAGAGACGCGACGTCAAGAAACAGCGCCGACAACCCGAAAACGCCAAAGCGGACGCTAAAATGCCCCTTACGACCGGTAGCCGACGCGAGCACTTCGACGACATTCCCCTCAGAGAGACGCGACGTCAAGAAACAGCGCCGACAACCCGAAAACGCCAAAGCGGACGCCAAAACGCCCCTTACGACCGGTAGCCGACGCGAGCACTTCGACGACATTCCCCTCAGAGAGACGTGACGTCAAGAAACAGCGCCGACAACCCGAAAACGCCAAAGCGGACGCTAAAATGCACCCTACGACCGGTAGCCGACGCGAGCACTTCGACGACATTCCCCTCAGGGAGACTCGACGCCAAGAAACAGCGCCGACAACCCGAAAACGCCAAAGCGGACGCTAAAATGTCCCCTACGACCGGTAGCCGACGCGGGCACCCTCAACGAAATTTACCTCGGAGTAACACGAAGCAGACGTTGGTAAGGTCGCACAGAACGGAAACACCGACCACGCAGACGTGGTGGGCGCGCGGACGAAGAACGTCAAAGCAGACGAGACAGATGCAGATGGCGCGCCGCTATAAAAATACAAAATCGCGAGAAAAACAAACCCGAGCTCCTCAAATGAGCCGGTATGAACATTGTTTTGGAGTAGGTCGTTGTACTCTCGAACCCTATGACGTTTCTGCGCATGCGCGAGGTTCGCCATCAGAAGCCGCTAGGTGGCGCCACCGGTACGAATTTGACGCCTGTCGACTGTTCGCGCTAACAGTGTCGCTATGTGTACATAATGTCGGCATTGGTGCTGCTTTTACCGGAAGGTTTGAATACGCGTGTTTGTGCATCGTGCAGTTTCAAGAAAAAAAGCGAGGGCGTAATTATAGTATCTGTTTTCGTTCGCTCGGCGACTTTTAAAAATGAACATGTTTATTTTCTTGACGCATGTAAACATCTCCGTCGCCTTTGATATTTCCTGCCTTTACCGCGTTGTATTTATATCCAAATGAATTAATTTTAACACTGACCAGCGTCAGTGAGCAGACGCACGCGAAATCCCGAAGAATCTATCCCCTTTCATACGCCATCTTGCGTCTACCGCCCCGCAGCCTATAGAGCGTTGTAGTAGCGAATAGTCAATCACAATCCAAAAAATGCAGAGTGGGGTGAGTGCTGAGACATTTTCAATTGCTCTGCAGCTAATGAGATTCCAGCATGAGTCGAGACGAACGCTTTACCAGCATGAGTTGAGACGAACGCTTTAGCGTTCGCCTGAACTCGATGGCAGTTCCACAAAAATAGTTAAAAACGAGCATAAGTCACCCCCTCGGCTCTCATCTAGATTATGAGGTAACGTGATCCCCATGATCTGCCGCCAATGTTCATCATAGCCACGCACAGTATTTTGCAGAGCACAGTAACATGCTCAGTTCGGGACATCGTTAGAGTTTGATCATTCACACCAAGAGTAGCGATTGGACATGAGCCAGCTCCCGAATGATTGCGTGCATATCATTTGTTATCACACAGGTTTAGTGGTGTTGCAAACGTCGAGTGCAACGTATGGGCTACTTTTGTTGTGATCACCATTCCTGTGAGTATATACGTGAACGATGCAATTTCTGTGACTACATCTTCAGGTTTTTGCGACTAAGAGAAATTTCACCTGCTTTTTTAATATTCCACCAAGACGCATAAAGAAAGATTTTAGGTCAGTCGCGTTGCATGTTATCATACTTGTGTCACACTAGTGTCACCAACCTTGAGTAAAGGAGGATTGGGCGGAGATAACCCAGAAGGTGTTCAGAAATACAGATATTAAGGTACTTGTGCTTTAAGAGCAAAATGCGGATGCTGAGTTATATTTGTATATTAGGTAACGGTTATCCTTGGTTACTTCTGACAACCCGTAAAAATCATTCTGGAATTCAGATATGGACACAAATAGAAATAAAGTTTTGCACAAATGGTGGGAAGTGGGAACTCTAAACATCGTGGTGAATGCAATTGATAGGGCTTGTGTTTCTTTCTTTGTGTCAGAATATGCACCTCCCCTTTCCTCGGTCTCTTTATCTATTCTGATAAAAAACAAACAAAAAAAACAATTGGAAGTGACCTTTACCTTCAAAGCCCTACGATGCATAAGATGCTGGAGAGACACCACTAAGTTTATCTGGGGAGTCTAGGTTTCTAAATTTAGCCTGTAATTAAATCGGTATATAGCTGACCTGACGTCCTTTTCCTGCAAAATTTAGCGGGGAAACAGAAGTGATGTTTTGGACACACGACGTAAAGTTTCCTGCGAAATTTAGCAGAAAAACTGAGTTGATGTACAGGTCATGTGCCGACAATTTTCACAAATTCTATTGGTCTCTTGACGTTGCGTGATGTCACTTTCCCGGTTACATTTGTCGGGAAATGCACTGACGGACGGACGGATGGAAAAACTTTTGGGATCGGGGTTTCGAAACGATTTCATGCTTAGATGCTATCTCCCACAGTGAACGACTATAGGTACTGGAAGACAATGGCCGCCTGCCATGTTTGACAAAAGGCGTCTGCTTGAAATAAACAGTTTTGCTGTAAAGGTTCGTCCAAAACTGCCGTATCAATCCTTCTTAGACTCCCAGGATTAGGAAGATTGAACAACAGAGCCCAACCTGTTTTCACTAAGCCGCCCTAGTCTGCACAAAACCAGTTGCACAAAAAAGAAACGGAAGCACTTAGAAGTCCTCTACTATCTATAATTGGTTGTTTCCTCCATTACACTAGCCTCATTTTTACTGTTTGATTTCGCAGAATATGCGGAAGTGGAAAGAGTGGAGGGATTTTTAGGAAGAACCTACCTCCAAACCAATTTTTGATACGTTTTTGTTATTATTTGGCTTTTTTGTAGAGGGAAGCAATTGGCATATTCACAAGAATGGGGTTTTCAGTTCATCGTCAAAACCCGACAAATAATGTTTCTAGAGTAAATTTAAGGAGATACACATAAGCCTGGTAGATTATTGCAATACAACCGAAAAACCTTAAATTCATTTAACTACTGAAATGCAAAAATATTTTAAAAATGCATCTGCATAGAGAGACATAAATACTGAAAAGTACTTAGCTCTTTGATATTATCGGTATACATATGTATCGGGATAGTTCCCAGCCCTAGCAGGAAAGTAAACATTCCAATCCAATAATCTCGTACGGCGCCTTAACTGAAGTTAATAAACCTAAGCCAATAATTACATATTAAACGGCTACAACCTAAACAAACCTAACATAATCCAAAGTAAACAGAGTATCATCTAATATATTCTGCTTTATCCTAACGCGCACTTACGTAGCCGAGTCGGCAGCGCGTTTGGCTTACATGCAGATGGCTCAGGTTCAATTCCCAGCATTCCTAGTCGCTTTATATAGCTTTATGAAAGTAGAAGATTCGAGAAGGTTAGGAGAACCGTCTAGTCAATTCATGTTCAGAATGTACAGCTGGAGAAGGATCGAGGCACAATATTATAGGCTTCAAGGGAAGGCTTCATAGAAGCCGCGCCGCGCCATACAAGTCGCTCTTGCCCTCGATCCAGCTATTTTCGCCGTCCTTTGACGCCTGCGACGCTATCTCTATTGTATTTTTGTTTATCGAGCACGTTGGACAAATTAAACGTTTAGTTTTTGTTCATTCTTCGACTCATCCTCTGTCAATCGTGACATTTTGCTGGAGGTACTGGGTACAGTAAACTATGCCTGCGAAGGGTACACCTTCGAAGACATCCCGGTTAAGTGAACTCCTCAGCCCCGAAACTCTACCTTTTGTAGAAGACGCCGCCGCCCGAGCAAGCCGCCGAAACAAAGAAGAACCCACGGTTCAAACCCCTGCCGCAGAGGTAAAAGAAAAGACTGCGATGATGACTACCCCATCCGTCATCATCATGCCCGCCATCCCAGCACTTCGATGCCCCTTCACGGCGACGTCCACGAGGACGAAGAGGACTGACTCCAGCATTTTGAACGTGTAGCCTGCCTCAAAGGATGGACGACTGAGCAGTGCCTCGAGAGCCCCTACTTCTTGCTTGAAGGCACTGCGAGACATTGGTCTGAAAAAAAAAAAAAACGAAGCCTCCTTCACTACATGGGAGTCCTGCGCCACCGAATTGAAGCAGGCGTTCGTGAACCACCACCAGTCAGCAGTGAGCGGAGGACCTACATCAAAAAAGAACGCAGGGCCCAAACAACAGTGTGACCAGCTTTGTTGAAGATTTCCTGCGCTTAAGTGCCCGAGATGATCCGAAGGCCGCCGAGAAGGAGAAACCTTGCGCCCTCCTGCCTGGCGTGGAGAGGGAAATTTTGGAGGCCTAGTCAGCAATCCCCCAACGCCTGTCGACAGCCCTGTAAATGAAGCCACGAATACTGAGCGCGCACTGACGGCTGGTCCAAGCCATTACCACCGGTTCACCAGCGCGCCTGCTACACCAACCATGGCATTTTACCTACTGAACCTCAACGCTGCCAGACTCGACAACCTTCGGAAAATTATCCGCGATATCGTCCGGGAAGAGCCCCGCAAGATCCTACCCGCTGCTTATCGCCCGTCCTCACTCTCAATCGCCGAGGTCGCCCGAAAGAAGTTTCACCAAGCCTCCTAGTTTGACGCTCCGGTCTCCTTACCAGCGCCGGAGGAGCCCACTCTAAGCTACGCCGCCATGGTTCGGCAGCCACCACCAGCCGAGAGTCCATGCATGGTGGCTCCCCGACGTGAACCTCCAGCGCCAAATTATTTCCCACGCAAGAAAGATGGGCGCACGTCCGTCCACAAGCTGCGCCCAGAAAAAACGACGTGTGGAGGACAGCCGATCGACACCCGCAATGCTACCCTGAGGGTAAGCCGACCATATTTACCGCCGTTGCCCCTGCCGGCAAATAGGGCTGCGCGGCTTCCACCCAAGCGACTCACGCCCAAGGCTAAAGGTGTACCAAATGCGGGAGATCCAAGTGTACATTCAACGACATCCGTCTCCCACGCCTAAACCTCCCAGCGGGTCCTGGTCGCCGTCACCACGACGTCCAGATTCGGCGATGCACCGACCCCGTCGTTAGAGCCTGCCTTTCTTGTTGCGCCGGGTAAAACTAAGAGCAACAACTTCTGGAGGTGGAATTGCCGTAGACCGACGTCGTCAAGAGCTTCCAAAAACGATGGAGACCTCCCACTCGACCTACGCCATACACAGGGGCGGCTTTTCTGCAACGCTGACCACCAGCCTCAACGTGACCATCGACGGCCATTACGCGTCGGCACTCGTCGACACCGGAGGGAGGCTTTCACGCCGTCTTCGGTAAGTAGACGGCGCCGTGAGATGGCCCACAAATACGAACCGCCGGAGGCGCCTAATAACGCCGACTGGAATGTGCACTGCAAAACTTTAGATGCATGGTGATGCCTTCCCCGCAAAGTTTGTTATTCTGCAAGACTGTGCGGGGGACATTATTCAAGCGATTGTCTTTCTACGCGAGTACTGTGTAGTAATCGATCTCAGAGACGACCAGTTCACACTACGAAAAACTGCCTCACCACCGGAGAAACCGAACGCGACATCATCCGCGGTCCCAGTCCTCGCAAACCACGTAAACGTACCGCCGTTGTCGAGCGTTTTCATACCCGTCGGGACTGATGAAGCTACCTGCGGCTAATTTTTGCTCGAGGGAAGTGTTCAATTGCTTCGAGAGCGAGGAATCGGTGTTGTAAAAAAAGTAGCAGAACTTCAAGACGGGCATGTCATGGTCCTGGTTCCAAAGTTCCGACGGAAGGTATCGTCCACGGCGATACCTCACCAAAGGTATCTCCGTGGGCCAGATCGACAAACTCCGGAACTCCGCCATATTCGCTGCATTTTTCGAATGGCCGACCTCACCACAGCACGAGAGAACGCCGCCCCGCAACTTAACAACGACCGGAAGCTTTCTGCTACTGAACGACGAGAGCTGCTTGAGCTTCTCAGCGAATTCAGCGAGCGCTACGCCACGTCCTCAGGGGTTAGGACAAACTGCAGTAGCGAAGCACCGCGTTGTCACCGACAACGACGCCCTCCCTGTTCGTCAGTCGTCGTACCGATTCTTTTTGAAGGAGAGAAAGTTTATTCAACAGCAAGTTCAGGAAATGCTCAACGGCGACATCATCCAACCCTCAAGCAGTCCTCGGGCCACTTCAGTTGTGCTCGTAAAGAAGATAGACGGAGCTCTAAGATTCTGAGTGGACTGCGGTCAACTGAACGCCGTGACCAAGAAAAATGTGTATCCGCTTCGCTGCGTCGACGACACATTTGACAGTCTGCGTTACTCTCGATATTTTTCGTCGATGGACATGAAGAGTGGCTAATGGCTGATTAAAGCCGACGAACGCGACCACGACAAAACTTCCCTCGTAACACCCGAATGATTGTACGAGTTCAAAGCGATGCCTTTCGGACATTGTACAGCACCAGCCACCTTCCAGCGCTGCCATGGATACCGTGCTAGCAGGTATGAAATGGCAAACCTGCCTCGCCTACCTCGATGACGTCAGTCGTAGTTTCACTTGATTTTGACGGACGCCTGAGACATCTTCGGGCGTGTCTCACACCGTCAAAACCACGGGACTGACGCTCGGGCCCTAAAAGTGTCGTTTCGCCTACGGCGACCTCAAGTTCCTGCTGCACGTTGTGAGCAACGAAGGTGTCCGCGGCACAATGTTCGCCGCCGTGCCGACAAGAAGGCCGTGCGAAGAATTCTCGGACTTTGTGCATACTATAGGCGCTTTTTCCGAAATTTCACAAAGCTGCGCACGCCGCTGACACATCTCACAAAAGACTCTGAAATGTTCGAGTGGACAAAAGAGGAGTAACAGTTTTTCGACGAGTTGAAGCGAAGACTCCAAACGCTTCCCATCCTCGGACATTTCCACCAGTTTGCGGTGTCCGAAGTTTACACGGACGCAAGTAACACGGGACTCGGAGTGGTGCTGGCTCAAATGCAGGACGGCACAGAACCAGTAATCACCTACGAGAGTCGAGCACTTTCAAAGTACGAGAGAAATTACTCGACGGCCTTGAAGGAATGACTTGCCGTCGTCTGGACGATATCCAAGGTTCGCCGGTGCCTGTAGGAGAGCCCGTTCCGAGTAGTTACAGACCACCATTCGCTTTCTTGGCTCGCCAACCTTAAAGACCCGTCAGGACACCTCGCTCGCTCGAGCGTCCGATTGCAAGAATTGAATATGATTGTCGTAGATAGGTCGGGGATCAAGCGCAGTGACGCCGACTCTCTCGAGAAATTCCGTTGAGTCAACTCCCGCTAGCACTTCTGCCGACGACGAGGAGGTTTCCATCAGTGCCGTCAACATGAGTGACATGGCGGCACCCCAGTGGCGCGACCCTCAACTCTTTAGGCTGATCGAGAACTTGGAGGGCCGAGAAGACGCAATTCCCAGTATCTTCCCTAGAATCCTCCCAACCTTTCTGCTGGTACAGGGCTACTCTATAAAGAGAACTTTGGTACCAGCAACTCAGCGCGGCTATTGGTGATTCCCAGTGGCCTTCGTGAAGACTTTTGCCTAGCCTTCCATGATGATCCTACAGCTGGACAACTTGGATACAGCAGGACACTCGGCAGGATTCGGGAGATGTACCACTGGTCCAAAGCCCCGAAGATGGTTCATTTCTACGTCCGATTGTGCCATGAGTGCCAACGGCGCAAGAAGCCACCGATAACGTCTGTGGGACTTTTGCAGCCATTTGTGCTTCTGACCATTTCATTCCAGCAGATCGGAATGAATTCGCTCGGACCATTATCTCCATTGGCACAAGGCAGCCGGTGAATAATCGTGGTAACCGTTTACCTCACACTATGCGCCGAGACGAAAGTCCTTTTTTTGGGACCTGCCGTGAGAGTCGCCAAGTTCACCGTCGAGTGCCGCGTCATTCGGCACAGTGCCCTCGAGCTCCTGATCACTTCCCGGGGATCATCCTTTATTGCATAGCTGAGAAAAGAAATCCTTTGGCTCAGCACACCAGCCACCAAGGTATCACTGCGTACCACATGTAGACCAACCGGCCGACGAAGTGACTCAACAAAACAATAGCCGACATGATCTCTATGTACATCAAAAGAAGAGCAGAAGACGTGGGGCAAAGTGTTGACTTACATCACGTTCGCTTACAACACACCACTTCAGGCCACCACCTTTCCAGCTGATACATGGTCGGAAGGTAACGACTGTGCTCGACGCGATGCCTCCCCACGAGCCAGCTGACGATAGCGGTTACGATGCCAATGTGGTGGCTCATCGGGCCGATGGATTCCACCAACTCGACCGACTCCGGATTCAAGACCAGCAGCGCGTCGACGCTAGCGGCTACAACCTTCGTCGCCGGGGCGTCCATTTCCGGACGTGACAGAGGGTGTGGGTGCCGACGCCCATCCGTCGCCACGGCGTCATTGAGAAACTGTTAAAACGGTACTTTGAAACGTACAAGGTACCTAGTTTCCTCTTGAGCTCGACTACCAGGTTGTGCCCGTTGGAACGCAACCATCATAACGACGCCGACCGTGCCCATGGGTGGTTCACGTCTTTCGTCTCTAGCCATTCTACACTCGACCAGACTGTGGAATGTTTGTGTTCTAGATGACCTTTAGTTTACCGTTCCTTTGATTTATCTTGTTTTGATTCCTGTTAAAAGGGCGATGCGCCTTTTAAAGGAGGGAGGTGTATTGCCGCGCGATTACGTAGCCGAGTGAACAACGCGTTTGCTTCACAGGCAGATGACTCGGATTCAATTCCCGGCACTGCGTGTCGTTTTATCTTTCTTTATAAAAGCAGAATATTCGAGAAAGCTGAAGAACCGTCTAGGCTATTTATGTTCGGAATATATATTTCAAAAAGGATCGATCCAGAATATTCTAGGCTCCCAGGAAGGATTCAAAAAAAGCTGCGCAGCGCCCTACAAGTCAGTCTCACTCTTGCGCTCGATTGTGTTAAACGCGATCCAAACCAAGGCGTTTTTGTGCGCGTGTAGGTCCTGCGCTTCCCGGAAATCGCGTACTTTGTGACGTTTTTGCTGTTCCGGTGCGCTTTCTGAGTCACAACCACGCGCGTTGGTTAGGACGGTGCGCTTTCGGCCGAGGGGAGAGCATCTGCGCCAGACGGCGAAGAAACGCGGAGCCGGAAATTGTGCCCTCCGCCGATTGGCCGGGAGAGGAGCGCTCTATTACGTCGCAGGGCGTTTTTTGTGCGCGTTCAGAAGAAGTTGAAATCAACCGAATTTTCCATGTGCGCTCGGAAGGCGCAAGGAATCAGCGCGACGTCACGAAATACGCAATCTCCGGGAAGCGCATGACCTACGCGCGCACAAAACGCCTTGGTTTGGATCGCGCTTTACTCCAGCGACATTCTGCGCCTGCGAGGCTACCTCTGTACTTTTGTTTCTAGCACAGGTTCGCTAAATAAAACGTTTAGTTTTCTGTTTATTCCTCGCCTCAATATTTGTCATTCGTGACAATATCACTATAGCAATACCTGCACAAGCAAAACGGGAGTAAGAAAAACATATCTTAAGCTAGCAAAACCAAACCAAAGCACAAGTAACGGGTTTGAACGCAAGATTCATATCCTAAATTTGCTATGACCGTCAAGCCCACAGTGGAAAAGAAGTAAGGCACTTGAAAAGAAAAGAAACAAAAACCTATCTTGCTAGTTGTCTCTGAATCGCGATAGCATTCGTCATAAGACTCAGGACGCATCTTACTGTGAATATGACGACGCACAATTTCAGTATACACTTAACTTTATAAAATGTTTACTGCGCAATCATTGACCTCAGCACGACTGCAGCGCGCCCCTTCAAACTTGAGTGATTGCTTCGTCTCTCTTTAATCGCTTAATCTTCTCTGTCTGTGCAATCGTTTAATCTTCAAGCTGTTTCCCAACCATCATCGTAGCTTGGTGTGTGTCTCGTGTCCTGTATCTGTGTAGTCGTTTAGTGTTCAAGCTCTTCCACCACCAACATTTGCCAAGCATCAACGAACTCAACTGAAACCGATAATTGCTTCATTACTTGGGCGCAAGCTTGAACGTGTGAGTGCTGCCGCTCCGTGTATGCGCGGCGGGGGACTTATCTGCTTTCTAGGACGACGTCGAGGACGACGTGTTGGAAGACCTCTAAGACAACCTCTAGGTCGATCTCAAGTGGCGACCACTCGGACGACCTCTAGGAAAAAGTCTGGAACGACGTCCTACAAGATGACGTCCTAGATTACGTTTAGAACGGCATACTAAACGACCTCTAGGCTAATCTCAAGGATGACCTCTAGGACGACCTAGGAACTACGTCTAGGACGGCGTCCAAAACGACTTTTAGCACGATTTATTGGATGACCTCTAGGACGACGTCGAGGACGACGTCCACCCACCCGTGGCGCATTTTAGGCCAGATACGTGATCGCGAAAACCGGAGAAGAAAATCACCATTGCTATTGAATTAAAAAAATAAGGACAACAATAAAAAGTAAAGACAGGCATCAAGTTAATCGCAGAGACACTGAGTGATAGGACGAGATGAAAGCACATGGAGACGTCAAAACACCGAGGCCTGGTTGGAATGGATAGTCTGTAGAGCTTAAGTTAGCAGCCGTTGTGTCCCCTGCACTCGTCGAACCCTTTAGAACGCGGAACGCCGGCGTCTTGCGTTTGGCTTTCGCATTCAAATCCATTCTTCGAGTACAGTGGAGACAAAGGGAGCTTTTGCCTCTGTTCCACTCGTCGAACGTGTTAAGGCGCGGGCGGTTCCGCGAAGGTGGAAAGTGGATTTTGGAGCCGGGTGGCAAAATTGAATCGTCGCGCTGTCAGAAAATTTGGATCAGTGCGGGACCCGTATCCAGGTCTTCCGTTAGCGGCAAGTCGATTTAACCACCCGGCTCCAAAATCCACTTTCCATCTGCGCGGATCCGGCCGCAAATACGCGCTGTGTAAATACGCCATTAGAACGAGAGGCAAGTCGGCGTCGAGCGTTTGGCTCTAGCGTTCGAACAAGTTCGACGAGTGCAGTGGAAATAAAAACAGCTAGCTTTAGGTCTACCAACAAATTATTTGAACCAAAAGTCGGCGTTGGAATGTCTTCCGCGTGCTCTTGTACCCTTCTCTCCCTCATTTTCTCCGTACAACTAGACAGAGTTATTGTTATCTTAATCGCAATCTGAATTCACATATATGTTTTCCCTTTCCAGGTTCTGGGGTCTGCACTGTGGTTCTGCTCCGATTCTCCTGTATTACGACTCTAGCTCAAACTTACGTGACGTTCATTGTTTGCGCAATTGCGTTCAAAATCATTCCGGAAGGCCCTCCTAGAATAGGCTTGCCATGCCGATACAGCGTGCGTTGGTACGGCAGCCACTGGAAAGAACGTAAAATAGAGGTTCGGGCAGCGAATCTACAACTCTGATTTTTCGGACTGCACGAATACTTTCTTTTAGAAAAAAAAAAAAAATTATTGTTTCGAAAAGGTTCATCTAAATAGTATTGTATAAGAACCTGTGAAAAAAATATGCGTTTTCGAGAGGCAGAAAACTTACTATACAGTGAACGAAAGGGATGCCTCTAAATGACTTTTTATAAATTTCAAGGTACAATATATTTAATAATAATACTTCCATAAAATTTTCTTGTATTTCACTCAAACATTTATCTGTATTTTTCGATAAAGTACGCGCCGTCATAAATACTTTTTTCTTGACAAAGCTGCATTCCAATGCGTAATTTGAGTCAAGTAAAAGTAATTCCTTCCACTTTGAAAATTAAAAACTAGTTATAGCTCCTCCTTGCCTTAAAAAAAATGTATTGTGTACGTGCGTTTCTTAACAAACTAGGGAGGTGTTAGGGTTTAAATTCACGTACTTAGAACTTTCCTTTTCTGTTTTTCGTCAATCTGAAACTGTTCATTGCAAGCTCCAAAGATAAAGACAGTCACCTCTGGAACCTGGATTTTTAGCAGTCGCAAACTAGCATAGCTACCGATTATATAAAAAAAAAGATGAAGGAACAATTCTGAAGATTTGCAAAATTTGCAAATATTTCATTCTAAGAAAGCAATTTCCTAAATTAAAAAAATAGAAACGTCACATTCGTACCTCCCATCATAACTGTTTATGCCACCTAACATAAACATTAATGATATTTCACTAAACTAAAAGATCGACGCTAAATATAACTGAGAAATTGACATTGGTTGTGTGCTTTAGTTACTAATTCTCAAATCATGCTGTATATATATAGGGTATATTGCATATTTTTTTTTTTATATTTGTTTTATACACGGGCTTGCTCGAGGAAATGAAGGCGTACCAAAAGCAGATTATCCGTACACGCAATAAAATTGTCACCTCGACATTCCAGCGTTCTGATTTCAGTAAAGCTCCATTTCTTAATCAGATAATCAAAAATAATATAATTATTAAAAGTTGAAAAGGTATGCAGGAAAGCTTGAGATATCTAATCCTTTTTTGGCGTGTATCGTTTATGGGTTTCATTATCCCTTATTAAACCGCGCAGGAAGAAAGTACACTGAAAAATGGTATCGGAAGGGAAAATTCCAATCGCTAATTTCAACTTACCTCGTGGTAAATCACTCTGACTACACCAGAATTCGACGATGCCATGCTGTGGATCTAGAAGAGACCTGCAAGTACTGCCGAATATATAACGAAATTTGTTAGTTTTGTAAACGTTTTGCCAATCCGAAGACTTATACGGACACGGACATTGCTACTTGCAAAATCGGTCACACTTTCGCAAAGGAGGTGCAATATGACGTTCGACCACGTTAACTAACGTATATGATGTTATTATGATTTTGGTTATTTATCAAATATAGTGATCGAATATAATTGAAAATTGTAATTATGTACCTTCTAGTACATATAACAGCAATGAACCGTACAGTTAGCGTGCTAAAACGTTTGCGATTTTTGAAATGGAAACTCGTGTTTGAGCTGGTTTAAATGTTATTTACTTGTTTCTGCACGCAGACAGGCGCTAAGGTGCGTATGCGCGAGCGTACCACAATGCGACACCAACATAAATATATTTGTTGGGTGAGAGCGTGCGAAAAAGCGCGTTTGCTTGACCTCTTACGCATATCAGCGCACGCAGCGGGTGTTTCCAACCTACTGATTTTGGTAATATTAAGGCAAGCAAAGGTGTGTGCCATGCCTTAAAATCGTTGTATCAGGACTATTGTATTTGTTAAGCATTGCCGCCAATAGTACACACTTACCAGCTATTATTTCATTGATCGCAACGTCTTACCGTACAATGTTTGAATACCCCAATTAAACTTGGATCGATACCACTCACTTTAGCTCTCAGCGGAATGCTGCGGAGGGCGAAAAGTCAACAGCAGTTTTTATACAGGGGAACACAAGCTCATACGCAATAAATCCCATATGTACAGAAAAGGAGCGATATCCTTTGAAGAATGGCGCCCGCCATTTGGAGCACTCTATCCCTTACAAAAATGGTCAATGAGTTTCAATTGACTTTCTATTGTGTTTCTCTAGCGTCAATTGAAACTCAATATAAACTCAATGTCTAATGAGTTTATCATTAGAAACTCTATATCAATTATATTGTATTTACTCATTAAGAATGCGATTGAGACTAATCATAAGAAACTCTATATCGATTCTATATAATTTACTCATTAGAAATGCAAATGAGACTGATGATAAGAAACTCATTATCGATTCTATTGATTTCACTCATTAGGAATGCAATCGAGTTTGATCATTAGAAACAAAATATCGATTCTAATGAATTTACTCATTAGGAACGCAATACAATTTCATCAAAGGAAACTCAAGATCGATTCTTTTGAATGTACTAATTATAGATGGAAACTGGTTTTATCATCAAGAACTCAATATTGAATTTTTCGAACTTACCTATTACATTTGCAAATGAGATTCTTTATTAAGAGCTCAATATTAAATAGTTTAAAGGGGCTCTGCAACGCTATTGTGTAACGCTTCTCGCTTTAAACCAGCTTACTGGCACTAGTGAGAACCAAGAATACTCGAACGCAACGCCATTGACCAAGAAGCGTCTTCGTCGCGGCGGAATTCGCAGGATAAAAGCGGACCTTTTCTTTCAGTCTCTCTTCCGCAATGCCAACAATGCGAGCTCCGGGAGTGCGTCATCAATCTTTGCGATCCCGCTGCGACAATATTTAAATGCTGCTCATGGAGTGCACTGTATGAGCAGCATTTAAATATCGTCAAAGCGGGATCACAAAGATGCATGTGATACAAACATCTGTTCCACGTCCAAAGGATGTGTCCACACTAGAATTCCAGCATGTATAAAAGTACATTAGTCAAGTTAATTATGTGGCAATGTTACGCTTATTTTTCAATACCTTCGGATTCCAAAAATGGTTTCAGCCCAGCTGACATAGCACACTATCGTAGTATTATGAAAATTTAAATAGTTTTGTAGCTCGAAATTAATGCTTGAATCAAAGACTCACATACAGTCAAAATTTAGAGGAAAATAACCCATTTCGATGCTTGCTTTTTTGAGGAATTCGAGGACAATAATCTAAATAAAACTTGGGAGCATGGTGCGGTAAAATAATGTACTAATAAAATACTGTAAGCTGAGTGTAAATTAAAAGTAATCGCCACGAAAAATAAAGAAGATATCATGAAGAAACCTACTCCCTACGGCATTGCACCCAAAACAAATAGCGTGTCGGTGTTAGTTGTGATTTACATATTTATTTCGAGTCCTTATAACAATAATTGTATTCCCTCTTTGATTCCTAAGTTTCTAAAGACATTTCTACGGCACCCTCATATCGCGATTCGGTCAGTTTCGGTTTCGGTATTGTAAGACACATGTACTGGTTTCGGTTTCGTATTGAAAGGATCGCGCACTGCTTTCGGTGTCGTATTGTAAGGAGCGTCTTCGGCGCCCCATCGCTAGCGACACCAGTTTTTTGTTTTCTGCACATTTGGAAGACTTTGATGGACATACGGATACAACAGGGAAAATATTAGAGGCGTTCTGCGAAGCTCTTGATCTGGTATTGGTTAACGCTCAGGTGAAATGTGATGGAAAAATAATATTGGAAAGAAAGAACGCGCACTCGACTATTGACTACTGTTTAATGAAGCGTAAGATATACAAACTATTAGGAGGTATGGAAATAGATGAGGAAGGCACAAAAAGTCTGGAGAGCGACCATAAGAGAATCAAGATCAGACTTGGCACAATAAAACCATAAATGCAAAATCAAAAACAAGAGGGTAGGAATGAATTAAATGATAAACAGTTACAGGAGGTATCTAAGCGAATCGAGAACATAGTATCCAAGCAACAGAAAAAATAGAGTTAGGGAAATATCGAATCAAACAAGGAGGAAGAAAACTAAAACGCAAGCCCAAAAGCTGGTGGGATAAAGAGGTTAAGGAAGCAATATCGAGACGCCAAGCGGCATCTAAAGAACACAGATGGGCAAAGAAAAAGGGGGCCACACTAGCCGAAGTAGCGTCAAAATGGGAGGAATTTCAGAAAAGAAAGCGGGAGGCATCATCATTAGTAGAGGCCAAATTTGGGAGGGCAGGGGTCCAGTGAATGATTGAGATAAACCAGAAGGATAGGAATGCGGAAAACAATTCTGGGAACACATCAGTGCGCAGCGAAAGAAGACCGAGGGGTACCAGCAGACACTAACAACACAGGATGGGACAAAGGTAGAGGGGGAAGAGGCAAGATAAAACATTAGACATTCAACCGAAGCAGCATTTTCGGAGTTAAAATCAAATCAGGCCGTAGGGAATGGTAGCGTCTACACCACACAAGAGGAGGATCATAGTAAAGAAGAGGAAATGACAACTATGGAATGGGAAAAAGCAGAAGGGAAGTTTCCCACTGGACCTGCGACAGGTCTAGACGGCATACCAAAGAGATTGATAAAAGTTTTAGGCAAAACAAGCAAATTGAAAGTAAAGCGAGTGATTGACCAGATACGTATGGGAGGTGAGGTACCCAGTGACTGGAATTTGAGCAGGATGAGATTATTATATATGGGCAAGGAAGAAAAAGACCGTATCAAATCATAACAACCAATCACAGTAACTTCAGTAATATACAGACTAGCTATGCAAATTTAAAAAAAGAAGAATGGAAGAATGGGCAGAGAGAAAGAAGATTCCGGGGGAGCATTAAAACGGTTTCAGGAAAGACAGACGACTAGATGATATTTTATTCGTAATCACTCCGTACATAGAGATAGCAATGTCAAGTCAAAGGTCATTATGGGTAGCATTTTCAGACATAGAAAGGGCATATGAGAATGTGAATCAGGAAAAACTCTGGCACCAACTGAAGGGATATTGTCACGGGTGGTGACCAAAGAACAATAAATAAACAGGAAGAAATAAACGTTTAATGTGGCGAACTTGTGCCAAAAAATGAAAGGCTACGAAAGATAATAACAGAGCGTCGCGGGCGTCGAAATCGGCATAACAGCAGAGTAGAACGCTGGGGCGCGACTGAGTCCGTTCGCCACGCGGAGCCCCTTATGTACATGCGTAAGCTTCAGGAATAATCAGCGTAGAATGTTCGACGCGTAGAGCATTCGGACCTCGAATACGCAACAGGATTCTTGAATTTACCAGAAAACTAGATTGCAGGAATAACAAAAGATGCGTCGCTCCCAGGGATCGAACCCTGGCTTTTCGCGTTGGAGGCACGCGCGATAACCGTTAGGCCACGAGCGCGCTGCCTCCTTGGTCAGCTGTGCTCGCGGCATTAGTCCCCCCTTTTAAAAAGTGCATCGCCCCGATGCAAAACAGAACAAAACAAAGCAAATATAAAGAACGGTAAACTAAAGAGTCATTTGGAACACATAAGGTTCACAGTCCTATCGAGCGTAGTACGGTTTCAGGCGCACGACGTGGACGACTTCAGGTCGTGATGGGCGGCGTGATGATGTTCTTGTTCCGTCGGGCATGACCTCGTAGTTAAGATCTCCAAGTCGACGAAGTACCTCGTAGGGTTCAAAATACCATTTCAGGAGTTAATCGCTGAGACCACGGCGGCGAATCGGTGAATCGGGCTGGAAGTGGACGTCCCGACGACGAAGGTTGTACCGGGTAGCGTCGACACGTTGTTGATCTTCAATTCGGACTCGGGCGAGCTGGCGAACTTCTTCGGCTCGTTGAGCAACCACTTGGGCGTCGGGGCTTCCATCCTCAGCTGTTTCGTGGGGTAGCATCGCGTCGAGCATGGTCGTTACTTTCCTGCCATGCACCAACTAAAAGGGTGTCACCCCGGTGGTCTCTTGCATGGCCGTGTTGTAGGCAAATGTGACGTACGGCAACACCTCGTCCCATGTCTTGTGCTTCACGTCGACGTACATGGAGATCATGTCGGCGATGGTCTTGTTGAGTCTTTCCGTCAGCCCGTTGGTCTGCGGGTGGTATGCTGTGGTGCGACGATGGCTGGTGTGGCTGAGACGAAGGACTTCCTTTGTCAGCTGGGCCATGAACTAGGATCCACGGTCTGAGATCAAGACTTCGGGGGCGCCGTGCCGGAGGACAATGCACTCGATGAAAAACTTGGCGACTTCAACAGCCGTTCTTGATGGAAGGGCTTTTGTCTCGGCGTACCGTGTGAGATAAGCGGCTGTGACGATTATCCATCGGTTCCCTTGCGTCGATGGGGGGAATGGCCCAAGTAAGTCAATTCCAATTTGCTAAAATGGGGCAGATGGCGGCGCAATAGGCTGAAGAAGTCCTGCCGGTCTCGTCGGTGGTTTTTTCCGTCGTTGACACTCGTGGCAAGATCGGGTGTAGTGGTGCACTGTCTTCGCGAGCTTGGGCCAGTAGTATTTTTCGCGTATCCTGGCGAGAATTCTGCTGTAGCCAAGGTGTCCCGCCGTCGGGTCATCGTGGCAGGCTTGAAAAATTTCTTCTCGAAGACTGGAAGGGACCACCAACAGCCACGCCATGTTGTTGTCGCTGAAGTTCTCCTTGTAGAGCACACCTCGTCGGAGGGATAAGGTTGGCAGTGTTCGTACAAAACTGCGGGGAACGGCACTTCCTTGTCCCTCTAGGCGCTCGATGAGTGCTCGCAGCTCAGGGTCATCTCGTTGGAGTGCTGCCATGTCGCTGACATCCAGAGCGCCGAGGAAACACTCATCGTCGTCCTCTTTGGTGCAGGCAGGAGCGGCCTCGACTGGTGCCCTTGACAGGCAGTCGGCGTCATTGTGCTTCCGGCCGGACTTGTACACCACGGTCATGTCGAGCTCCTGCAGTCGTAGGCTCCACCGGGAGAGGCGTCCGGACGGTTCCTTCAGATTCGCCAGCCAGCAGAGCGAGTGGTGGTCTGTGACCACGCGAAAAACACTTCCATACAAATATGGGCGAAACTTTGTTATTGCACAGACGACAGCGAGGCACTCCTTTTCAGTAGTTGAATAGTTCCTCTCCGCGTTAGACAGCGTCCGACTTGCGTATGCGATGACCCAGTCCGGTGTTACTTGCGTCGGTGTGGATCTCGGTTTCAGCAAACTGGTCGAAATGGCCAAGAATCGGGGGCGTCTGGAGTCTTCGTTTGAGCTCGTCGAATTATCCCTGGTGTTCTTCTGTCCACTCAAACTTTACGGCGTCCTTCGTGAGGTGTGTCAGCGGTGCGGACAGCTTGGCGAAGTCTCGAAAAAAGCGCCTGTAGTAGGCACAGAGTCCGAGAAATCTTCTCACGGCCTTCTTGTCAGCCGGCGGCGTAAATGCAGCTACGGCGCGGGTCCTCTCGGGCTCAGGTAGAACGCCTTTGTTGTTCACGACGTGGCCAAGGAACTTTAGTTCCCCATAGGCAAACCGACACTTTGTTGGCTTGAGTGACAGGCTGGCAGTCTTGATGGCTTGAAGCACGGCTCGAAGTCGTCTGAGGTGTTCGTCGAAATCTCGTGAGGCTACCCCGACACCGTCCAGGTAGACGAGGCAGCTCTGCATTTCAGACCTGCCAGCACGGCGTCCATGACGCGCTGGAAGGTGGCTGGTGCTGTACAAAGTCCGAACGGCATCACTTTGAATTCGTACAGTCCGCCGGGAGTGACGAAGGCAGTTTTCTTCCGGTCACGTTCGTCGACTTCAATCTGCCAGTAACCACTCTTCAAGTCCATCGACGAAAAATATCGGGAGTGGCGCAATTGGTCTAACGTATCGTCGATGCGGGGGAGCGGATAGACGTCCTTCGTCACAGCGTTCAGTCGACGATAGTCCACGCAGAACCGCAGGGTTCAGTCCTTCTTCTTTACCAGTACGACCGGGGACGCCCATGGACTTCTTGAAGGTTGAATGATGTCGTCGCCGAGGATCTCCTGGACTTGATCTTGAATCACTTTCCTTTTTTTTTAAGGAGACTCGATACGGCGACTGGTGGACAGGGAGTGCGTCGTCGTCGGTAATAATGCGATGTTTCGCCATTGGTGTTTGGCGAACTTTCGATGTCGTGGCAAAACAATCACTGTATTCGGCGAGGAGATCAACCAGTTGCCGGCGCTTCGGAGCTGGGAGCTTGGGGTCGATGTCGAGCGGCGGCGGTGTCGTGCTCATCTGCTGTGGCGACGAGGTTTCCTCGGAGATTGCGGCGACCATGGCTGGCGCCTGAAGCTCCTCGACGTGGCCCACGGTGGTACCCTTCGTTAGGTGCTGCGGCTCCTCTCGAAAGTTAGTCACAAGAACAGTTGTACGTCCTTCTTGGATATCCGTTACGCCTCGTGCGACACCAATTCCTTTTTCGAGGAGCAGTTGGACGCTGCCTTCCAGAAGAGCTTCACCGTGCATGGCTACGTCGGTTATGTCGGTGACGAAAACGCTCGACCGCGGCGGTAGGTTCACATGGTCGGCAATAACTCGGATAGCGTTTGACGTCGTGTTGGTCTCCGCCGGCGGCAGGACAGGCTTTCGCAGCGTCAACTGATTTGCCGCGAGGTCGGTGATGTCCATACTCGCAGAGAAAGTCCATTCCGAGGATAACGTCCCACGAACACTCTTGCAGAACGACGAACTTCACAGGGCACGTCTCACCATGGATGAAAACGCGAGAAGTGCATCTCCCGACTGGTGTGATGAGGTGCCCTCCGGCGGTTCGTATTTGAGGTCCATTTCACGGCGACGTGACTTTTCGAAGGCGGCGGGAGAGCCTCCCACTCAAGACTGAGTAGTCTGCTACGGTGTCTACGAGTGCTGATGCGTCGTGGCCGTCGATGACGACGTTCAAGTTTTTGGACACCGTTGCGGGGGCGTCGTTTCGGTCTCTGGTAGCGTTTGAGTGGGGGCCCTCCGACGTTCGTAAAGGGTCTTGGCGTCGGTCGTCTTCGGCAACTCCACCTCCAGGGGTTGCCGCGCCTAGTTTCCCCGGCGTGTAGCGAGGGGCGACTGGCTTTCACGTCGGGGTCGGTGCATCGGCGATGCTGGACGTCGTGGCGAAGGCGACCGGAACTCTCGGCGGGACGCAGGCTCGGGGGACTGAGGTCGTCACAGGTAATCGTCGATCTCCCGTGGGCGTTCGCTATACCGGGGGCGCGGGTCGTTTGGGTGGAATCCGCGCAGCCCGAGTCGTCGGTATGGGCATCGGCGGTACACATGGTCAGCTTCCCCGCAGTGGTAACACAGCGGGCGTCGGTCGGCCGTCCTCCAGACGTCTGTCTTCCTCGGCGCAGGTCGGTCTGGGTGAACGTGCGCCTGATCTTCCTGTCGTTGGGGGTACTGCGGCGTTGGGGCGTCTCTTCGGGGTGGCGCCGTGGCTTGGCGGGTAGCTTGCGGCGGTCGTTGGGCCATGGCAGCGTAGCTCAACGTCGATTCCTCCGGTGCCACCGTGGTGACGGGAACCTCTGGTTGGAGCGCCCGATGCACTTCTTCTCGGACAGCGTCGGCGATGGAAAGGGTTGGCGGACGGCTGGTGGTTGGCAGCAACCTTCGCAGTTCCTCCCGGACGACCTCTAGGATAATTTCGCGGATGTCCGTACCAGGAGCCTTTTCGCCGCTAAGCAGCGCGGTTGCAGTGACGCTTGGATGCCGCTGGTAGTGGGAAGCGCGCAATTGGAGGCCGCGCTCGATGTTTGTCGCCTCAGTGACGAAGGCGTCGACGGTTGCCGGCGGATTGCGGACGAGGCCTCCGAAGATGTCGTCTCTCACCCCGCGCATGAGGATTCGTAGCTTCTTCTCTTCTGTAGCCCGAGGGTCGGCGCGGGCGCTCAGGCGCAGAACATCCTCTACGAAGCCGGTGACGCTCTCGTTGGGGCCCTGGGTCCAGGTTCGCAGTAGGTCCTTGGCTCTCTCTCGGCGGTGGTGGTTGACGAATGTAGCCTTCAGATCGGTCTTTAAAATGTCCCACGACGTCAAACAGGACTCATGGTTCTCGTACCAGTGCTTGGCGGTCTCCTCAAAGGAAAAATAGACGTTGTGCAGGAGCTGCTCGTCGGTCCAGCCATTTCGGCGGGCAACGCGATCATACTGGTCAATCCAGTCTTCGTAAAGTTCACCGTGGAAGGGGGCAGCCGTCCGCGGTGCTACGGGCATGTAGATGACGGGAGCGGCGGTGGCTTGCGACTGGTTGGCCATCGTCGTCGTCTTCGGCCTGTGCTTGTCTGGCAGCAGACCCGATTCAGGGGACTGACCTCTGGTACGACGGCTCCTTCGGACTCCGGCGTCTTCGGCGATGGGTAGCCTTCCGGGGCTGAGCACGTCGCTTGGCCGGGATGTCCATGGAGGGGTACAATTAACGGGCATAGAATGGAGTACCCCGCACCTCCACGAAAATGTCACGGGTGGTGACCAAAAGAACAATAAATAAACAGGAAGAAATAAACGTTTAATGTGGCGAACTTGTGCCAAAAAATGAAAGGGTACAAAAGTTAATAACAGAGCGTCGCGGGCGTCGAAGTCGGCGTAACAGCAGAGTCGAACCCTGGGGCGAGACTGACTCCGTTCGCCACGCGGAGCCCCTTATGTACATGCGTAAGCTTTTAAAATATTCAGCGTATAATGTTCGACGAGTAGAGCATTCAGACCTCGAACACACAACAGGATTCTCGAATTTACCAGAAAACTAGATTGCAGGCATAACAAAAGATGCGTCGCTCCCAGGGATCGAACCCTGGCTTTTCGCGTGGGAGGCAGGCACGATAACCGTCAGGCCACGCGCGCGCTGCCTCCTTGGTCTGCTGCACGCGCGGCAATATGGACTAGAGGGAAAAATGCTTAAGTTTCTAGAACGGGTTTATACAGAGAATAGGGTGGTTATAACATGGCAAGCCGAAACTACAAGACCAGCAGCAATAAAAAGAGGTCTTAGACAGGGTTGCCCATTGTCTCCCTGGTCTTTATGATATACCTCAGTGAGATGGAAAAAAGGATAGAACAATGCAACCTAGATTTTGACACGACCTAGATGGAGGAAGGACATAAAGTAAATCGAATATTGCCAGGGTTAACGTATGCAGACGACATTGTACTCGTATCAGAAAGTCGCGAGACAATACAGGAACTGATTAGGATTTGCAGCAGGGAAGGGGACAATTTAGGACTAAACTTTAGAAGGGACAAGTCGGGTATAATAGTTTTCAACGACGAGAAGGGGAACCCCTGGAGATAAAGGACACATTGATAGAACACGTAGAAAAGTACAAATATCTGGGAGTATAGTTAAGTGAAGGAAGACGGCATCGAAAAGACCATGAAGATATTGTAATAAAGAAGGGGAAACGAGACACAGCTATCATGAAACACAGGGCACTATGGAACTTCAATATATATGAAGTCGTTAGGGGTGTATGGAAGAGAGTCATGGTGCCAGGACTCATTTGGAAATGCGGTATTGTGTACGAGTTCAGATATCCAGGCAGGTTTAGAGATACAGCAGAGGAGTGTGGGCATGTTGGCACTAAATGAGGGAGTACAGAGGGGTATGGGTTGGGCATCTTGCGAGAGTAAAAAGGCGATCAGTAAAGTAAACTTTGAACAAAGACTAGCTGAAATTGAGGATACACGGTGGGCAGCGAAAGTGTACAGGTATCTATATATGAAAAGTCTAAACACCAAGTGGACAAACCGAACCCGCAAGCTGAGATTTAAATACATTCAACGAGATGGAGCCGATCAGAGCATATCAGTAGAAAAGGGAGTAAAGGAAACTGAGAGAAAAATTGTGGGAAGAGAGAATGCAGTGGAAATCAGCTATAACAATATACAGGTCACAAAAACAAGAAATAAAGAAGGAACAGCTGTATGATAATTCGCTGGGGAGCTCTCTGTTGTTTGAGGCTAGTACGGAGGTGCTACGAACGAAAACGTATAGGGCTAAATTCCAGGAAGCAGACACTCTGTGCGACGTATGTAACCGCGAAAATGAAACTATAGAACATGTAATTTTAAGGTGCACGGGGCTTCGTCCCACCCTCTTGAGGGGGATGACTACGGATTTGGAGGGGGCACTGGTTTTTCCGGACATGGATGGACGAATGGATAGGGAAAGAATCGCGGTAACTAAGAGGAGATTGGAAGATTGGTGGAAAAAATCTAGGGAAGTATAAAAATACAGATAAAAAAGCAATGTAATCACTTCAAAAAGGGGGTGGGGTTGTGCTATAACAAAATTTATACAAATTAAAAAAAAGAAGGGATGACGAAATGTTAGGCTAGGTGGCGCAAGCTGCAGCCCGTTACAAAGGGCGGCAGCTTGCGCCCTTTGTAACGGGCGGCAGCTGCCACCCTTTGATGCATTACCATCCATCCATCCATCCTGCTTTATCCGACATGGTTGCGCTTGTCGTGCGTCGAGCACGTTTGTGTCGCGGGATGGATATGCCTTCAGACATGGAAATGTGCTAATCTAATCAAGTTTATCAATCTTCGAAGTTTCCTCTTGTGATGACTATTGTTCAAGAAAAGCGCGGAAGACCTACGACGCGACAGAACGAGCAACTCAACGCAGTTGGTCAGCATGCTTCTTTGTTTGCATTGTAGACTCGTGGAACAAGCTGTGAACATGAGGGAGTAAATAACGTCAGCAACTCCAAAGAAATAACGTATTCGCTGCTGTGCGTGCGCAGACCCAAAACGAGCATTGGGACTTGCGCCACTTGCGCTTTGGAGCCCGTTATTTCTCCAAAATAGCGTGGGTACCGCGAAAGGTGGCACCCACGACATCTCCATTGATCGCGTCTTCGACGCCGTCGCCCGCTCGGGATCTGCGTGAGTCGCACTCGGCGACCGCGGTCAGTATGGTCGAAGCGTATTGAAGACACCACGGATCGCTGGATTCACAGCTCAAAGCTATCAAAGCGCGTAGACTTACGATCGCGGCAGACATGTAAACATGCCTGGGTAGTGGATCGTCAGGGCTTCGTAAGTACAACAGAGCAGCTTGGCAGTGACAAAAACATAGGTCATTGGGTACAAAGCAACTATAAAATTGTCACCCTAGACGCAAAACGTGTTTAAGTTTCAAGATATAATGTTTTAACTTCCAAATAAAAGCTGTCGCGACAACTTGGTGGCGCTTTAAGCGCGAGATGCTTTCGTTTTGGGTCCCCGGCAGTGAAACGCTATTCTAAAACTCACCGCCGCAATCCTCGCTATTTTGCCGTCCGTAACACGCAGTAAAGTAGCGCCCGGTATTTGAAACGCCCTATTTTCTCGGCACACGTTTGCTTGTGTTGCTAGATTTTTTTGCTTTGAAACTAGTTGTGTTTGCTTTATTTGTGCTTGTGTTTGGATCTGTGCGTAGCATAGTGAAAGGTTGCCAGTAATTCTGTGTATAGTCCGAGAAAGTGTAGGTGATGTCAACAAAGAACTTATTGAATTCCTTAATGCTAATTTCTAACCGTTGCTTTTGAAAATGTCTTATTGGTCTAGCAGTGGACTGATGTCGTCCGACTATAAATTCTTTACATTTGAGAAGTCAGACTTCCTTGGAATTCGGTTCATGCTCAGCCACCATTCCTTTGCAGTCAAAATGGTTTAAGAGGATAGCCATTTTTTGTTTTGAAGTTAGGAAGTGGACTGGATGGTACTGTTAGGGCAAACTTCGGTCCCCAGACCTTCCAGAATTAAACGGGGTTTACATTTCTCTATTGGAATTTTTGCTAAAGCCGTTCCTTTTCGCTTCATTTGTTTTTAAAGCCTTTTTCACATTTATTTTTCCACTGTCATGTGACCATGCCGAGGGCCGCTGTTATTCCCAAATGAAGTAGCGGCAGTGTGTTCCCAGCTTGCGTCACTTCGATTAATTTCAAGGCATGTTGCGACATGAATGTCCCTGTTCATACACCGTTGGAAGCGGGACTGACTTCAAAATTCAGTTCGGCACAGTGTTTGAGTGATATGGGACATCTGTTGAACTGGACTTGGCCTCCCCCTACCACCAGGTCCCGCTGGCTACAGACAGCCGTGAGTTAACCACCTTCATTACTCATGAGGGTGTTTCTCGTTTTCGGAGAATGTTTTGGTCTGGCATCTGCCCCCGCTGCTTTCCAGAAGATAATGGCGCAGATTTTGAAAGTCTGCGAAGGCGTCTTGTGCTATATTTATGATATCTTCGTTTGGGGCAAGACAAGTGAAGATCATGCAGCTAATTTGCATGAAGTCCTGCGTCGTATCCAAGCATCATGCCTGCAGCTTATCGACAAGTGTGTTTTCAATGTCAGCGAACTTTCGTTTGTTGGGCATGTTGAGAGAGATAAAGGCTTTTTTTTTCATTCATTCATTGCTTTATTTCCAAATTTGTTTTCAAAATGCACAAACACTGTTTGAACCCATAGCCGTTAAGGCTAGTCTTGGTTCCAATCGTAATATAGGTTCCAAAAGCGACAGAATACAATAGATTCATGCGATGCACAAAAACAACAACAAAAGAAAATCACATTCTAGAAAGAAATTAGCGTAACTGCATTTCATAATCATGAAAGAATCTTTTTTAAGGAGGGCAGAAAGTTATTTTCCAAATTTATAATAATAGGTATTCCATTCCAAACTTGAGCACCAGAAAATTCAATCAGCCTTTACCATATGCATTATGGCATGGCGGTAAATTAAACATATAATTTACTGCAGCCCTTGTTTGTCTTCTGGGAGGTCGAAATAAGTTCAAAGAAAGGGGTTCATTACACTCTATGATTTTACGAACTGTTTGAGCTATTTTTTAATTGCAAATACAGCTGAGTGGCAACACGTTCAGAGATTGGAAAAGAGGTCTACTAGGGTTAGTTGTTCCTCAAAATGTTATAAATCGTATCGCCCGTTTTTGCAGGCGAGTTACCAGATCTAAGTATGTAGTGTAAGTATTGCTTGGCACCGTTACGCTCGAAAGTGGACTCAATAGACCCTTTGCAAAAAACACAGCGCCACGACAGCAGGGAATTTTGGGAACCCTCGGTACAGATCACGCGCTTTCTCGTTGCGCCTCCGCGAGTGCGCCCGCGCCCCGGCAGCTACCCTCAGCAGCCGTTGCAGGCTTGCAGCCATCAGCCATTATGACCATACGTCGTTGGCGAAGTACCGTATCTGTGCCAGCGTAAAGGCATCGCGACAGGTGAACTTATTTCAATACGTTAATCGTCGTAACGTACCTTCACGTATTGAAGTGTCACCGAATTCTTTTAGTTTGCACCGCAACCGTGGCAGATTTTGAACCAGCTTCGACAAAGCGTTAGTGTAGCAGACGACAGAGCCGGTACAAAAGAGTGGGATGAGAAAGGGGCAGCCGTTGGCTCGTCGCTCGCCCGACTCGGCTGCACAAAAGTTGTTGCCGTAGTAACCTGCGCCTGCTCGCGTAAGCCACGTGGTCACGTGGTAGCGGGTGGAGGGGTGTACCGAGGATTCCCATCATTCGTCGCGCGGCGCGCGCGCGGGCTTGTGGGATTTTTGCGAAGGGCTATTTTTCGCTCAGCTGTTCCAGAGGACGTAAAGGAATTACGGTCCTTCCTTGGCCTTGCAGGCTATTAGGCATGGTTCGTGCCTCATTATGCTGACGTCGTTGAGCCACTTCGAAAGTTGTTGCGCCAAGGTCAGCAATTTGTATCGGATGACGCTACACAGCACAGTTTTGATCGAGTGAAAGTTGTCTTGTCATCTGGGCCAGTGATACGGATGTCCCAGCCTGATCTACCTGCGGTGGTGACGACTGATGCGTCAAACAAGGGGCTGGGTGCAGTGCTACAGCGGCAGTATGGCAGCGAGCTTCACACAGTAGCTTTTGCTTCACGAACTCTGTCTCCTGCAGAGAGAAGGTACTCTCTTGGGGAGAGAGAGGCGTTGGCTTGTGTTTTTGCGTGTGAGCACTGGCATGTTACCTGTAGGGACGTTGTTTTGTACTAAGAACGGACTACCAAGCACTGTTGACTTTGCTGCCATCCAAGGGATCAGGACGTCGGCCATTGGGAATATCAAGATCGTCTGCACGGTTGCTGTATTACAACTTCAACATTGAGTACCAGCGGGGGCAGACAATTGCGTGGCTGATGCCTTGACGCGGTTACCAGCGAATGGTCTTAAAGGTCAAGAGAAAGAATGAGGAGATAGTCTACATTGTTACAACATGTGTAACCAAGGAACAGCTGCAAGGAGCAACCGCAGCAGATGCTACTCTGCGGAACGTTGCGCGTTTAGCCCATGAGGAATGGCCCTCAAAGAAGTCGGTGGACACTACACTTGTTCCATTTTACCACGTTAAAGAAGAACTGTCGGTGGTCAACAAGCTTGTGCTGCGGGACGACAAAGTGGTCATACTTGAAGCCCTGACGCCGTTGATAGTACGCTATGCACATGAAGCCCACCCTGGTATTGTACGGAAAAAGCAAAGGCTCAGGGACAGGTTTTGGTGGCCTCGCATGGACGGTCAAGTGAAGGTAGAAGTCAGAAGCTGCCACATTTATCAGGAAGCAGACAAGTCTGCAAAGCCTGTGCCTGCTCCACTGCAGCCAGTTGCTTAACCGGATTGGCCATGGCAGAAGTTGGCCATGGATATTGTTGGACTGCTGGCTTGAGCACCACCAGACAAAAAGTTTGTAATAACACTGATAGGCTACCACTCGAAATGGCCTGAGCTACGCTTTACAAGCCATGTGACCTCGCAAACGGTCATCGAGTTTCTCCGCTCAGTGTTCAGTAGGGAAGGGTACCCCGAGGAGATTGTAACCGATAATGGGACGCAATTTAAATCCAAGGGGTTCGAGGATTTTCTTCAAGAAAGGGGAATCCGGCACTGCCTGTCTTCAGTATGCTATTCGTAAGCAAATGGATTGATTGAAAGGTTCAATCGGGCCTTAAAGGACTTCATTCAGCTTGCTATACTCGAGAATCGCCCTCTGCAGTCTGCGGTTACCGACAATCTGGGGGTTTACAGATGTACCCCACACGACACGACCGGAATCTCCCTGCCGTTCCACTGCGTGGTCGGCAGCCAAGAACACGGTTAGATATAATAGGTTTGCCATCCAAGGACTTCTTTCAACGATCAGAGGCCGAGATGAAATCTCTTCGGATGAGAGGCGAGCACCGGCAGAGCAAGAGCAAGGCCTACACTGACGAAAAACGTGGTGCAAAAGCTGCCAAGTTCAAGCAAGGCGACTTCGTCAGAGTACGTAAACCGCCTGGTGGCAGGAAAACAGTCCTTCGGTATACGACACCATTGAAGATCCTAAAAAGGAAAGGGCCAGGCAGGTTTGTGCTTGAAAACGGACGTACGTGGAACGTCTCAAAATTAGCTCTCGTCCCTTAAGCGGGAAAAGAAAAAGAACCAGGTTGGCTAGCATGATTTCCGTTAAATTCACGGGCACCGATGGAACCGCAGTCCGTTCCATCCCACCAGAAGTCGTTGCCAGACGAGCAGCCGCCTGAACTTGTTGTGGCAGAGTAGAGGACACCGCCTGGACGGGAGGGGTCTACCTCCGCGCCTCTCCCAGCTTCCCAGCAAATGCCGCAACAGGACACTACCCAGGTAGCACCGAGTTCTGGGCCGAAACTTGGCTTTTGTCTGGGAGTTTAGGGCATTGAAAAGCCCGAAGAAGCCAAAGTAGAGCCAAACCTGACCTCCCTTGGCAACAGTCTGGGTATTTTGGCCCTAATTCGCCAAACAAGTGCCAAACTTAGGCTTCACTGCCTGGTAGTTCGGCTATCATCTGGCATCTTTGGGCCTAAATCGCCTAACAAATGCCAGAGTTAGGCTTACTGCCCGGTAGTTCGGCAGATATTTGGCATTTTTGTGCCAAAATCGCCAAACTAATGCCAAAGTTAGGCTTCACTTTTTGATAGTTCGGCTGTCATCTGGCACCTTCGGGCCAAAATCGCCACAGATGTGCCAGAGTTAGGCTTACTACCTTGTAGTTTGGTTGACATCTGGCATCTTTGGGCCCAAGTCGCCAAACAAGAGCCAAAGTTAGGCTTCCCTTCCCGATAGTTCGGCTGTCATCTGGCAGCTACGGGCCAAAGTCGCCAAACAAGTGCCAAAGTTAGGCTTCGCTTCCCGATAGTTCGGCTGTTATCTGGCAGCTACGGGCCAAAGGCGCCAAAGAAGTGCCAAAGTTAGGCTTCGCTTCTCAATAGTTCGGCTGTCATCTGGCAGCTACGGGCCAAAGTCGCCAAACAAGTGCCAAAGTTAGGCTTCGCTTCCCGATAGTTCGGTTGTCATCTGGCAGCTACGGGCCAAAGTTGCCAAACAAGTGCCAGAACTAGGCTTACTGCCTTGGAGTTCGGCTGATGAGGTGTTTGATGTACGCGGGTGGTCTTCATCTTAATTAAATAGAAATCAAGTTTTATTCGGCTGGCCACTTTATCTTATTTTGAGTGTCTCTTGATTTCTCCAGTCCAAAGGTTGCGCCGCTCCCGCATCACACTTGGGGAATTAAAATGAAATCCCGGAACTTGTAGTCTTTTAGCGTGTTGGTACTTTTTAAACATATAGAAAGTGGAGACACATAAGGGACGATACAGACAGGACAATCTTTCAACTTCAACAACATTTACTTTCGGCTTCAAGCTCAAAGCCCGCCCGCTCCGTGGGAGTGCGGGAAGGGGAAATCTTGGGGGAAGGAGAGGAAGCGAAAAATGTGTACGCGATCCCCCTGTCCTGCGGGGCCAGGTACATCGGGCAAACGGGGCGATGCCTCAACGACCGACTCCGAGAACATCAAATGGACGCCGAAAGAGCTGCTTCGGATTCTCAGCACCCGATCGTCATTCACGGGAGAAAATGTCTCGGCTGCGATCCTAATTTCGCCGGCACGACAGCCATGGGAGGCCATTGCGAGCGAGTCGGGAGAGAAATAATTGAGGCCTATCGGATGGCGACAAGCCCGCAAAACATAAGCACCCCCTCCATTTCGCTCTCAAGAAAGGAGATTATCCTTCTGAGGCCCACAATGGAAGTCGAACGCTGACATACTAGGCAAGGCGACAAGGTCACCGGCAGAAGCGGCCTTTCCTTTCATTCCGTTCCATTTCATTCCAGAGAAGGGCTGGCATTCCCCCGTCCCTTATTTCCCTACTGTTGAACAGGTCGGGATACACTCTTTCCCCTGTAGCTTTGACTGTACAGCAGGTTTTTTTTCTGTTTTTTTTTTTTTAAGTTGTCCTTGTTTTTTTTTTTTTTTCTTTTTTTTTTTACTCTAAAGCGTGGAAAATGCGGAGAGAGCTTAGCTGCGTTGTTGATGCTCCTTCGACCTCGCCTTTTGCAAATCCTCCCCACCTGCTTTTGTGTCTTCGTGTTGCTGTCAGCGAACGCGACAGCCGCTTTAAGCAAATCAAAAGGGTGGAGCGAAACGCGTGACCTCTCTGTGTAGGACGCGTAGGACAAAAACGTTTGGACGAAAATCGTTTCACGTGACTCTCTCTGTCACGCTGATGGGATCTCTGGGGCTGTTGTTTTCGCCGTTTGCCTAGTTATAGAAATAGGCGGGCCACGTAGGTCCGGTTTCCGAAATGGGCTCTTCAGTGTTCTGTTGCTTTCGTGCGTTGCAGACGCGGCTGTGCTTTTTTGTCGTAAACGGCCGGAATACGTCCATGCCAATTTTTTGGTAACAGCCATTTTTTTCACCGGAGTTCGTGGAATTCTTGTGATGTGTTTGTAGGACACGCTTCGACAAAAACTGCTCTCCGCCGACGACGAGACGTCAGTTGAATGTGCGCAACGTTCTTTCTCGAGTGTGTTTGTGGGGTGCCTCTGTTGGATTATGCATCTATCAAGGATTACGTGATATCGCTCTTTTATTAGTAAGTACACTGCAAGTATGCTTCTGATAGTAGTCCTGCTTTCCTCTCAATCTCCGCGGTTTTGTCTGTGATGAGTTTTGCTTGGCATGAGGACAGTGTTAATTCTATTTTATAATTTGCGTTTCGTTTTACTGAAAAGTGTGACCTTTGTAAATATGTCGAGAATACACTGTGTGTAATGATAGTTGTTTAATAAACTTCTGGGAGCGATCGAAAAAATTTTGTTTGTCCGTATATGGTATTTAAATGCTACAAATGATATGCAACGTCGTACACAACTCAGACTTGCACGACGTTCGGCCAATACGGAGCAGACGCATCGTAGAGTATTTGCACAATATTGCGCGAACACTTAGCCGGGGCAAAACGACTGTACGGCGATACCTGCCGGATATCAAACGGTGGTGCAAAACTGGACATTTGAGCGATATTGGAACCGACTTTCGGCCGGTACTGGCACGATACTGCAAAGTATTCCCGTGCTGCTTGGGAACGGAGGTGATGACAACTGACCATCGTGTTTCAGACGCTTGTTTAATTTAATTCTCTTCTGGGGCGCGTGAGGCACGTCCCAAATACCGAAATTAGGCGTTGCTCTGGCAGTTATGGCTGAAGTATGGCACCAACTTTGGCGCTCCGCTGGCGGACCAGAGGAACGCCAAACCTTGGCATGCCCCGAATTCCCAGATTAGGATTTACTATGGCAGTTACGGCTCAAGTATGGCACCAACTTTGGCGCTCCTCTGGCGGACCAGAGAAACGCCAAACCTTGGCATGCCCAGCAATCCCAGATTAGAATTTACTATGGCAGTTATGGCTCAAGTATGGCACCAACTTTGGCACTCCTCTGGCGTACCAGAGAAGAGCCAAACTTTGGCATGCCCTAGGATCGCCCAACTAAGGCTATAGTTAGGCACCGTACTTTGGCACTGATGAGTGCCATGGTGCAAAAACCTAACTTCGCCAAAGTTGGGCCCTTATGTTTGCCAGACCTTTGCCCAAGTTGGGCATTCCTCTGGCGTGCTACCTGGGTAACGTGCGGGAGCCCTTAACACGATCACGCAAACCGCTGTTAAGAATGGAACCTTCGGCAACCTTCTTCCGAGTTTCAACGCTGCGGAAGCGAGTCCCAAAACGAGTCCCGACGTGTTCAGGACTGACGCCCACCTGTCGAAGGCTGCCCAAAACGTGTCTCAACGCGTCCGTGACGTCAACGGGACGTGTGTGTGTGTGTGTGTGGGTTCGTGCGCTCCGGAAGGGGAGAGAGGCCTGGCCTAACTGCGGAGAACCTTGGCTATGACTCATTTCTGACTGCGTCGCGACGGACCCAGCTGCCAAGCACGTGGCTGTCGCACCTGCTGCCCTGGCGGAGGGAGAGGGAGAAAACGGACCCCTATATAAGGCGGGGCGTGAGAGCTCCATTTGTTCTCTTGGATTTGACGACTGTATCGCTACCATGTAATTAAACCGTTCGTTACGTTACCAATTCTCCCACCTCCACGGGACCCCTGGGTTCTTCACTTCGGGGAATGGTCGCCGTCACGAGCCAGGAAGCTCCCGGACGTGCGGCCTAAGCCCCGCCTAGAACAACTGGTTGGCAGCGGTTGGGATCGGACCATGCGACATCGTGCTACATCTGCGGGTGAGCGTTTGGACTTTGCTTTGAGATTCGCCAGGCTTCAGATTATGGGTAATTAATTTTGAACTGCTGGGAATCCTTAGTGTTTGACTCGTGCGCTAGGTTTGTGTACAACCTCGCGACAAGTTTTATAGCAAAGCCAAAGCTAAAGAGCAGCGATCATGGATCTGATGAGGTTACTGAGAACAGATTTACTCTGTTTATGTGAAGAATTGGGTGTGGAGGTGGAGCAAAAGATGAAGAAATCGGAGATCAGTAAAGCGATTTCAGAGAGCGCGGAAGCAGAGGAAATTAAAATTACGTGGGAACTGCTTCAGAACGCTAAGAGTGAAGCTGCAGCAAGAGAGGAACGAGAACAGGCTGCAGCGAAAGAGGAACAGGCTGCAGCTAGAGAGGAACGAGCGCAGACTGCAGCGAGTGAGGAGCGAGCGCTGAGAAGGCTAGAGCTCGAAATTGAACAACAGCGATTAAACTCGCAGAACAGTAGAGTTGGGGCTCCGGTACGAGCAAGTGAGACCGAGTCGTATCAAATGAAGAAGCTCATGCAGCCGTTTAAAGTTGGGGAAGACGTGGGCCTGTTCTTAGTTAACTTTGAGAGGACATGTGAGAAGTTGAGCTTCGCCCCAGAAACGTGGCCGCAACGGCTTTTGACTCTGTTGCCCTGTGAGGCTGCAGAGGTTGTCGCGCGCCTTAGTGCTGGAGACGCCGACGACTACGACAAGGTGAAGTCCAGCCTTTTGAAGCGGTACCGCCTTTCTGCCGAGGCGTTCCGTCAAAGGTTTAGAAACGCATCCAAAAAGAGCAGCGAGGGCTACTCGGAATTCGCGTACGGGCTTAAAACCAACCTGATAGAATGGTTGAAGAGCGAGGAAGTGTACGAAAGCCGAGACAAGGTAGTCGAGTGTGTGTGCCTCGAACAGTTCTTTCGTAGCATTCCGCAGTCAGTCAAGCTCTGGGTGCAGGACAGGGTGGGAGTCGACTCTGTCGAAAGGGCCGCTGAGCTAGCCGAAGAGTACGCAACGCGTAGAAAGCTGAGCGGAGAGGAAAGCGAATCCGGCCGAAGCGATCAGCGCAAGACCTTCCGACAGGGTAACGGCTCGCGAGAAAACGGGCCCGAGAAGCCCGAAGCAGGACAAAAGGTCCCAGAAAAGAGCGCAGAACACTCGAACGGAGACGAGGCGCGGAAAAGCCCAACAGGGCAGTTCGAGGCAAGGAAGCCGTTCCTGTGCTACAACTGTCAGGAGCCGGGACACACAGCGGCCAGATGTAAGAAACCGCGGGTGGTGTTCTCGTATGTGAACGGTAGTGACGAGGACCTGAAGCTCCTTCGTCCCTATCTTCACGAGCTCCAGGTAAACGGAAAGCCGTGCAGGGTGCTTCGTGACAGTGCAGCGACGATGGACGTTGTTCATCCGTCGTATGTAACGACATTCGATTTTACCGGAAAGGTAGTTTGGATCAAGCAGCTGCTCGAAAAGCACAGTGTCTGTCTGCCTATGGCGACAGTAAGGATAACTGGCCCGTTCGGAGAGCTAGTGACAGAGGCGGCTGTCTCGCAAACAGTCCCGTTGGAGTATCCTTATTTGTTTTCTAACCGGTCAGATTTCCTGCTGCGCGAAAGGGGTCAACAACTGGGAAAAGGGCTAGTTCAGTCGTGTACGAGGTCCAAATCGCGTCAGGTCGCCCCTTTGTTGACGAGTGATCCAGAGCCAGAGGCAGCTGACGGGGAGCAAGCACTCCCAGAGTTGGAGGCAGAAAACCGGGATGAGAGGGACCAGGTTGTAGAACAGCCTGACCTCGCAGCGCTAGAAAGCGTACGCCGTCCCAACGAGCCGGCGAAAAAGGCGGAGGAAGACGGGATCAGTGAAAGATCTCTCGTAGCTCCGGCGTCGCGTAACTTTGGTCCTCTGCTACGAGTAGACAGAGTGTCTTTGACAGTCGAGCAGAAGAGCGACCCTAGTGTGTCAGGGTTTCGCGCTACAGCTCAGGAGATTGCTAGGACCAATGTGACGGGGCATGAAAAAGGCGGATTGTTTTATCGGCGCTATAAGGACCGCATTTTCACGTCTAGAAATCACGTGAAAATCGATCACTATGACTTCAGCGTAAGAAAAAGGAAAGGCAAATTTAACGGCAATGCCGATGGGTTGAGCAGATTTTTCTGACATCACGAAAATTAGTAGGGATGATCTCAGAGGTCTTCGTCATCCACGGGAATGAGGATCTAAGTGGGGGCACTTCGTTGAAACCCCAAAAGGACCTCACAAATTGCGAAAAGTTTTTGTCTTTTGTATTTTGTTCTTAGTGACCTCGTTGGAAAAGTGAGTTTTTTTGGCGACAGGGGGTCTCGATACCCGGAATTGTACCAAATTTTGGTAATCCGTAATCCAGTCTGGCGGGTCTTTGGCGAATTCCGAGCGTTTGACTGCGGTGTGGCGTGGTGTTGTGGGGGACGTTTCCGCTGATGCCTCCGTTGTGAGAGGTTTGGGAGTTTGTTTGGTGCTTGCAGCGTCTTCTCAAGGCCTACTCCAAGCCCACCTCTTCAGGCCAGCGATTGTACCACCGGCCATTCGAGGTTTCCCTGGCCCCGGAGGGGCTGTTAAGAATGGAACCTTCGGCAACCTTCTTCCGAGTTTCAACGCTGCGGAAGCGAGTCCCAAAACGAGTCCCGACGTGTTCAGGACTGACGCCCACCTGTCGAAGGCTGCCCAAAACGTGTCTCAACGCGTCCGTGACGTCAACGGGACGTGTGTGTGTGTGCGTGTGGGTTCGTGCGCTCCGGTAGGGGAGAGAGGCCTGGCCTAACTGCGGAGAACCTTGGCTATGACTCATTTCTGACTGCGTCGCGACGGACCCAGCTGCCAAGCACGTGGCTGTCGCACCTGCTGCCCTGGCGGAGGGAGAGGGAGAAAACGGACCCCTATATAAGGCGGGGCGTGAGAGCTCCATTTGTTCTCTTGGATTTGACGACTGTATCGCTACCATGTAATTAAACCGTTCGTTACGTTACCAATTCTCCCACCTCCACGGGACCCCTGGGTTCTTCACTTCGGGGAATGGTCGCCGTCACGAGCCAGGAAGCTCCCGGACGTGCGGCCTAAGCCCCGCCTCGAACACCACCAAGCTGGTTACGGGATTATGCCACATAACATGTGAAGTAATGAAGGGCACACATCAGACACTGCTACTTTGTTTCGCTTGGCGTTACTGAAATAATTGTTTTAGGGGAAGGTGATGTTGTGGTCGGGTTTGTATAGCTGAGATTTGTTGGCAACATATGTACAAATCATCATCACCACCATATGATCTGCATTTAATTTTATTGTTCGTTGAATATTATAGTCTCATTTGGAACGTTGACTGGGCTGGTCGTGTCCTTCTTCTCTGCCGTGTCCCTGTGGACACCACACCTATGCGGTTATCACAGGTTCGGGGTTGGTCAACCCGAAATGCTCCCAAGTCCCACTTCCTTCTTCTCGTCTTCCTCTTCCCATTTGTTCGGAGCTCGGCCGGCAATTGTCTCATTCGAGCTAATGCCTTTGGCACTCGGGTAAACGTGCGTAAGGTTTGCAATTGAACCTCCCCCCCCCCCCTCCCCCCCCACCGAACCACCCTTAAACAGAGCGAAATTACGAAAAAGACGAAATCTGTGACAGCGGTGTTCCAGAGAAACAGCCGGCTTTTAATTACTCTGCCTGAAACTTTGCAAACATTTCAGTGTGCTGCAGCTGCGAGGGTGAAGTGGAGGCTCTCCAAAATGAAAACGACCCTTCAGCGACGCCTTCAGGATGCCGAAAATAATTATGGTAAGTTAGAACTTGACCCACTAACATACTTCCTAAATATTGGGGCCGGGTTTCGATTAAAAGTTTTAACCCAGTTAATTTGTCACATTAAATTTTAGGCATAATATCTTGAAAATAATTAAACTGCAGATGTTCTAAACTGGCTGAGGTGAAGCAGCATTACACTGCACCAAGGTTTAGACTGAACATACTTTTGTGTAGCGTCCACAGGGTTTAACTCTTACATTGAAGTTTTATGAGCTGGTTTCTTCAATGTTTGTACTTTCAGTGTGCCGGCTGGGTAGCGTGTAGTTGTTTTTTAAAGCGCAAGCAATATATTATTTCTGGCGGCAGGAAGTTTCGGCTAGCAGTTGACATGGTTGGACAACAGTTTGCATGCTTGCTTTCTCTTGAGCGGCCAATGAGGCGAAATAACAGCATGTGCAGATTGTCCATGCATTTAATTTTTGGTTTCTTGTTTGTTTCAGACTACATGTGCTCCCAGTACAAGGGCGTGGCCCTCCAGGCGTTGACGACCAGCTTGTCGCCTCTGCTCTGCTGTCGGAAATTTAAAGGGTAAATATTGCAGCTGCTGTTTCTTCTATTCTGTGCCTGCTTTAAGTCCTGCCAATTTTTCTGGATGCTTGCTCTTTTTGTTTTCATGGTACTGTAAATCGTTTTTATAATATGTTGCAAACTATAAAATAGCAGAAGCCCCTCCCATAATTCCCTCTGCTTTCCACGATTGGCGGTGTTCTCTCGGCTCTCCTCCTCTCTAGCGTTTTCTTATTGATAAGTGTGAAAGGTTTTGTAGGAGGGGCTTATGCTATTTTAGAGCTGCAACGGAGTATAACTCGACCTCGGTTAATTCAATCATTTCGAAGAGTCCTAGCGGGCACCTTTTCGTTTTTATGGGAAGGACTCTGCATCATCATTTGAACCGAGAAACTTACCCCACGAATGGGAAAACTCGGGCCTTCTGCTACAAAATTAAGCGGACCAAACTAACGGCGATTAACATAAATCCTGTGCTAGTCTCCCCACGTCTGGTAGCTAATGCTATGACCCCCATCTTGATTTCTTTAATGATTGTTATGGCTGTTTTCGCATTTTATATTTTCACTGCTCTTTGGCCGAAAGTGAGTGGCATGTTACCATAGGCTTCCAGAAGAAAGCGGTCGCTTATGCGGAAATTTCTAGCAAGTTCGGAGCGCAGTGGAACCTCGTCGCAACCGAGGAAATACTCTACGGTATTGTTGGTATAAAAGATTAAGCCTCACGACTAGTAGCAACTTAATTGTGGATATACAACACCGTACGGCGTGCATTTGAGCTCTACTCCACAAAAAAATAATTACAGGGGCACATATTTATCCCTACGTGGATTGAATTCGAAAGCGTTGCCATTCCTAACGACACTTCCCTTTGCTCTCTCTATTGTTAGGAATGGCAATGCTTTTGCATTTAATCCCATATCATTTTTTACCATACATCATATGACGTCACACATCATGGTATGTCGTGACATGTTACATCATCGAACCGAGGACACATTTTGATGACCATCTGTTGGGCGCCGGCGCTGTCTCTCGCTGTAATGGACAAGCTTCTTTTAGAGGGGAGAGTAATGCTGCATTCCGAAGCGGCTGAGATCGAACATTGTCTAGCATGCCCGGCTCTCACAGAGCAGCACCGGTTCGAATCCCAGCCGTGGAAGCACATTTATTTTTTCTGTTATTCCTCTGTTGGCATTTGGTACCACTTGGTTAACGCCGCCAGACGGCGGATTTTTTTCTCCATGGACATATAATGCTTTCGCATTATGAAGGCACATCCGGTCAGGAATGTGCCTCTTCGTGTGCTGCTTCAAGTAGGGATGCATGCGAACAGTGCTCAAAACACATGCCTCTTGTCCAAGCTTCTAACTTCATTCCTGGTCGCAGTAAAATAGCCAAGTGATGTACGGCCATGTTTGCCCACCACTTCAAAAACCACAACTGAAATACGAGGGGGCACTAGTAATCACCAAATCAGGTTCACGCTTATTATAGGTGAAGGATTCATTTCGGTGCACTGAAGATTTGTGTGGGTATTTTTTTCGTTTATCTATTGGCGCGTGTCGCCGTTTCTCGCAGTCCTG
Organism: Ixodes persulcatus; assembly: GCA_013358835.2. Lineage (NCBI taxonomy): Eukaryota > Metazoa > Arthropoda > Arachnida > Ixodida > Ixodidae > Ixodes > Ixodes persulcatus. The sequence goes on from JABSTQ010009449.1 coordinate 1,039,062, forward strand.
CACCTCGTTAGCTCTAACCGGCAGAATCGACAGCTCGGCACACTCGTCGGCTGAATCCTCTGTGTATAGTTTAGCGTTGTCCTTTTGCTCATTCATATTAAAATAGCGCAAAAAAGACTGGACAAAAAGATGAAGACGCACACAGGACAAGCGCTTGTCCTGTGTGCGTATTGTAGTAGGTATTGAAGTGTCATCCCATTAGGTATACTCCGAGTCGGAATATACCTAATGAGATGGTACGTCAAACCCTCAATTGCAACGTGGTAGAAAAAAGCATTTGATTTTCAACAGAGACTCAAAGCAGTGTATCTAGACTTTCAAATGAAATTCTTTTGAAATATATTAAAAATTCCTATTAAGTGGCAGGGCAAAAACTTAATTGAAACGCGGTGGCCAATAGTTTTCGTAAACTCCTTAGGGACTCATTACAAAAAATCAATTGTCTTTCAACACAGACTCGAAACGATGTCAATAGACTTTCAAATTATATTCATATGAAATATATTAGAAACTTTATGCGGTAGCACGTCGAAACATGAATTGTAACGCGGTGGGCAATAGTTTTCGTAAACTCCTTACGGTTTTGTTGCAAATTTATTAGCATTTCTACTGAGACTCGAAACGATACGGTGAGTAGACTCCATAAACGTTCAAATAAAATTCATTATAATTTTTTGTAAGGGTAGGCGGCTCTGCTGTTGACTCACGGATAGGGGTGTGCGAAAAGTGGTTCGAATCTTCTACGTAGCGTCATCCCTAGCTTCTGCACAGTTGAAGGAACTGGTCATCTTGTTTATTCCTTGGATTGTCAAGGCTATCAATGAGGTAGCTCTATTCGATACGAACGCAAGTGCGAAAGGGCAACAGAAAATAATAATGTTACAAGAATGTGCAAGAGGGGCATAAGACAGAAGAGAAATGCTTACGATGTTCAGAATGCAGTGGATGTCCTCGTCGCTAATCAAGTAGCACCAAAAACGCAATGTCATGGCATTTATCTTCTTTCTTTCAGCTGATCCTTCACCGCTTATTCACCGTGACAGCGGGATTTTTATTTGTGTATAGTGTCCTAGTTTGCGTGGTTGTGTGTTTGCGTATCCTTCAGCTTCATGGCTGTGCTCCGACTAGAGTTGAGACCAACTATAGACCATTCCACTAAGTGCTCTCACGGTGGCGTCATTTTGTTACATCCGGGCATTTCAAATAATTGGGCAAGGGCCCGATCTCAATAGCATACCCCTTACGAAAATGGCAGATATGTCCCTGATATATTTTAAATACGCCCAGATATGATAATATAAGTAGTCAGATCGGGAAATATACCGCTATATATGAGAGCAGATACGCCCAGATATCGCCATATAAGTGGGCAAATACTGCTAGATGCGGCCGTATAAGTGCGTAAATACGGATATACCTCGCCAGATACGCGTGCAAATATTGCCCCCTATAATGATATATGGGCCCGTTTCGGTCGTGCAAGCAATAAGTCATATGTACTCGCCAAGACACTAGTTTATTGATCTATATTGCATGAGTCTCATATAGTTGGTAAATTATTGTTGAAATGGTTAAAGTGATGTTATTCCAGGTATTTGGACCAATTAACCAATTGCGCATTTTGAAGATTGAAAGACAAATGAAATTTGGTTGTATGTTTGACGTGTGACATTATGACGAAGTGTTTACAAGATCGGAAAGCGAGTTAATCAAATAATGGATTTCAGATCGCAGCTCTTAGGCGCCCGTATCCGAGTCAAGCTGTTTCGGCGTCGCCATCGAGTAACCGCCCCGCTAAATTTAGCGAGAAATTGAATTGGTACTATGTCACTTGACGAACATTTTCCCGCTAAATCTAGCAGTGACACTAATTTTGTTCGTGTTTCCCCGCTAAATTGAGTGGGGAAACATGAACCGTTAGCTTACTGAAGATGCAAGACGCTACTTCGTCGCCCCGAATCCTTTTTCCTTCGAACGCCTGCGAAGCCGTTGCGCGCGCCCTACGCAGCATCTTTCAAAAACCGTTCGCGCAGCAACGTAACCATCCGCTTGCGAGCGTCTGCGATTCATCGTGTGTCGAAAGTCGGAAGATGAGCTGTCTATGGTGTATGTTATGTGCAACTCTTTCGTAAAAAAATTTGAAATTTAAAAACGCGAATCTAACAGTGTACACATAATGTTAAATTTATTGGTAAAAAATATATATACATATTTATTTATTTATTTATTTGTGGACATCGTGCGCAAAAAAATGGTCGGGCTTATTTCTTCATTTTATATTATGATGTGGGTTATACGGCGTAAAACATTGTATCTTCAAACTCGCATCGTTTTGGGTCACTTTCGAGATAGACAGCTTCTTTGGAAGTTCAAAAGTTGGTCTTCATAGAGCTGCATGTTCACTCGGTATTGACAGAAGGGTAGACGCTATGCATGTTTCAGGCCAATCGTGTCTCCGGTTAGGGTCACGTGACTACAGTCTAGAAACTGGTGATGAGGCAGAACACGGCACCTGCCTCGAGCCCAAGGCCACAAATAGCATTCACTGCACTATCAACCTTGGGTACAAGTGACAACCCGCGCGTTGATGCCCCATAAGATAACGCTTTTGTTTGTGGACTTCCGTTTTGGCCTTTCTTTCTCTCCTTTTCTCTCTCTCTCCCTAAGCTGAAAGCGTGGTGACGAGGATGACACATTAGCCGTTGGCAATCTCGGAAAAAAAAGAAAAAAAAAGAATGCGTTGGCCCGGATCTAAAATTCTAGTTTGGTGTTTTTCCCCTCGTGGCTGCTGCGGATTTCTGCTTCTGCAAGCGATTTCTTCAAAGAAGCCCAAGACTTTTTGTGTCGGTTCTAGAAATGACAGCTTGTGCTACATCGTGTTGAATCGTCACGGACACCTTCCTTCTCGTTTTTGTGTTTGAGTGGTGATTCAGCCGTGGCCGTGTCGACATCTATCTCGGATTACCTTTCAAGTCTCGTCTCGTCAACGTAAGTGCGCTGCAACCTACTTCGCGACAATAGATCGTTTTCCTAAAGGTACTCTTCCAGATTACCTCTAGAATTAGGCCGTGTCTATCTCCTGGCAGCCGGGAGAATAATTGTGCAGAATGTTTCGGCATTGGTGCGATTGCGCTACGAGCAGAAAGTTACGATATCCCGCCGACAAAGTTTTGACGTGTCGCCAAAAAGAACAACAACAAAAAATCTTAATTGCGCGTTCTAAAATTTGAGGAGCGGCTTTACGAGTCGCTTGTAGAAAGATTGTTACGATTTTGCGAAATACTGGTAAACAACGCTAGGTTACCGTCATAATCTAAACCCTGAGATAAGGATAAATCAAATAACGTACAACTCTCATTGACTCAGGGTTTATATTATGATGTTCCCTAACCGGCTTGCCTACATACTTTCGCTCCTTGCAAAGGTTACCGTCTCGCAGGCGGCACAAACCAATCCCCTGACGGCGGCGTCTCGGCTAGCTTGCACACGGGGCCGCCGCCGCTCGATCGCCGGGTTCGCGGCGCGACAATCGCTCGAAGCGGGGAAACGGCGTTATGTAACGAAAGGCAAAGGGCATCTACACCACTAATGGGCAAAAGCCGATGCAAAGGCGTGCGCGAACGTAAACAACGGTAGAAAAGTGCAGTTGCTCGCCGCTATGAGATGCGTGCCGCAAACTTGGTAATCCGCGGACGTATCCCTCTCCTGCCGCTCGTACTTTTTCTAACTTGACGGACATTCTGTCTCGCGGTTCATGCCGACGAAACGTTCGGACGATCGTCGGGATACCGGGTCATTGCTACAGCCGAGCGCGGCACAATATACCATTGCTCTCGCTGTGCAGGGTCGAAGAGTCAACCACCAGCATGGTGGTTACCGGTGTTCAACGTCATGATGTGACGTACGTGCAATGCCTGAATACCGAGTGCTTTTTTTATTTTTTTTATTGCAGATTTGTTTTAAAAGAAGCCGTGACAACTACACTTATGCGGTTTGTGCGAGTGAGTTATACGCCCAAGGGGACATTGTAGTTTGCTAATCTTTGCGATAAGTCGACTTATTAATTAAAATTCACTAATTTACTTTGAATTAGTGGAAATAGACATATGGTTTCAATTAGAAACTTGCTGAACGTCGTCCAAAACCCATAAATCAGTAATTTTTAGAAAGACTTTGAGCGCATGCGAAGCGCAGTTGTGCGCTGAAGTTACCACTCGTGGACCGCTGTGGTTAGATAAGAGACGGAAAAATTGCGCGGGCGCCTGACCGAAACCGCTAGCCTTACCTGCTCCACGAGTGGTAACTTTCTCACGCGCTGAAAGTCTTTTTGAAAATGACTGATTTAGGGATTTTGGACGACGTTCAGCAAGTTTCTAATTGGAATCATATGTCTATTTTCACTCATTTCAAAATTAAGTAGTGAGTTTGAAATCATTAGCCGACTTATTGAAAAGATTAGCCACCCACATAATGTTCCGCTGGGCACTCACTCGCACAAACCGCATGAGTGTAGCTTTCATGGCTTTTTTTTGTAAACAAATCTACAAGAATAAAAAAAACACCCTGAATATCAGGGTTGCCTTACCTGATTGGGACATATCTGCCCTGATATGGATATATAAAAAATTGGGCAGATCTGGCTTGATAAGGCTTATATAAACTGATTTACTTGATTTGGCCAGATCTGCCCAATTTTTTATATAACCATATCTATTTTTTGATATAAGTCCAGATATGCCATTTTCGTAAGGGACAGCAGGCGGGCCATTCTTCATTTTTGGGCAGCACAGGTGTGATGTTGTACCGAAAAACTAACGGTCGCTCGCTGCTGGCGGTGTGGAGTTGTTCCCGTCTGTAGACCACTTACGACAACCCCAGGAGCTGTCTATAGTGCCCTGTTGTCTAATTTCAGTAAACAATCAGTCAGCGTACGTTCGTCTGGTTACTTGAATAGCTCCTACATTCACGGGCAGTGCTACCCTTAACCGCTGCGTGTATAGACCCATTTTGAAAATCACTTGAAGATTACTAGGTCGAAGTCACTGCACAACTTTGAGAAAACCGGCATCGTGAAACGTGCGTGTCATTTCATAAGATAGCAAACGTCTGTGTGCTGCCAACGCTAGAAGCCGACGAGCCAATAAAACATCGTCGAAATCGCAACGTCACTGCGCTGATCTCCTCTTTCGGTGGGTGTGTTTTTTCCTTTTAATCCAACCCAACGCATAAAGTGTACCGTGATGTTGGGGTTTATTCCGTCATTGTACAAGAATTGCACAACTTCAAACAGAGGGCAGTCTATCGAAAGCTGTATATTGCGTCAGAACTAAATACAATCCTGATTTTTCAGTCCCGAGTTCGATACCTGAAATGGACTTGCTTTGTTTTTGTGAAACGCCATGCAGACGTACGACGATTCTTACTGTGGGGTCAGAAACATTGAAATCCAGGGGCCCTAATCTGGACACTTGGCGGAAAAGTCGGCGAGAAATCTGGCGGCTATGATTGGCCGGCGCCAAGGTCAAGTGCGGCGTCGGCCAATCACGGACGCCAGATTTCTCGCCGGCTTTCTCGCCAAATGTCCAGATTAGGGCCCCAGAGCGGTTTTCCTGACGTGTTGCCAGCCATATTGTCACGTATGACAAATGGTGAGACGGCGAATAACTGAAGAAACTAAACATTTAGTAGGCGAACTTGTGCCCAAAAGAGTATAAAATGTTAGCGTCGCAGGCGTGGATGTCGGCAAAATAGCAGAGTCGAGCGCTGGGGCGAGACAAACCGCGGCTCGCCATGCGGAGCCCCTTATGTACACGCGTCGGCTTCTGGAACAATAGGCGTAGAAGGTTTGGCGCGTAGAACATTTGGACCTCGAACAAGCAACAGGGTTCTCGAATTTTTCGGAACACTAAATTGAAAGAATAAATGAAAGACGCGACGCTCCGGGGAATAACCCTGGGCCTCCGCACGAAAGTCAAGCACGGTAACCACTCCGCAATGCACGAGCTCGCATGCCAGCGGGTGTGCCATTACTCCCCCTTTAAAAAAAGCATCGTCTCGATGTCACGTGAGAGGAAGCAAAGCAGAGCAAGACAAACAAAATAATGGGAAAATACGAAGGCTGGCAAAAAAAAAAAAAAACACAGTCCTATTAGGCGTTGCACAAGATAACAGTTCAGAGTCTTATCGCGCGTAGTACGGCTTGGGACGCACGACGTGGACGACATTCGGTCGTGGTGAGCGGCGTGATGAAGTCCGTGTTCTGTCATGCATCACCTCGTAATTCTGATCCCCGAGTCGACGAATCACTCTGTGGGCTCCGAAGTACCGCTTCAGGAGTTCCTCGCTTAGACCACGTCGTCGTATCGGTGTCCAGACACACACACGGTCTCCGGGCTTGAAGCGAATGTCGATCTGACGAAGGTTGTACTGGGTAACGTCGGTACGTTGTTTATTTTGAATCCAGAGTCGGGCGAGCTAGCGAACTTCTTCAGCTCGTTGAGCAACAACCTGCGCGTCGTGGCTCCCATCGTCAGCCGGGTCGAGAGGAGCATCGCGTCGAGCATGGTCGTTACTTTTCGACCACGCACCAGCTGAAACGCTGTTACTCCTGTGGTATCTTGCACCGCCATTCTGTATGCAAACGTTACGTAAGGTAACACGTCGTCCCATGTCCTTTGCTTGACGTCGAAATACATGGCGATCATGTTGGCCATAATTTTGTTTAGTATTTCAGTTAGTTCATTTGCCTGCGGGTGGTATACAGTGGTTCGACGGTGGCTGGCGCTACTGAGACAAAGAATCTCTTGCTTCAGTGGAACAATGAACGATAATATGATCTGTAATAAGGACTTCGAATGCGCCGTGCCGGAGTACAATGGACCCGATGAAAAACTTGGCGACTCCAACAGCTGTACTTGATTGAATGGCTTTCGTCTCTGTACCTATTTAGGAGACACCAGCTGAACAAACCAACCATGCAAATGTCAGGAGCACGAGAGAGACGCATTCAACCTATGGACTACTATCCGCATTTAATTAAACACTTGATCTTCATCGACAGGCTGGGATCAATCAAAACCTAGCTTGCTTCACTTCTTCCTTTTTTTCTTATTTTTAAACTAGGGTATCATGCTTGTCTGTCTACTTGTGGGCGGTACTTCCACCTCGCAAGTACAGCCCACAAGTAGACAGACGACCAGGATGCCCCAGTTTAAAAATTAGAATAAAAAGAAGAAGTGAAGCAAGTTAGGATTCAATTGATCCTAGCCTTTGGATGAAGATGAAGTGTTTTATTAACTGTAGTTGCTAGACAAGTGGTTGAATGCGTCTCTCTCGTTCTCATTCCATTTGAATGGTTGGTTTGTTCAGCTGGTGTCTCCTACATATGTTTCACCAACGTGCACAACTCTTTCCCGCGGTCTCAGTACCGTGTTAAATAATCGGTCACGACGGTTATCCATCTGTTTCCTTGCGTCAATGGAGGGAAAGTTCCAAGTAGGTCCAATCCGAGATGCAGGAACGGTGCGGTCGGGGGAGCGATCGGCTGCGGAAGGCCTGCCGGCTTCGTCGGCAGTCTCTTTCGTCGCTTGCACTCGTAGCACGATCGAGTGTAGAAGTGAACGGTCTTCGGGAGCTTGGGCCAGTAATACCTTTCACGGATTACCGTCCAGCGTATGGGTTGTAACCAAGGTTTCCAGACGTTGGGTCGTCATGGCGGGCTTGGAAGATCTCCTCTCTAAGGTCGGTAGGGATTACCAGACCATGGCGAGCTGTCGTGTACAAAGCTCTTCTTGTAAAGTACACTTTGTCGAATGACGAAGTTCCGCAGGGCTCTTGAGAAGACTCGGGGGGTGGTTCTCCCTCGTATTTTGAGGTGCTCAATTAGCGCGCGGAACTCAGGATAGTTTCTGACGTCGTGCCATATCGTCGGTGTTCACAGCGCATTGAAAGCTCCCGTCGTCATCGTCGTCACTGCTACCGGGGGATGTCTCGACAGCGGCTCTTGACCGGCACTCGGCGTCGCTGTGCTTGCGGCCTGACTTGTGGACCACAGTCATGTTGAACTCCTGCATCGAGCGTGACGTCCTGAGTGATCCTTTAGGTTCGCAAGCCAGCAAAGCGAGTGGTCGTCCGTAACAACGCGGAACGTGTTCCCGCACAAGTACGGGCGAACCTTCGTGATTGCAAAGAGGACTGCAAGACGTTCTTTGCTGTTGTGGAGTATTTATCTCCGCTTTAGACAGTGTCTGACTTGCGTAGGCGATGACTCGCTCGGTGCCTTCGTGCACTTGAGCCAGTACCACGCAAAATCCTGTGTTACTTGCGTCTGTATGAATCTCAGATTCAGCATCTTGATCGACGTGTCCAAGAACAGGAGGAGTCTGGAGTCGTCACTTCAGCTCGTCGAATGCCTGCTGTTGCTCCTCGTCGCATTCGAACTTCTAGGCGTCCTTCGTGAGGTTTGTGAGCGGTGCGGAAATCTTTGAGAAATCGCGAACGAAGCTCTGATAGTACGCACATAGTCCAAGAAATCTTCTCACGGCCTTCTTGTATTTTGGCGCTGGAAATGCCGTGACGGCGCGAGTCTTCTTTTCCTTTGGGCGAACCTCATCGTTGCTAACCACGTAGTCTAGGAACTTCAGTTCGTCATAGGCTAACCGGCACGTCGATGGCCTGAGGGTGAGTTCAATGGTCTGTATGGCTTGGAGAACAGCTCGGAATCGTCCCAAGTGCTCGTCGAAATCACTTGATAACACTAGACGTCATCAAGGTACACGCGACAGCTCTGACATATCATACCCGCCAGTTCCTCTCGGACGACCTCTCGGCAAATTTTGCGGATGTCCGGCGTACGCGGAGCTTTTTCGCCCCTAACCTTCGTGGGTGCAGCGACACCTGGATGTAGCTCGTAGTGAGAAGTGCGCGCTTGAAGGGAGCGCTCGATGTTGTTTGCCTCAGTGACGAAGGCTTCAACGGTAGCCAGTGGGCTGCGAACGGGCCCTTCAAAGATGTCGGCCCTCACCCTGCGCAAAAGCATCCGCAGCTTCTTGTCTTTCAATGCTTTTGGGTCGGCACGGGCGCGAAGGCGTAGGACATCTTCAACGAAGCTTGTGACGCTTTCGTTGGGTCCTTGGGTTCGAATCCGGAGAAGATCCTGTGCCCTCTCCCTTCGGTGCTGGGTGGCCAAGGTCCGCTGGAACTCGGCCAAACAGTTGTCCCATGACGTAAACAAAGCCTCGTGGTTTTTGAACCAGAGCCTCGCAGTATAATCCAGCAAAAAGTATGGATTCTGCAGGCACTGCTCTGCGGTCCATCCGTTTGCGGCGCGCCACCCGCTCGTAATGTTGGATGCAGTCCTCGAGGTCTTCGTGGATCTCGCCGTAGAGGACACTCGGCGTACGGGGAGCGACGGGCAGGTAGACGATGGCAGGGGCGACCGGAATCTGATAGGACATCATCGTCCGCTGGGTCTTCGACTTCTCAGATAAAAGTCCAAATTCAGGGGGCTGCCCCTGGGTGCGGCGGCTGGCTCGGGTTTCGGGCTAGTCGACGGGGATCAGCTCTCCTGGACTTGAACATTATCGAGCCTGACAGATCTTCTGAGGGGTACGTTTCAATGGCTTAGAATGCAGTACCCCGCACCTCCAACAAAATGTCACGAATAGCAAATGATGAGGCAAATGTTTAATGGGGCGAAGTTGTGCCAAAAAAACAGAAGGTTAGCGTCGCTGGTGTCGATGTCGGCGAAATAGCAGGATTGAGCGCTGGGGTGAGGCTGACTGCGGCTCGCACCCCCTATTTACACGCGTGGGTTTCTGGAACAAACAACGTAGAGGGTTCGGCGCGTATAACATTGGTACCTCGAACAAGCAAAAGGGTTCTCAAATTTACCAGAATACTAAATTGAAAACGAAAAATACGTGTCGCTTCCAGGAATAGACCCCAGGGCCGGTTTGTTCATCTTGCGGACGCGGCCGCGGCTGCGGCCAAGATGGATTTTTTTTTGTCACGTGACCAGCTCCATGGGCACAAGGAAATACCTCGCGTCCCTGCCCTAATGGCGGAGAAATCCGTAACGCTTCAAGCACAAAAGCCTAACTTCGCTAGCAGAAACTGACTGCAGAGACTTTCAACTGGAGTCCAATTGGCCGCCCCTTTATACCGTAGGAGCGACAGGTAAAGCTGCGGCCAGGCAGGGTAAATATGAGCCCAAATAAAGAAATAAACACACGAGATAAACGCGGGAGCAATATTTCTATTTACTTCCGCCAGCGCCGGCGGCTCGCGTCTTCTGTGGTTAAAAGGAAAAGGTTAAAAGGTGGGCGGGTAGTTCTGACTCACCAGTTTGTTGTTCATAACCTCGGAAGAAGCATACATGTCTCTGGCTTTCTTTACCAACTTCCGCCACCCCTCCTGCATCTGTCGCACACTCTGCGGAAAGTTGGCAATATCTTCCCATGCCCGTCTCTTCGTTTGCCAGGTAACTGTGCTGCTGAATTTCTCTAGAATTTGTTGTTTCCGTTCTCCAACTGCTCTAATTAACTCCATGTGTTGATCCAAAATCATTTTAATGAATGAAGGGAAAACTCTAACCAAAAAATTGATAGGGAGCCCGACGTTTCAAGGCCAGTTCGGCCCCTTGATCACGGGTGACTGTTTTTGTCCTTGTCGTCGTCTTGCAAATTGCCCGGTGTTGTTGGCTACTTTAAAACGGCCGTTGCATCTGCACGCGCTTTATAGAAGCCAACAACACCGGGCAAATTGCAAGACGAGGACAAGTACAAAAACAGTCACCCGTGATCAAGGGGCCGAACTCGCCTTGAAACGTCGGGCTCCCTATCATTTTTTTGGTTAGAGTTTTCCATTCATTCATTGTCATTCCTAACCAGGTGGATGTCCACCGAAAGGTTTACGTTCAAAATCATTTTAGGTGTTTGCGTTAGAGAGAAGGTTTGCGATGTCGACGCCTGATTCATTTTTAGCATTCGGTTGTGATCGGCTGCTATTCTAACTAAAATTCAACAAGTAATGTGTTAATATTACAAAACGATTGCCACAGCAAAATGTTAAGATTAAAAATATACATTTCATGACATCCCGTGCAAGTAAAAGTATGATCTCTTATTTCGGTTTTACTACTTTCTCAGACGTTTGACTTGCTGCCTTGCCTGTAGGATTTCGCTCAATCAATGCATCCAGAGCTGCTAGTCTTTTTTTTTCTTTTTGCTTATTTTGTGGAAGTTTTCTTTTTTTTAATTGTCACAAATGTAGTTTTTATTATTACTAAATAGGCGTGTCCTGTTATTGAAATGAGTCGTAGGAAGAGCGTTGTATATTTAAAAACACATAAAATTATAGTTGCTGGGGAAAGGATGCTTGTTTCGGCTCCGTTTGTGTGAAAGCCATACCGATGCTGTTACCTTGGTTTTCTTTTAATGAGCGTTATAAAACGATTGTATTAGCGCCTTAACTTGCCTTGATCTTTTTTTTCGTCCCGGTGTTTCGATCGAACAGGTGGGACTAACAGTGCAAGTAGATGATTCGTAAAAAGGATCATAGTTAAAAAATAAGACACGCGCAAAATACAAAAAAAGGAAGTCCCTAGCTCGATTTGAACCCGGAGCTTTCACGCCGCGAAGACAAGTACCGGCGCTCTAACCCACGAGTCGCCGGCGCTGGCGGAGGTATATAAATATACTGCCACCGCTTTTATCTCGCGTGATTTTTTTCTTTATTTTGGCTCATATTTCCCCTCCCTGGCCGTAACCTTACCTGCCTCTCCTACAGTATAAAGGGGCGGTCAATTGGACTCCCGCTGAAAGTCCCTGCAGTGAGTTTCTGCGACCGAACTTAGGTTTTTGTGCCTGAAGCGATACGGATTTCTCCGCGATTAGGCAGGGACGCTAGGTACTTCCTTGTCCCCATGGAGCTGGTCACGTGACAGAAAAATTCCTCTTGGCCGCAGCCGCCGTCACGGCCGCAGGATGAGCAAACCGGCCCTGGGCCTCCGCAGGAAAGTCAAGCGCGGTAACCACTCGGTCACTCACGCGCTCGCTCCCCACCCCTGCCCGTTTTGATCTGGATGAGCATCGTAGCGGCGTGCGGTCGTGTATCACTACTGCGTGGTGCACGTTAAAGACCCCAGATCAGCGGTTGTACCGCACTGGCTAAATCGCTTGTCTACAGTGGGTAGCAATGTCGCCACGTTCTGGCAGTCTCACCCCCTGCTGTAGAAACAACAAAAAAAAAATGGTCTTTGACTATTTTTTTTCATCGACGCGGGTGGCAATATATATTAGAATTTTGTTAGCTAAGGAAGCGCCGTCAAGTCGAGGTTAGCTGCTTTACTTTTATTTTTTATTAATTAAAATAAACAACTTTGCACATATTGCGCTGCCGGCGCACTCCTGTCGATGGGTTTTCGGCGCTCCATGGAAGTCAATGGCATCTTCATTGTTGTTTTTCAACTTACGCCTAAACACCACAAAACGGTTATTAAGGTAAAAAGCTTATATGTCTACTCGTTCAGTCTTTGAGCAAAAACCCTACGGCAACACGAAAGGTACCAAAACGCAAGGTTCGCCACTGGACCACGAGATGGCTTTACTTGTGCCAGAATCGGCGGAGGCAGGCACGCGGCGCAAACCTAGTGGGAGAGCAGGCTACTCTCTCTCGGGAAGCTGTGATGAGCGGTCGTCCGATATGCCGTGAGATTAACGGCGTTAAAAGTGCGTCGTCAGAGGGCGCGCTGTCTTCAGAGGTTCGCAACCACCGGGATCGGCTCTTTGGTTTTCGCTTTCAAGTCGTCTGAGGTATAATAGAAGAGACCCTTTGAATTTTTTGGTTACTTCACAAATCTGCGATAATGGGAACTCTTTAAGACCTTGATATCCATGTCTAGCCGCCAATTAAATATGTGCTAATTCGTTGTTTGTTAAACAAAAACAGCAACAACAACCTCGGGCAATGGTTCTTTCACACTTGGTAAGCACGTTTTCATTTTTGTTTTTGTCCAGAGTTCCTATATATTTCTGCTGAGGGCCTCAGTCAGTACGAACGCTACCTTTAAAAAAAACTATTTAAACCCCATTCACCTTTGGCCGGAGATGACAGACCAATTCCATTATTTAAAGAGTTGTATTCACCTTTTTATTTCCATGGAAGGAGACAGGAGGGTTGTGCATGGTTAGTTTCTTTATCGAGTTTAACCTTTTAGATTAACTCACACATCTAAATCTGCGCACTTGCGGCTAATATTTCCGAAATTTCGCGATTTTTAACCGTGTTTCCGTTCCAACCGGATATTTGATACTGCGAGTATTTGAAGCACGCAACCTGCCGGGGTTAGAGGAGAGGTTAAAGTTCCCCCTCTGTTCTTTTTAGTGGTAAGTTTCTGCTGCCTTAGAGCGATCCAGGCGACACAACTGTTGACGTGAGAGTGCCAAGGAGCAGGAAATAAAGATAACAAATGTACGCGCCAATGGAGGAGAGAGAGTATTTCGCTACACTTTAATTTCGGAAGCCTTTATCCGCAAGCAGTTGCAGGGTAATTTAGATCTGCCCATGCAAACTGCTCCAAGACGTCTAATGCCGGTATTATGTCAAGCTAATCCGAGTCTCGCGCTGTCCCGCGCCCGACGATAGCAACGAAAAGGGCAGGCCGAGTCCAGCCGCGTACTAACGCATAAATAAAAAGAGAGCGTAGATATGTATAGACGCTTTCCACAGCTGTGCATGGGCGCCGCCATAACCGACCTTCAGTTTTTGTTTCCTCTTATTTTTATCACTTGCCTTCATCATTACCACGGCAGGGCAGGTTATTGCCATTTCAGATTCGACTGTGTCCTTCTCCCCAGCGTTTGCCTTTGTGGAGGCTCGCCAAAGCCCTCTTCAGTGGCTTGGTATCTCGGTAAGACAGGAGAAGGTCAGCAATGGCGGCTGTAATTTGGCGCGTGTGTAAAGCGTCTATAGCTCTCTGTCTTGCGTGCGTAATTGGCGTGCGCATTATGGAACACTCAAGGCTAAAACAAACGCATAGAAGGTACTTCCCTTTGCCCCTGTACGGATTACTAAAACTCTTTAATTGTGGGAGCCGAAGGTCTCATCGAATGTCCGAAGACTACACTTGTCTCTTATTTTCCTTTCTTTGAGAATAAATAGCATAATATAAACATCACTCCGGATGCCGGCGGCAGTACCACTTTTTCTTAGAGCTCACATCTGAAATGTTCCAGCAACTAAGCGAATACAAAAGTTAGTAAATCCAAGGGTGGTGTGTTGCCGGCATCTAAAAATGATACAAACCTTAAAGCGTGAGAGATAACATGTGCAAAAAGACGGGGAAAGAAACAAGCCCTAGTGTTCTTCTCCTTAGCTTTCCTCAGTTTTCCTGTGAAGTCGACCCCTCTCCAAATGCCGTATGCTCCCCGCGTTCTTCCCTGTTCGTAAAAGTTTTGATCCTCTTCCCGACCCTCGACTCCCCGTCCGATTGTCGTTGGCTGCTGTGCTCTTTTCGTTTTTTTTTTGTTTTGTTTTGTTTTTTCTTTGCCTTTTGGGGTCATATTGCTACATCCCATGCTTTAGTCTCCTTGTCTTCCCTTAGTTTTTCTCTATTCTGACGAAGGGCGTGCTCCCGAAACGTCGCTTGTTTTGTTTCCGCTTGCACTTGCACGTCTTATCTCTTACGTTTTTAATTTTGATAATAAAGTGATCAGAGCGTTTTCGTATTGAGTACAGAAACAAACGCAAGCGCTGTGCTTTTGCGTTAGCCTTGCGTGCCCCGCCTTAGGCTTGCACGTCGTCGCCCTGCGTCAATCTCAGGCGCAGTTTATGCTCCGCGCGCGCGTAGTGGCGACGATGCTATTTCTTAGCGTTTTCTATTTTAAAACTCGCTATTATTCTGACAGCCATACCAATACGTTCCATCCGCATTCGCGGACACGGTATCAGCGGTCAAACCTATCTGTGACCTTTCTTCTCAACCAAAATGTTAACGTGTATTACAGTTTCCAGTGCGTGCTTTACACAAACATTGATCCCGAGCAATGAAATGTATTTGTTTACCACTAAGTTGGCAGTTCTGGGAAAGCTACATGCTTGTCGGACCAATTAACCATCTCCCCTTCAACACCTGAGGCCGCTTGCTCCGCGCGGGTATGAGGCGAGGCGTGATCGTGTTGCAAAAGGTAGACATATGACTGGTTTAACGAACACGTAGCCTCTCCCGCACTGTTAGTTTATGGAAGAGGGACCGTAGCACGTGCTATTTTAGTCCTCAATTACCTCAGCGTAGTGTCCGAACGCCCAAATTTGAAACGCACATCGTTTTCGAGAAAGGCAAAATAGGCGCATAGCAAGGGTTCAGGTACATGTAGGCTCGCGGCTCGTTTCTACACAAATATTGAAAGGAAATAAAATAAAATGACAGGATTAAGTATGCAAGCGGCCGTGGCTTTCGCAACCACAGCAGAGCACGGGGAAAGATTTCGCATCCACATCTGGTGCACAGATCGTTGATCTGCTTCTATCCGGATGCGTTGCCGACCGTTGCGTTTCCGCTAAGTTTGATTAATTTTGGCGTGGAGCCATTAATTTCATAGCGGATGAATTGCGAACATTCGACATTATACAATCGGCAGATATATGAGATTGTAGCAAATAACCCGTTAAAACCCTGGTAAATTATTTAAAGAATTCGAGCCTAAAAATAATTGCTTTAAATATTCGTTCTTCCCATTGCCCATGGGAAATGGAACGGTTTGCTTGAACATGTTAGATGTCAACTTTAGCTCAGTCTGCCTTTTAGACAGCGATCTTAAAGTGCTTTTAACGTAACAACATCATTGTTTGTTTGTTTTCTAACTTGTTTGCGGTTGCGCATCTGTGTTTGTAACTACCAAACAAAACTCCTCAAATGAGGGCTTGTAGCGTTGATAAATAAACATATAAATAAATAAATGATCTGTATATGTACGCTCAGTGACCGCAGGTGCTGGAGAACGCCAACATATTTATCGAAATAAAAATTCCCAGATTTAATGTATAAGTAAACTTTTAGCCCTTTAAGTTTCTGCCACAATTAGGTACATTTCGTTTTATTATTAGATATAATCCATTGAGCGTTTGAATTCTCGAGTTAAAGTAGCGAAAATGTCGTCTTGATGTATTTCAGTAGGCCGCGTTGAACCCTTTACTTTAACGTCCAGTCCGTGGCATAACTTGCATCAATATTTAAGTAGAAAATTAATCAGATTTCTTCTACTCGATACAATCGCTTTTATGCTTTATTGCTTCCCTACTACGGGAAATTAATATATTTATTTTGCACACGCGCTTGAGTCTTCCTAATAACAAATATGCACCATCAACACCCTATTCTGTAGTAAAAGAAACGCCTGTTTGTACAAAAAACGCTCACATGAATTAAATTTCTATTTACAAATTTAGATTAAATCTCGTTCAATTAAGTCTGATCATTCACAAGGGTAGCGTTGCACTGTTTTCTTTAATAAATGTTGGCGAAACGATGTTGTTAATAACTTGTGCCCCTAGGGAATTTGAACGTTTTTTGTATGTGGGAGCTAAGATACAGCCAAACAAAAACAAAATTCTTGGGAGTACCGCCAAATTATATTGCCCTGGATAAGACTGAAAGAACACGGTTCGCGCTTCACTGTCTTTTATAATTTGCTTACTCTGCGTTTTGCAGAAAAGGGCAGAAAGTGTCTAATGATAGTTACACCTTCATTTCCTCACTTAAACTGCAATTTTTCTTTTTTAAGCGCATAGATGCTTCACTTTGCCACACTCCGTTTAAGTCTAAATCAGACAAAAGTCGGCGACCCGATGAAGACAATGAATCCACGCCAAAATGTCATTTTCACGATGCTCCTCTTCTTCGTGCGTTCTTTATTTCCAGATAAGCCAATGACGCACAGGGAATGCCCAATGCTCTAGCTCTCTTTTTCTGTACCAAACGCCCGTAGACGACGAGCGCCTTGAGGATGCACTTTTGGTGTTGCCCGACAGGCTTCGTCTCATCGAGACGACGGCGGCTGCCGAACTTATTGTAAACCGGAGTATAAACGCTTTCTGGCTCCACTCGCAAGGAGCTTATAATGGTGAGGAGGTGGCTCCTGACTTCTCCATTTATAGAGCGAAAGGTAAAGGTAGTAGGCGTGGCTCCGAAATGTTCTCCCACTCAAAGAACTAATAGAACATTTCAGTAATGGAAGCCACCGTTTAAATAATTAGCCAACAGCCATATTGCCGCGGCATGGCCTTGGTAACGTGGTTGCTTGCCCTATATTTAAATCTCGGCATTCACTGAATCGCTGTGTATCAGATAAGATTCGGTGTCCAGCATTTGCCCGGCCAGCGGAAAGTTCGCGTGTGGCGGATGCTCAAGACACCGCGCTGGGAGTGTACTCTAGAACCCTTCGTCGTAGAACGGCTTTAGAAAGCGAGCATATTAGGCACCGTACGCGCGAGCGCTGAGCATGACACCCGGTCGAGAATGGTGTAGAAGATCCGTTTCCAGGACGAATACGTGGGCTTCAGCCGCGCCGTGACTACGCCGCCTGAGCTTCGAAGCTTCTTAAGGTGCGTTGAGCGTATCAAATATCCGTTGCGACAGCTGGCAGACGAATCCGGCCACAGGCACGAACATAACCTAAGCCTAACGTAGCCGTCCGAGCCGACTGATAGACTCGCAGACAACGAGAGCAGCGTCGGTGCACAAGGGCAGTATGTGAATAACTTATTTTTCCGCCGTCGCTGCGTATGAAGTCAGACCGCGTCCTGGGATTTAAACTTCCATGTTCCTAGATAACACGTGGAATTCATTTCTATCGTGCTGTCCTAGACCAGGGGCTTTCAAGCGAACGACTCGTTCCGTGCTTTCTTCCCAGTCTGTTCCTATATTTTTCCCATCCCCTTTTGCTACCCCCGTTTCAATTCATCTTCTATGCCTTCCCTCTCCCAGAAAGTAGTCTTCCCACTCTGGAGCAGAGAACAACACTTCCCGGCCTTCCGTTTTCACTCCAAAGATATACATCACTTCAAGTGACGATGAACTGCAGAAGACGCTTCGAGAGGTCAAAGATGGTTAATTACCGTGGAAGTGTCACGTAACCTTCAGGAGGGGCGATACTAAGGAAGGGGGCGTAGTGACGTGATGTGTTTTCAACGCTTAATAGACATCACGATGGCTTGCTGCGCCCACTGCAGTCCATCGTGACGTAAAAGGGAGTGTCGAATTAAAGTACTTGGCGTAAAGTGTATTCATTCGCGTTTCGCCTAGCGTGGTGGCAGTTCCTTATTCCCCTCTCTCAAATAAAGTCCCAGAGCAATCTTGTTTCTCAAACCTTCTCGCTAAAACGTAATTTACATCGAGTTAATATAAGCTTGCAAACTCCGACAATGGTGTGATATGAAATTGATTGATATGAAACCTATAAGGTGATAAGAAATGTACATAACATTGCACGATATGACATGAAGGGAAATTGACTTTCCACTCCTGTAAAGCGCCCAGAAGGGTGCACAGTATTTACAAATAAATCAATCAATGACAGGATACAAATCTCTAATTGAAATATGGCAGTTACAGCAAATTGCTAAAGTGTTAATTAGTGACGTTTGGTTCATTAAGTATCTAATGACCACTGCACTTTTGCCTCCTTACATCCACCGCCATGAACAACGTAATTTGGAATAATTCGTTTCTTTTAATTCAAGATTTATTTTTTGTTTTGTTTTAGATACTGTCACTCCTACGTTAAACTCCCTGTGTATGTTGCCTGAGTCGCTGCCAAGGGGCTTAGTTAGGGCGTGGGTATGTGTGTTTTCGTTAACGCGAAAGGCTTGTTATGCCAGTTGCCAACAATAAAGTGGTTTCCTGCAACGTGTCGGTTACTCACTTAGATAACGTCGGCCGAGACTCATAAATTAATTTGTGATACTGAGCACCTCTAACGCTCGTCCCTGTAAGAAGGCATATGTTCAAATTAAAAGCAAACAACCTGCACAATTATTCAATATGATGCGTTTTTCTTTTCTTCATAAAAAAATTATGACGCGCATTTGTGAAACTCATTTCTCTTTTAAGTAATCAGTTAACTACTTAGCTTAGAGACCGTTCAATGGTACAACGATTGTAATAAAATAAAATTACAGCACTTCAAAGAATTTAGCGTTTTATTAGATCGTTGTGATATCTTAAAGGGGCACTCAAGTGGTTTTTGAGTTCGTGTTTTGATGATGACAGCTGAATTTAGACCCCCTAAGTATCCCTAAAAACCAAAAAATATAGTCATACGGTGATTATTTCTTTAATAAAAATGTAATTGAAGGCCGCCAAACCTCGGATCCACCCGAAAACGAAACCACTCTCATTGGTCCTCGCACGCTTATCAAAAGGATCTCGGGCCAATGGCGTTGGACGACGTTCCGTCGCGCATTGATCCCGAGGTAGCCGCATCGGCCGAACCTCTTTGTCATTCGAGCTTCGATCATGGCGAAGTTCTCTACGCTCGAGGACCTGACGCCGTTAGAGGTTGAAATTCTTCGGCGGACAGCCGACCTGGGGATGATTTCCTATGACGCCACTTCGACGTGCGATGTGGACGATAGCAGCGCTTCGGAGTCATGTTCGGGTTCCGAGGACGGCGAAACGCAGACCTTTTCGGGCATTCTTCGATTTGCGGTTGGGGCAAGTCGTAACCGAACCAACGTTTGACATCGCAGCGTTACCTCTGGTACGTGATGTCAAACGATGTCGCCACGTTGCCTTTCGCCTCGGGAGGACGGGGGAAAGGCTGGTTCAGACATGTGCAACGAGCGCGTACCTACGACTACATTTGTTGCGACCGGAACGACCGCTCTGCGCCGCGCGTACACACACCTGCAACCACTACAACAAGCGCAGCGGGTCGTCAGCACGGGGACCGCTTCTATACACGGCCGTCAGCTGTTTCAGCGGCCCCACTAAAAAGGGGACGCACTGCTACTCAATGCCGTAACCGAATATAGACAGACAGTTGTCTATAGCCTAAAGCTTTATTATTATTTTTTCTTGATAGGCTTGCAGGGTACAGTGGATGAAAAAAAGATGAAGTACGCCGTCTTGGACGATCACGACTCTAATACACGACATTGCAGTAGTACAAATATCGCCACACGCCTTTTTACGATTATAAAAGACAATGTAATCTTAGCAGCAATATAGCAACGTAGAAATATGATTTCGTGATCAGATAGACGTTGCGAGCGTTCAGGATTGCTAACACTAATCACTTCTCTCCGGTGATGAAAACGCGTGAAAATTCGCATCCTTTATACGGTACGCGCCAGTAATACCTCGAACTTAAGCACACGCATGAAATGCGCCAAATTAGAAATCCGGGCGATGTTCGCGGGCACAAATGCTTAGAAAGCACCACTGTAGTCGAAGTAAACAAACACGACGGCACGGGCGTTTCTGCTGTCTTGAGAGTGCCGCCACGACATCGCCGCACGAGTAGGTGGATCTTCCCTTTTAGTACGTGTTGGGTTATCATAGCGACACAAGACAAAAATTCACAGTCAAGGATAGCGCTTTTACGCGGAACGATGAGCTTTCACCACGCCGTCCACGTTGACGACCACCACCGAGGCCTGGCTGGCCCGCTACTGACACGACCGGCCCGACCGCCCTGCAACGCGCGCAGATACGTGCGCTTCCGCGCATCCCGGGGGAGCGGGAAATTCACCCCCCGCGGAGGAAGGCAAGGAGAAAACGTGGTCCCTAGTTTGTTAAACAATAATTGCAGTATCGCGTATTCTAAACTAGAAATATTTTACGTCTTTTGAAATTATCATGCACAACATATATAAATGAACTGAAAATTGTTTCTTTAGCGAAACTTTACAAAGGCCGCCAAAATTTTCAAACATACGATAATTTCATTGGTCCTCGCAAGTACAGAAAAGAGTCCGCACGTATTTTATTGCTGCGTGATTAATAGGCGGTTTTGCCTTCTAAAACTGAAGATACTCATTCACTGACACTTCCTTAACGGCATCGCACCAAAAAGTAGCTTCTCCAAAAACTGCTTGAGTGACCCTTTAATAACCACCCCCGACATTTTGCCGACGATTTGGAGAATGCATTATACTGTTACTGGAAATCGTTAGTGTTGCTGTCAAAACAATCTTATAAAACTCCCGATTGTGTGTTGGCCGTTGCGTGCTAGTTTTAAAGAAGTCTTTATCCTCACCTTGTAAATCTCTAGATGTCCGTACGCGAGATGCCTTCTTCGAGAATGGGCTATATCAAGCGGAACGCAGGAATATGAGGCAAGCACCTTAAAGTATCTACCTTGTAGATTATGCAGTCACACGCGACTCCTGAAAGAGATATTTCCGTACTCTAATATCATATTGCTGCGCTTGAAGCGATTCGCCGTACCCTTGACAACGACGTGACATCGCATACGCTGAGTGTACACAAAACTGTTCGCTGTATCTTCCACACAGTGTTGGCTATATCCGGATGCAGGGTTCCAGTCTCATTGCGTTTAGGTATATTGTGCCTGCGAATCTATCGAAAATTTATATTCCAATTTCAGACTTCGTGCGAACGTCTTAGTCGCCCTATAGTTCAAGCCGCGAAACAAAATCCACCAACATGACCTAAACTCCGGATCATGTCTATAATTTAATATGGTAATATAAGCGTTGATCTATATGTTTTGCCTCCTGGGCTACAAATTTCCTATTCGGTGATGGAGTTGAAAGATGTTACATTTAAAAGAAATTTGGAAGTGTTTTTTTTTTTGCTTTTTTTTTTTAAAGACAATCCCCCAAGATTTGGGTAAACGACCAAGAATCACACAACACACAAAGTCTTAGTTTGAGACTTTGTGTGTTATGTTGACCTTCGTCGTTTCTGCAGTCTCGGGGGTTTGTCTTCAATTATCTTAAGCATTCAACAGCTCGTTTGCACCCTAACTTTATGTTGTAATCTCCTCTTTCTCACGAGCACAGCAGTTTTCCATATAGTCTACACCGGCGGCAATGCACTTCCGCTACCGGCGCATCACTCTCGGCATGCCGTTGCAGATACTTGAGGGCAGCTGTTGTCGAGACGAGCGCGGCGCTGGAGAAGCTGCACTCTAAAAACAAAAAGAAGGAGAAAGGTAGCAAAAGTGACTGTTCCTCATTGCGTTGGACACGCCCCCCTGAGAAGGGAGGAACGGAAGGTAAGACGAAAGGAACAGCGCAGGTTCTCCCTTGTACAGTTGGTGCAGGGGTAGAACATCGCGCTACTGATCAAGCGGTCGAGGATTCGATCCCTGAAAAGAAGCGAAGTTTTTTTTTTTTTTTTTCTTGCATTGTTAGTTTTCTTTTTTTCAATTTGTCAAAACAAAATAAACAAAACCCAGACCGATGGAAGGAAAATGAAAGTCCTTATTATCCACAGAGGCCAAGGAAAACTATATGAATATCATTGCTACAAGCTTCATGAGCACGCTGTTCGATAAACAGGATTTGGGCACCCAGGTTGGAGCTAAGCCGTTGAAGCAGGGGCCAAGACGACGAGGTCGGTCCTTCAGTCGTTTCTTTTCCCGTAGAGTTTTCGACATTCATAAAGAAAAAAAGCGCACTCTAAGAAAAAATTGAGGAAAAAGATAGCAACGGCGCGCCCCCAAGCGGAAATGAGAAGAACGGAGGATAGAGACGTTTTCCTCCTTCTCCAGGCAGACGGGAGAAAGCTTTCGCCCTAACAACTCATCTTCTTTCGGTTTCGTTTTTCGAGCACGTCGCGCACGTTGTTTAATAAATGTTGTTGAGTTAATTGAGCTTCAGCGGCAGCGAAGGCCGCCTGTAATTCCGTCTTCTACTCCAAACGTGCAGAACATTTCGGTTACATTGACGTTTTTACCACTAATTTTATCAAACGAGCACACGAAGCCGCTAGAAACAGCGAAGTTCCGGAGCAGTGCCAGCAGCGCTACATACACTGGTTAAGATGCCCGTTTCTGGATTGTCATGCGGAACTACAGTAGCGGAACCACGCGGAACTGTGCCGACGTTTTCGACGTTATGGAAATCGCAAAAACTGCGTCCAAGGCAGGTAGGGTTTCCTGCCGGCTGCCTGGGCGCCTTCCGTGCTGAATTCGGTTCTGTTTTCCCGTGCCGAGTGCCAACCGGCGTTCAACGTGGTTCTGTATTTCTGCGTGTCAGCAACATAGCAGCAACATCGTGATGGCAGTGTTGTGCGTAGTGAACAGAAGACTGGAATTATCGCCGATGTGACCGTGTGTTTGCGTATCAGTGGTGTAACAACAATATGAGATGACGTAAACTGTCGGGCATTGATGCCGCTGGTCTGGCCTTGATTGGAGGGGGCGGGGTGTCGCAGGTTGACATTCCGCTTTACATTAAAGAGTTTCAGACCACTTGAGGAATTAGGTGCAGTCGATCGACGTGCGGATAGTCATGTTGGAACGCTGGTCTGAACGGTAAGCTCCTGTCGTACAGTGGGCAATGTGACTGTCGGTCCCCGGCAGAGATTGCGCTCTGGGGAAAAGACTGTACAGTACGAAATTATGACGGAAAGTACGTATATTTACAATAGAATTTTAGCATTAAAAATAAGAAAAAAAAACAGGTAAAATCGAAAACAAAAAGCTATCCTTTATTTTGCTGTTTAAATATACTACGATTCCTGGAGAAACTGCCCTCCGAGTGGCGCGCTGGAATGAGCGCTAGAAGTTTTCGAGCTCGCCACGGCGTAGCTGGCGTAGCTCCGTACACACGCCGTAAGTCGCAGCTTGACTGCTTTCAAGTTGATCGAAAAGCGATTTCTCTGCCCGTGAAGCATCACTTCCAGCTGGGTGAATATCTGCTCTACAGAGATTAATTCAAGACGGCAATTGCAGCCGTGCGCGAACAGCACAAGTAGAAAAACAAACACTACAATATAAAGAGTGGCTACGAAGTGCCATGCGGGGAAATGAACTCATGGCTTGGAACCGCATTGGAGCGGCTCGATTTATTGGCTTTTAAATAATTACGGCATGATCGAGCGTTTTCTTTTTAATAAGAGATTCATCATTAAAAATACTCTCAGATGTATGACATTGCTGGAAAAAAATCAGTATGCTCTGAATATTTTTTATTGCTTAGGGAGTCACCGAAAAATTCCGTACGTTCAAAACGACCAGTATAAAAGACTGAAACGCAGAGCTCGGGAGTAGTGATCGGGTCAGTGTGCTGTTGTACTGATGTTTGTATGTGCGATGCATGTGTATGCGCTCAATGTATGTTTAGCTGATGCTTGTAGTATGCCTAATGTGTCTACATGTGTGTATAATAGGGGCTCCCGAAGATCCCGAAGCGCTATGGTGGCGTGAGTAAATAAAATATATTTTTGTAGAACATGAATTGGGCGGTACCTAGCGCCCCCTAGCCTAGCTACTTGCAATTACTCTGCTTGACCCTGCCATCTGGTGGCAAGTGATTTAACCTCCTTTTACGCTACGCGGCAACGCCATAATTTCGTGTTACCGTGCTGAAATGAGCTAAGAGGCTGCTTCGGATTTGCTTTTTTTAAGAGCGGCGTTTAGTTTCGCGGGCGAATGGTTTATCACTCCTCCGTGATGTGCGGTTGACGCAACGATTGACGAAGGAATTGTGGCTCGAGGAATAGCAAAGGTAAGACATAAAGTGCGCGAACTGGGTGCCGGTTGTCTACGTTTAACATCGCTGTGCTGACGATGAGAAGACTGAGTGACTGCATGCTTTCGAGACGTAAGTTTCTTTACCTGCAGGGGGAAGCCGGCTTCGGAACTAAATACAGTTCTCGAAAAGCTCGTGTTACGTTTTTATTTGCTGCTCCTCTCGCTCCGTACAGTAGACGTAGTGTTCTCGTTAAGCCTTATTGAGCTCGGTTTGCACGATTCGTGGCCGCCATATTGAGATGCAGGCGACGGACGAAATTTTGCTCCCCTGCTTTAGGGACGAACGTTTCTCCCTTTCTGAAGGAACATATGTATCAAGAGCGTTCCTCCCTTTAGGGAGGACTATACTGACCCTTTTTTCTAAGAGTGTGCCGTTACAAAATGTTTTGCCTCAATCACCTTGCAGCCTGGACGTCGCGCCATCAGACTTTTGCCTATTTTTCAAGATATAGGAAAATCTGAAGGGTACAAGTTTTGCGCCTGACGACAAAGTTTCCGATGCAGTGCGCCGTTGGTGTCGCCGAACAACGTTCTCAATCACCTACGATGTCATGCGCAGAGTAGTGCACCGTTAGCGGAAGTGCGTCGCCGCCGGTGCGATCTATATTGTGCTTTCGGGAAAGAGGAGCTTCTAAACTTTTATTTGAATGTAACATATTTCAACCCTATGACTGAATAAAATAAATTACACAATAAGGGTTAAAATTATTGATCACCATTGCTAATATTGTTCATTTTTAATTTGTAGAAATGGCGGACAAAACGAAAAAAAAGCGCATTCCTATCTTATATATGCTGTACGTATTTTTATCACAAAGCAGTGACGTGACTTTGTTAATCTTGAATATCAATGAAGTTTAAACGGTAGCTTCGACCTTAATGCCGTATAATACAGCGATGTCTGGTTATTACTAACACCATCGTTCTCCGAAGAAAGCCTTCATACAATGAATTTTGTGTTATAAGGAGACAAACATTCACATAGCAGCGCAGTTATTACCCGAAAGCGTTATCTACAAAGAGGGTTGTCCATATTAACGGAGTCGGTATTAACGAGACAACACTCTAGTGGCCTTAATTGTTAAATTATATAGGAATTACTGCAGCGATCTGATCTTGAATTCGTTGGCGACGATCGACCAAGGCGCATTAAAATCTAACGGACGGATTTCATTACTCGAGCGAGGCATCCTCTATTGATTATGTGCATTATTGTCCGAGCACGGAGTGGTCATTCGTTTGTTGTCATTGTTGCCTGCCGAAGACGCACGAAAAAAATATCTGACCAGTCCGAATCCCATCGAGAAGGACGACCCGCATATGATTTTATAAACAGAGGTTTGCGTTCGGGTAAGTCTTTCTGTAGGCATAAGTGTGTTATTAAAAATTAAAAAAAAACACTCCGGTGTGAAGTTTGTTCTTTTTTTTAGTTTATGCACAATGTGGCTGTAGTATCGAAGCATTGCGCTGTGAAATCTTGCATATGGAATTCATTAACTCACAACGAAATCGAAAATCATTTGTTTGTCAAATGCCTTTATTGAGTGTAAGCGGAACGCAAGAAGAATTGAATTCCACCACGAACTGAAATCTGCGCTGAAACCGGAGAGTATTAAACAATGGGCTTACTGCAATATGTAGACTTATACGTTACTCGTTAGAAGCAAACAAAACATAATGTCGGGAATAGCAAGTGATGAGGCAGCGAATAACTGAAGAAAATAAACGTTTAATGAGGTGAAAATGTTTCCAAAACAAAATAAAGAAAGGCTAGAGTCGCCGGCGTCGATGTCGGCGAAACAGCAGGATCGACCGCTGGGGCGAGGCTGATCGACTGTATGAGGCCACGCGGGTCTCCTTTTATAGCACTTTCCTTTCTGGAACATTCTGTACCCGAACATTCCGTACTAGAACATTCTGTTCTAGAACAAACCACGACCTTCTCAATTTTTCTAGAAGCCTTGTCTTAGGAGTAAATAAAAACATCTGCCAGTACAAGGATTCGAGCGTGACAGACGGGCACTTTGCCCACTGGGCTGCCGCTAAGCACGCGCCAATATAACATCGAGAAAGGTTTGGACAATTTTTTTAATTGTTTAATACATTTTATCTAAAAGTAGTCGGAAGGGTAGTATGATTATTTTTGGAAGCACTAAAATTATTTGTAAGCCGTACTCTTTGTTTCCTGCCCTTAGTGAGAGAGCCCTTTGTTTCTGCAAGTTTTCTACCAAGGAATCCTCGAACCAAATCTCTTACAGGAGGCCGGTCTACTAAAATTTGTGTATTGAGAAGATGAATAATGTCTAATTTCGTGATGCTAAGTTAACAATGGGCAACACAAAAGGTCCGTTTCGAAACCGGCAGAAACATCTGTCGATTTAAAAATCTAAAGTAAACGGAAAAATAAGAGTAACTTTTATAAGTAACAGTCCATCACTTTACTCTTCAAATCAACTAGTAATATAATTTATTACTTTTTGACCATGATTAATACGAATTTTAATGTGTTCAAAACTAAAAATAGCGGTTTGGAATTATATACGCCCTGACATCTTTCAATATTACAAACATGGTAGGAAGAAGTTTCACAAACAAGTTCAATTTGTAAGACAGCATAACATTAACGAATCGTTAAGTTATTGACAATCGACGAGTGCGCACACTTGTCAACCCTCCCCTAAAAAAAACAATTGACAGGGGCATTTGTTTCCATAATTTAATAAGGCAGGGAATGCAGTATAAGCAGCGATCGTTAGAATGTTTGTTTAGAAGAAATTAAACCGTCGTTCCGCGAGGGAAGACAAACCTATTTTAATACCTTCCTCACTAACTTTAGTGGAGAAATCGATATCATTCAATCTATACACCCCATAAGATTCTCTGCTAATTTTAACGAGGAAACAAAATTGGTGTATTGTTCACGTGACTTCAATTTTACCGCTTTAATTAGCAGATAAATTAAATTGGTATATAGGTCGTGCACGTGACATCCTTTTCGCCGCTAACTTTATCGGAGAAAATAAAACCATATATAGGGCACATGACTCCAAAGTGAAGTTCACTGGGCTGAGATTTCACAAACCGCGATGGGCTTGTTGTGGAAACGTCTTTGAAACCTCTTAGCGCGACCTTGCAGCCCTCACTGTGTACTCGTGTTATAAAAACGTCGAGGGGAGCCGTCGCTCATACAAAGGGACGGCTACTCGCGCGCTTCAGAAGTGGCCGATGGCGTCCAGGATCCTCACCATGACCTGACAGAAGCCAATGTCTTCGCTAAACGAAAATCCCGGAATATTTTAAAGGACGCTCTCGTTCCTAACATCCGAAAGATTGTGGCAGACCCAACAACTACACCAGCCCGCAAAGGATACTGGGCTACTCCCAGATCATCCCCTGTCTGCCCTCTCTGCTCGGCAGCGACGTCCGACCGAGATCATCTCATCCCGCTATGCTCTCAAATACAAAATATCCGCAGGCGTCACTTCCCACCAGACATCAATACATATGCAGGCTCCGCGGCTACCAACTTGAAATCTGCCAAAGCCTCGTATATTCTGTCCATGAGGCAAGTGTAATTCTTTTTTATGGAAAGTCTGCTGAAAAATGTCAACAAAGGTATTAAATGTCAACAGCTTTCCATCATACTTTCTGCAGATTGTATTTAGCTTTTGACTTGACTTCCAGGAGCCGTTTGGCCCAAAGTTCATTAGAAAGGCAGTAGACTTCTTGTCGCCTAGGTGTCAACTTTTTGTTGACACTCCACTGAAAAGCTAAACCTCTAGCATAAGACAACCTTGTGCCTCCAAGGCGATTCATTGGCACCAGACCATTTGTAGTCTCTGTGTCGCCAGAGCCTCCTCCAAATTGGCTGCAGCAAAATTCCGTTAAAAAAAAAAAAGATAAAACGCGATTTTGTTTTAGTTTTGTTAGTAAATGGTGTCGCTGTGTTATTTGAAGGCACTACAACTACATACATCCGAGAACTACACATTAGAAACGAATACAAACACAAACACCATGGAGCACTGAACACCTGAAACACAGTCCCATTGACTGCTCCAGAGCCTTATATAGCCTACATATTGAAGGAATTCATTTGGCCGGTGACCACCTCAACACTTATTAAGGTTTTAAGTATTTGATCTTCTCCTTGGGAGTCCATCAAAGGGAAAACAGTGTTTTGAAGGTCGAGGACGATATCTCTTACAAGAAAGCATTGGTTCATTCATTCAAGTCACTATAGTCACTTACAAAGTCAGAACGGCAGGGCATGCCTTTCGAACGCCTAAACATGCAGGCAGCAGAAAGTCTGCAGCATTTCTGATAAATATGGCTGCAGGAAGTCAACAAAAAGACTTAACATGGAAGCACCAGAAAGTCTGCAGACTTTATGTTGAAATGGGTTGCAAGAAGACAACATATATTTTTAAACATGCAGGCAGCAGAGAGTATGCAGCCTTTCTGATAAATATTTCTACAGGAAGTCAACAGAAATTTTCACCACGGAGTCTTCAAGAGGTGTGTTGACTTCCTGTTGACAATGTCAACAGAAAGTCAAAGTCAGAAGGAAGTAACCAGAGTCGACAAGAAGTCAACACATTTTCATCAGAAAGTCTGAAATCACTTTTGTAAGGGCCTTCTTTCTCCGCCTACGTCCAAATTGAGGGATTAAGATACATCGCACAACGATTGTTTTTTTTTTTTATATGCGACTAAAATCGCTTTCAATCAATGATACAAATGGCACAAGCGCGAACACCTAGTCTTTGGATGCGCCTTAGTTTTAAGAGCACTCACGTTGCGGGAGTATTAGTCAAAAAATGAACAAATCCGCTTTCAGCATTTGAGGTTTATTTATATTAATTTGAGAGTAAGTATATTTTAATGTTTGTGGCAATGTGAAGCCCAATGTAGTTTCCGTCGCACGCATTGAAGCATGCTATAGAGTGTCGTCGTATGGGCACATTTCAAAGAGAATATATCGGTAATAAAATGTAATATATTACGCTAAAATATTAATAGCACCAACATGGTGCAAAATCTTAACAACCAAATCTAGATTATTTCTCTCCAGCTGTTTTCATGTCGAATGCTTTTTTTGGATTGCCGCATAAAAAAATTTATTTATTAGAGATAACTTGCGAACACAATAATAGTCTGCAAACATAGTTTGAAGTAAATAAGAATTCATTAAGGAATGATGCTGCTCAGCAATATGTTCCCATGAAGGCTGTGTTGATACTGACGCAATTACTGACCTGCTTCTAGATCCAATTGTTGTTGATAAGTTATTTAAATTAAATAAAAAAAAACTTTCCACTTGGTATACCTGGAGGTGAATTTCTTTCCAGGCAGCGCTTTTGGGATAGCTCTGCCATTTTAGAATTTTTGCTCTAAAAGATAAAGCACTTGGCATCAAAAGACGAAACAAAACACACTACATATTTTATATCAGTAAACAAACTATATTGTAACATGGTTGTGCCACCTAAAACAGAATTGTATTCTAGTCTTATCAAACCAACAGCGAGGATTAAAAAAGAGCATCAGGAATGTCATGAATAAAGTCAATCGGCGAGGTGCAAGGAAAACATAAATCCAGACAAAATCAATGTGATAGCAGAATTAAAGTATATAATCGTTTATTTTCTAACGTTGACCCTCAGCTTGAAAACTAAATAAAAGAAACAAACAAATTAAAAAGCCATTGACCATTCATTTATTTAACTACAAACACAAAGTGAAGAAACGTCTTCAGCGAAATTCCAGCCTGCTGTAACAAA